>PRKT01000435.1:50121-123140 GCA_003671525.1 Saccostrea glomerata | reverse complement strand
GGTGGGGGGGTGGCAGTACCCCTAGCTCCTTCCTAAATCTTACCTGACATAGTTGATTGATAGATAAGTATGTCAGCTTCTATGGGGGTCCTTTGTATTTGGGGAAACAGTCCTCCGCCCACTGAAAACATGGCTTTATGTATCTGGTCAAGGTTAGGGTTACAGGTCTGTAGATTAAAATCAAAGATAATGAAGTTTCTCTAAAAAATATTGATGAGTAAAGAAAAGTTACGAACCAAATGATTGCTGGGTAAATATAAACTAAACAAGTGCTCTTTTTTGTGTGCTTCCTTATACAGATTCCTTATACAGCATCTGAAGCAGGTTTAGCAAGTGTTCGTCCCTTGATGTATCATACACGCAAGTTTGGTTGAGATTAGTGTCATAATTTCTTGGTTATGGACTTGCACCAAAACTTTAACATGTTTTATAATCATCTGAAAATGTATATAAAATCAATCATCAGAAGCAACTCAATTTTACAGTATCCTAAGAAATAAAAGAATTTTTTGAATTCATGATGAACTGTGACGCTTCACGCCAGCTTTTTCATGAAGCTTGAAGCTGTAGTCCATAAAGCTCATGATTTCTCAAAATTTAATATTTATCTAATATTTACATTGTTTGGGTTCGGGTAGCCTACACTGTAGCTACAAATTTTTGTCAAATAATGATAATTTTGAAGCAAGATACTTTGCACTATAGTTTTGATGTCAAGTACAGTATTATGATCTCATAATGGATATATTCCTCCTCATCCACAGTAGTTCAAATTATTTAAGAAGTATTTTTTAAGAATGAAACTGTTCCCAAAGCTTTAACGTGGTTCCTCATTTATATAAAATCTGCATTAGATCCAGCATCCAAAAGAAGTTCAGTATTGTGCATTCTTATATAAATCATCATTGCAAGTTTGGTCAACATCGGACTTATGCGGGGTGATCAAAAAGTTCTCGAACTATTTCTATATTTACAAAACAAGAATTCAGATCAGAATGAAAGAGCAAGAGCCACGTTGGGTCTTATTTGGCCCTGAGAATTTCCGAAAAATCAGAGCCACTCAGTTTAGGCTGCAAATGCAATATTTATCACTTGGAGTGTTGGTGACCACGTTTCTATTAATTATGACGTAATTTCTCATCTAGTCAATGCATTATGCCGTCATAAAATGCGTCATTTTCCTCATATCTTGTAAATTCCTTTGAAAATGACCTAAAGTTGAAGCATTTTTTCAATATTTCATATAGAGCACAACCTCTGATCCAAAATATGCAAATACATAAAGAAAGCTCTGTTTCTGAAGTTCAAAAACATGTTTTATTTTTTGGGTCGTGGGCTGTGCTCATATTTTAATTCTTTGCTGAAGGTAGTAAAATACGCCTGTTTTCTGCAAATTTCATGAACATTGCAATTAATTTCTCAAACCTGTTGTCCAATATCTGGATTCTCAAAAAGACATTTTATTATAGAAAATAAAAGCACCAAGTGTCTACTTTATTTTGATATATAAAATGGGACAGAGGGTGATAGTTAATTAATTGATATAAGTACAGGGCCATTTTATGCATAAGATGGCTCTTGCTCTTTGGCACATCTATAGGCATGCAAAGATTCTATCAATAGCATATGAAAAAGAATGATTTCCACCATCATTGTGACGTCAAAATGTGAAAATGACGTCAATATGTAGGTAACTCATCAAGAAAAATAGTTGTCAAAATCTTCCGCGAGCAAGTTATGACTGTAGAGTTTACCGTTTAACTTAATTCCTTTGAAATATCTTATAATAATGTGTACAAGGCTTATGAAGACAATACACTTTCCAGACGTTCAATCATAAACAGGATTGACTGTTAAAGTGAAGAGACGGAGATTGTTAAAAATTGACGTTTGTTTTGTAGTCCAGCGAGGGCAAGCTGGAGAAGAGATGTCGGGCAATTTGTTTTGAAATATTGCAAAGTTACAGCTAGAAAAATAGGTGTATGTCTGAACAATGATATCATTATTAAATCCTTAAAACACCAATTTACTTTAGACTTTAAACATATTAAATATAATAAAAAGAAGGCTCCCATACTATATATCCATCTCGAATAAACGACGTTTCTAACACAGAGGTCACCATGCTCTTTCTTGGAAAGAATACCCTTACCCAACCATCCTATTTCCAAGAATTGGTCATTTCTGATAAATAAACTGTTTTTTCTTTAGGTCACGAGATTCGCGCATGAGTAGAGCAGTGGCAGATATGCATTAAAGTCAGAGAGGGGTTCTTTAAAGAATAGTTAACAATGAAATCTAACTTTATTTGTTTTATGGAAGTTATTCACTTTGTTTGCGAACTTTTTGATAACCCCTTTCGTTACTCCTCACTAAGATATTGACAGTAGTGAAGGAAAAACTTCAAGAGTACTGTGCAACTATCTATTTAAGAAGAGGTGTGAATCATATGTGGATACTAAAAAATTCTAAAGAACTTATGGACAATTTGAAATCACAAGACTTTACAAAAATAAACACCTTAAAAACTTACGACTTTTCAACTTCATACACAGCAATTTTCCACGACAAATTAAAATCCAGGCTTTTTGATATCATTGATAGCTGCTTCTTCAATAAAAATGGAACTCGTAAATTTACGTACCTCGTCATTGGTCATTTGCAAAATTATTTTGTTAAAACATATTCTGATTGCACACATAAGTACTCTAAAGTTGACATCAAGAAGATGCTTGAATTTCTGATTAACAATATCTATGTTTTTGGAGACCAGGTATTCCAACAGTCTATTGGAATTTTAATGGGTACAAATTGCGCTCCGTTATTAGCAGACTTATTTTCATATTCATATGAAGCAGAATTTAATGTGTGAAAAGAAGAAAACACTTGCTGTGGCCTTCAACTCGACATTTAGATATATCGACGACGTAATATCAATTAATAATGGTAATTTCCATTCCTACGTCGATACGATATATCCTGGTGAGCTTGAGATAAAAGATACCACAGAGTCCGACACTTCTGCGTCATACTTGGATATTTTACTTGAAAAGACGTTAATAGTAATCTAACAACCAAGCTATATAATAAACGTGATGACTTAAGCTTTTCTATTCAACTCCCCTTACTTATGCAACAATTATGCAGCAATATACCTTCATCACCTGGATACGGAGTATATATCTCTCAGTTGATTCGATATGCAAGAGCATGCTCTACGTATGAACAATTTCTAAAACGAGGTAAATTATTGACAAGCAAGTTGATGAAACAAGAGTATCAGCAGTCTCGTTTAAAGTCATTATTTTGTAAGTTCTATGGTCGATACAATGATCAGCAAATACAATTTATCATAGAGTCAAATGCTGATTGACGTTTTTTATACCAATTGTTAGTCCATTATTTATGCACTGAATTGACGACAGATTTTTTCCGTTATTTCTTGATCAAGACAAGGAGTTTACGGCGGGTGTGACCGGTCGGCAGGGGATGCTCACTCCTCTGTGGCACCTGATCCCACCTCTAATGTTTCGGGGGTCCGTGTTTGCTCTGCTCTTGTTCTGCTCTTGTATTGTTTCATGGACTTTGAGATTGAATGCTGTTCGTTATCCCCATATCCTTCTTCAAAATGGAACCTGCTCCAAGAACATAAACCTGTGCTAAACCTGGTAACTCTTTTTTTGAAATTGCAGCATTTGAAACTTTACTGGTGCAATGAAACACACTAAAACATCTTCTATGTTAAATGTAGGGCATAGGAATACTTAATAAGAATACTGCATCGAAAACTTTAACCTTGGAGGCTGAGGCTGACATGCACACCAAGGTTACATGGATTATAATTACTTGTATCAGGAAAAGTTTTGGTTTGAGTATCAGATGTGGGCAGTGGGTTCCTTTGAAGTATTGGAGCAATTCATTCACGGAGAATTTTGGAGGCTGTTTGTTCCGTGGTTTATATCGTTCTATCGGATCATTGGGTAAATAGAAATACCCCGACTCTCCAAACGCCAGCACAACACACACGAAGATCTCCGAATCCTTAGTTATCTCTTCGTTACTGGCTAAAAGAGTTAAAATCAAAAGTAAGAAAAAAACATTGTAGGACTTTGATTATGTCAAAACTTAAATTGTATTAAAAACAAAAAATAGCATGTAGATCTACTGAACATTTTGAAATTAATAGAAATTCAAAATAGCATACTCAAAATACAGTAACTTCGCCGATAGTCTGACACACATATCCCCAAACTCTTACCGATGTTTTTCAGTTCCTTTTTCAGATTTTCTACAGAGTTTAAAGGATCAGTTTCCTTTTTGGAATCCTCATCATTAATGACGTAGGGGTCTGGGTGAAACCCCGGTAATTTTTTAAACGTCTGCGTTAGAAGATCAACGTCCCTGGAGGCTGAGGGTCGCTCGTGACTGAAGAGACCAAAGTGAGTCTTTCTGATGTCCAATATAACAGGTTTACAGAGGTGACCTTTCCCACCAGGGGTTGTTTTATAGGTGCTGGACTCGTATCTTTCTTTAGAAATTTTTACTGTGACCGACGAGCCCGACATGTTATTAAAATCTGTATCTGTTTGAAAAACGAAAAAATAAACATAAATATATTTCTTTTCAAAGCACTCAATACAAAAGATTGTTTTATTTCATGTCAGTACATGCATAAGGTAAGTTAAAAGATCCCAAACACGAACACTGATAAAATATGTGAAATAAATAATTCCCTTACCAAAAATATATTATTCTCCTGCAAATATTTGCTACAAACTTGCAGCAGTGTCGCTAAAGAAAAGCATGACAGTCTATACAAAGCCTTGGTGTTTGCAGCAAGTTTGCAGCAAGTGTGAAACGAACATTTTACCATGCAAATGTATACCCCCCGGTATGTAGTTTACTGCAAGTCCGATTTAACAAATATGGAAACCTTGATGCAAACTTGCGGCAAACATTGCAGCAAGATTATGGCAATATTGCTGCTTACTTGCATCAAACAATTTTCTTATGATTTTGGCACATTCCTGTATACAAGCAGCAGGTTCAAAGAAAGCTTTTGTCTTGACCTTAATCTGTTAATTTTGGAGAAAATCCACCAAATGTCTGAAATGATGCAAGTTTCTGAAGTGTTGACTGACTCTCTTTATGTTGCAATACCATGTTTCCATACTTTTCTAATTAAAGTGCATTATAGCTAAGTTTGTTCCTTATGCAGTATGTATAGTTCTGAAATGATGCAAGTTTCTGAAGAGTTGATTGACTCTCTTTATGTTCCAAGACAATGTTTCCATACTTTTCCTAATTAAGGTGTATTATAGCTTATGCATACACTTTTTATTGAAAATTAAGAACTTTAGACATAATTTAAAAATTGAATAAAATATATAACAGATACTAATTTATTTGAAAACATATCGAGTATACAAATAATTATAATGATTGATTTGGGACGTTTTATACATTTAAGAAGCATACAAATGTGATATTAAAGTGAGGACTGATATCCATAATAAATAGATTTAGATTTGACCTAGATGTTACACCTTGCAGTTACTCTTAAGATGATGTAAAGATATTTTTTTCGCATTAAAATAAAAGAAAAGTAGATCTTGCAAATTAGATATTCCAGATGCCAGTGTACATCTACATCTATAGTTCTGTATTTGTATTAAACATTCAAAACAGTATATGAACTTCTAATAAAATACAGACTGTACTGAAACATGTACAACTCTAATTCAAACATTTCAAAATAACAAATTCTGTGTTGACCCAAGTACAATTTGCATTTCATTGCAATTGGCTGATTTGACTTATTTGCTGCCTCAGCTATGTTAAGGACCGATATGGAAAATGTGACCTTTGCATCGTTTTAGTATGTATTACATCTTTTTAAAAAATTGTAACAAAGCAACTGAATATACTTGTAGAAAATGTAATATAGCTATCAAAAATGGATAGGACTGGGTCGTAGTTATTACCAGTTATATCGCATGTATCAGCTGTTTGTCACGTGACTTGTATAAAAAAAAGAATTGTTAAGCTGAATGTAGGTAATGAGGATAGTGCAAGGGCATACACAGCTAAAAATTTCCACTTCGCTTAAATTCTGTTATAAATAAAAATAATGTTATGCAGACCAGGATCAGCTCCCAGGACTTTTCAAAATATACACTATATAAGCAATAAATATTCCAAATTTCAGCTTAAACAAAGAAGTCTATGCCCTTGCACTTTTGATGTAAATCACGAATTCGCTTATCGCTTTAGCGATATTCTCTACATTCCTTGTCCCTGTGCAGATCCAATGCCACTAGATAAATTCATATTCTTTACAAATTGTATTTAATAAATTATTTTCTTTTAAATTTGATGATTAGGTTTAAAAATTAGCGATGATATCATATTTATTTAAGCATCCTTGTAATTATTAAAGCAGTGAATCTAGTCCTCAGGGTTACCTGTGCTGTGTCATGTCAAAGCTGATGGCGTCATATTTGACGATAGCTGTAGAACTGTAGCTCTCCGAAAAAATATATATTGAAAGACCGGAGAGCTACAATGCCACCCATTGAAAAAAAAATGTATATTTATTGCGCACAAAAAATGCGCTTGGTTCTGGATTAATTCTTCTAAATTCTTACCTTCTTCGCAAAAAGCTAGATTTCAATAAAATCCTTACTCCTTTATCAATTAACGACGAAGCGCGTTGGACCAAATTATCTTGCAAACCACAATGGCAGAATAAATAGGCGAAATTTTAGATGATCTCAATTCCAGTTTCAGGAGGGCTATTAGAAACAATTATAAGGAATGTTTTGTTGTGGAAACGTTGAAAGAATATGTTAGGAACACATGGTTGGTAAAATTTTGATTGATTGATTGATTGTATATTGTTTAACGTCCCTCTCGAGAATTTTTCACTCATATGGAGACGCAACCACTTGCCGGTGGAGAGCTGCAAATTTTGTCCTATACTCGGCACTCAGGGCCATTGAGCAGGGAGGGATCTTTTTCGTGCCAGCACCTTCTGCGACACGGGACCTCGGTTTATACGGTCTCATGCGAAGAAACGGTCTCCACGACCCACAGTGGGATTCGAACCCGCGACGTAAGGATTGACTCTTTACTTCGCGACTCTAGAGCAGACGCTCTAACCACCGCGCCACGCGGGCGATGTAAAATTTTGAGATGACAGTTTTAAGAACACGGAGAAATAAATCGAGAAACAGTGCACTTTTTGTGCGCTATAAATATACATTTTTTTTCAATGGGTGGCACTGTAGCTCTCCGGTCTATCAATATATATTTTTTCGGAGAGCTACAGTTCTGCAGCTAATTTGACGAAAGACGTTTTTCTACTACTCGACTGTACTGCTATCAAGTATTTTAATTTTACAAGATTTTATATTATATGTTTTCTGCTATAACTTGCAGCGAACACTTCATTTGCGTGTATGTTTCTTGAAATGTTCTTGCAAATATGTTGGATTCCTGCGAATTTGCTGCAAGCCTTTCAGCAGGTGCTGCAATGTTTGCCGCAGCTAGCGGCAATCATGTGCAATCAAGAAAATTTTCTTTCTTTAGATCTGCTGCAGGTCTGTAGCAAACATATTACTTTCGAAAGAGAAAAGACCAATGATTAATGATAAAACATTGACAACAAATGAACTTGATCTGCTGAACAATAATGTTTGAATAATTAATAAGTTAACAGTGAAATTTTGTCCTGATTAACATTAAGATCATCTTTATTTTTACTGAGAAAGGGTATGAAACCTTCAAGTACCTTCTTATACCAAAGAACAAAATCACGAATGTAATAAAGACGTTTGATACATTATATGTCATTGCATATATGGCAAATAAATTCTTTTGAACAGAAACAAATCACAATACAAGACTAATTCTGAATACATGTATTAACAAGCTACAGTACACATTAATGGAATAACTAAAAAATAAATTGAAGAACTAGAGCAAAGCTCGTTGCAAAGCAACGAGTAGGTCTTCCGTCCTGTTTGACCAGAAGTAGCTTTCATTTTTTAACAAAAATGATTTGAATCCTCTAATGCTATATTAATTAATGCAAAAATAAGCCATTTTTGCTACTTCCGGTTTGACCGGAAGTGTCGACGACGCATGAAAAATTAATTTTTAAGCTCCCAGAGACATATGTTGCCCAAAAACTTTTCAAAAACGGCAAAAATACGCGTTTTCCGTATGGACGTATTTTGACGTCTACATTTGATTAAGCTTCACATTTTCAACAATTTTGCTTCTTTGATGTATAACAAATTCTCAATACTTTTTAAGATATCTGGTAAAAGACTTTTGGCCCCTCTAGATCCCTTAATTTAGGGGTCAGCCCTTTTTCCGACATATCGTTTGAAAGATTTTCTAGTTCTGCACAAATTATGTTCTATATATTTTAACAAAATATTTTTAGTTTAGAAGATAAGCAAAATATGAGTAATTTTTGGTTCTTTTAAGCTTCTAAGTTTTGACCCCTATATAGCACCATTTTGAATAGAGAGTCGAAAAACAAAATCCGATATGCACAACTTCAATTCTTTTTTATCTAAAATCAGTAGAATTTTTGCTCCAGCGTTAGCCGTCTCTGAGCCTTTGTCTGGAAACGAAAGCCTATAAATATTCGTTATAAGGGAAATAACTCGAAACTGGAAGTGACTTTTTGAAATTTTAGTCAGCATTCTGATACAATTTATAAACGTCTATAACCTCTGAAAATTTGAGCGAAATCCGTTGAGAAATGAACGAGTTACGAGGTCTCAAAGTTGGCGTCTAGGGAAAAAAAGAAGAATAGGGAATAATCTTAACCATCAGAATCAGTAAAAGGTCTTCCGCCTGAGCGGAAGACCTTACTTAATCTCATTTTTCAAATAAAGTAACAAAGCTCATAACTCAAATAAAGCTCCATATTAGAAAAATAAATTTGTTTCGCCTGATAATTTGGTCTTTATTCATAGCAATCGATGCGTGACGTATCTGTTAGGCATGATAAATGCATCGGTCATGCATCTACCTTTTCACGGAGTTATGGTATAAAACATACAGGAACACCCATCCAAGTTCAATATAGTTTAAGGTTTCATAATGATCAAAGAATTTATAAATACGCAAAACAGATGTATTCTTTTGAAGAACAATTTCATCACCAATTATAGGCACCCTTTCATGAACACAAACATAATTTTTATTCATAATTTAATCCTTAATATATAATATACAGGGAATATGTCCAAACTTATGTTGAAATTTTTCATTGAAACAAACACATAGAGTCCATAGAGAAAAAAAATTAAATATCAGAATGATAAGAAAGCAGAACACAACTAAAATAAACTTGAACAAACAATTGGTGTGGCAAATAATGCAGTGTACTCATCAGATACACTAAAATAATTCATAACAATGAAGTTACCCATTTATAGCTAAACCCGTTTTTCTAATATCAGATATTTAATATATTTATTACTTACTGTTGTGAGGTGTGTTGTATTTGTATTATTTCATCATGTATATTATTAGTAACATTAAGTTTCTTGAACATTCCAGAGTGGTCAATATGTTAGGTAATTTTCTAGAACATTCTTGAACTTTGTGTATGTCCAGAACTTTCCAGTAATATCATGTACTTACAACTTCTAGAATATTCTAGATTTATGATACTGTATAAATATCCTGTCAATTCGATGCATAGATACGATTGTCTTACAAGCATCATTGAGGTACGTATTACTGGGATATAATTTCACTGGGACATTGTGTGCAGCAACGGACACTCTGATGTATGTATTTTTAGATTTTTGCTAAGTTTGTACTTAATGATTTGTATATTACTGTAAATAAATTATTGTTAAGTTTAAACTGTGTGATTGATCTTTGCTGGCATTTAGGGTTATTCTGACCCATAACAGAATTGGGGGCTCGTCCGGGATAAAGAAGTTTTGCACTTTTGCAGTTTATTGTCAAAATTTTGTTTATTGAACCGTTAAATTTGATTATAAGCCAGCAGAAATCAACATGGTGTTTTCGGTCACAGACTTTCTAAGTTCACCAAGTGTTCAGGTTTTTGATTCGTTAAAAAAGGATGACTTGATCGCATTAGGTATGCATTTTGGGTTAGAAGTTAAATCCTCACAGAGAAAGCAAGACATTAGAATTAAGGTTGCAAACAAACTTGTAGATGAAAACATCTTTGAAAAATACGAACTTCCAGAATATACAGTTAGATCAGAGTTAGGCTCTTATAAAATGGCAGACTATCAGTTTCAATTAGAGTTAGAGAAAATGCGATTAGAAAGAGAAAAATTAGAAAGAGAAGATCGAGAAAGAGAAAGGGAAGAACGAGAAAGAGAAAGAGAAGAACGAGAGCGTGAACGGAAATTTGAATTAGACAAATTAGAAAGACAAGAGCACTTTGAGTTAGAGAAATTAAGATTACAGCAGAAACCAGAACCCTCATTTGTCAAGAATGAATTTGATGCAGCAAAAAATATTAGGTTAGTTCCGAAATTTCAAGAAAAATCTGTAGACAAGTATTTTCCCCAATTCGAGAAAGTCGCAGAAAATCTTAAATGGCCACAACACGTTTGGTCAACAATGTTACAAAGTGTACTGGTTGGCAAAGCAGCTGAGGTATACTCTGCACTAGGGGTAGCTGAAAGTTCAGACTATGAGAAGGTCAAAGCAGCAATATTAAAAGCATATGAATTAGTACCTGAAGCATATAGACAAAAGTTCAGAAAGTATAGAAAGTTTGATAATCAAACATTTGTTGAATTTTCACGAGAGAAAGAAGATTTATTCGATCACTGGTTTAGATCTAAGAAACTTGATAAAACTTTTGCTAATTTGCGCCAAGTCATCCTGGTAGAAGAGTTTAAGGAATGTGTTACTCAAGATTTGAAAACACATCTAGAAGATAAGAATGTGAAAACTCTTGAAGAGGCAGCAGTCATATCTGATACTTATGCTCTGTCTCATAAAAAGAATTTTGTATCAAGATCTCAGACTAGCAGTAATTCTACAAATTCAGACACATATAAAAAGAGTGGTTCAGGGTCTCAGTCTTTCACAAGTTCCCAGTCTCCATCCCAAGGTGGTTCTAAGTCCGGTCCAGGACGTTTTGAAGGATCATCTGGAATAGGGTCGCTTCCTACTTGTAGTTATTGTAAGAAAAAGGGTCATCTGATCAGTGAATGCTTTAAACTTAAGAGAAAAAATGATTTTGATAAAACTCAACCACATGCTTGTGCGGCAGTTAGAGGTGATAGAGAAGCCTTAGTTTCGATTTGTTCTGACACTCCTGATGTCCAGGGTTCACAGTCCAGTTCTATTGATTCTATGGAGGATTATAAGCCCTTTATGTCTCAGGGATTTGTTTCACTCGGTGACTCTAGCGAAATAAAACCTGTCCAGATTTTGAGAGATACTGGTGCTGCACAGACGTTATTGTTAGAGGGCGTGCTTCCTTTGTCTGAGCAGACTTCTACTGGTGGGTCAGTTTTATTACAGGGTGTGGAGCTAGGCGTCATTGATGTTCCCCTGCATAGAATTAGTTTGAAGTCAGATTTAGTTACTGGACCTGTTATCGTAGGTGTTCGACCTACTCTTCCCGTTCCAGGCATTTCTTTGTTGCTAGGCAACGATTTAGCTGGTGGAAAAGTTGTACCAGATCCTATAGTTTGTGAGAAAATCACTCCAGATGTCATGTGCGATGATGAAGATGATGACATTTATCCAGCCTGTGCTGTTACTAGAGCGATGGCCAGAAGACGAGAAATGGAGGCAGACCATACTCAAGCCTTTGACGAGACGAATTCCTCTGTTGATATTGATTTGAATGACACTTTCTTATCTGACCTTGATGGCACTCAAACAAGCATGGAACCACACAATATCAAGAAGCAAGAGAAGAAAGAACTGTTACCAAAATTTGGTGGTGAGGATGATGAGTTGCATCCACTAGTTAGCCAAGGCAAGGACATCCTCAGCCGAGAACGTTTACTCTCTGAACAACATAAAGACCCAGATATCATTCAACTTAGTAAGAGGGCACTTCCACCAGAAGAGGCTACTAAAGTTGGAGAATGCTTCTATATGAAAGATGGCATCCTTATGCGAAAATGGCGACCACCTGACGCTTCCCCAGATGAAGTGTGGCGTGTTGTTCACCAGATAGTGGTCCCAGCTGCTTATCGTCGAGATGTCATGAGTTTAGCTCACGATACACCTATGGCTGGTCATTTAGGTATCAATAAGACTTATAATAGGATTTTGAGTCATTTTTATTGGCCTAAGCTAAGGAAGGATGTTTCTGAGTTTTGTAAGTCGTGTCATGTCTGTCAGATGGTAGGTAAACCGAACCAGAAGATACCATCCGCCCCTCTCCAACCAATTCCAGCTTTTGAAGAACCGTTTAGTCGAGTGTTGGTGGATTGTGTAGGACCTTTGCCTAGGACCAGATCTGGGAACCAGTATTTACTTACCATTATGTGTACATCCACTCGATTCCCTGAAGCCATACCTCTTAGGAATATAAAGGCAAAGAGCATAGTTAAGGCCCTAACCAAGTTTTTCAGTTTTGTAGGAGCACCCAAGGCAATTCAGTCGGATCAAGGCTCAAATTTTATGTCGGGGTTGTTCCAGCAAGTCATGCATGAGTTGGGTATAAGGCAATATAGATCAACTGCTTATCATCCTGAGTCCCAGGGAGCGCTAGAACGTTTTCATCAAACCCTAAAAACAATGCTGAAGACCTATTGTTACCAGTATGAAAAAGACTGGGATGAAGGGGTTCATCTTGTACTATTTGCTGCACGAGAAGCAGTCCAGGAGTCTCTTGGGTTCAGTCCTTTTGAATTGGTGTTCGGTCATACAGTTAGAGGTCCTTTGAAATTGTTGAAGGAAAAGTGGCTGACTGAGACTAGTGATCTTAATCTTTTAGATTATGTGTCTGATTTCAAAGAAAAACTTTACAATGCTTGTAAATTAGCACAAGACAATTTGAAGAATTCTCAGATGAAAATGAAAATGTGGTATGACAAAGATGCCAGAAATAGGGTGTTTAAGCCAGGTGATAAGGTTCTTGTATTTTTACCTATTCCTGGTCATCCTTTACAGGCCAGATTTTATGGCCCTTATGAAATTGAAAGCAAGATCAGTGATGTAAACTATGTAGTTAAGACACCAGGTCGACGTAAAGAGAAACGGGTTTGTCACATTAACATGTTAAAAGAGTATTTTGAAAGGTGTGACCGAAATTCTGTAAAACCAGTTTCCACTTTAGCCAATGCTAAGACTGTTCAAAATTGTATTGAAAGTGATACGAGTGTAGAGATGAATGAGAAAGATTGTAATCAGAGTGTTCGTTTGAAAAACTCAGAAGTTTTGGCTAATTTGGATGCCAAACTTGGACATTTGAACATTCACCAAAAAGAACAAGTTAAAAACTTGATGAATGAGTATCATCAAATCTTTTCGGATGTTCCAAAGAAAACTAATGCAGCTTGTCATGATGTCATAGTGAGTGACGTTCTGCCTATCAAACAACATCCGTACCGTCTCAATCCAATAAAATTGCAGTACCTAAGAAGGGAAGTGCAGTACATGTTGGACAATGACATTGTTGAACCTAGTAAAAGTGATTGGAGCTCACCATGTATTCTTGTACCAAAACAGGACGGTTCGTACCGATTATGTACAGACTATAGAAAGGTGAATTCTGTTACCAAAACTGATTCATTTCCAATACCTAGAATCGATGACTGTATTGACCGCATTGGAAACGCCAAATTTGTCAGTAAATTTGACCTGTTGAAAGGCTACTGGCAAGTGCCGTTAACAGAAAGAGCAAAAGAAATATCTGCTTTTGCAACACCAGATGGACTTTACCAGTATAAAGTAATGCCTTTTGGCATGAAAAACGCACCGGCTACATTCCAAAGGATGATTCACTCCCTTCTTCAAGACCTTGAGGGATGCGAGGCCTACATTGATGATGTCGTCATATACAGCGACACATGGGACGAACATCTCCGAATCATGCGTGCTTTATTTGACATTTTAGCTAAAGCAAACTTAACTGTGAACCTTGAGAAGAGCGAATTTTGTCATGCTTATGTTGAGTATTTAGGTCATAGAGTAGGTCAAGGTTATGTTACACCCATTATGGCTAAAGTGGAAGCTATTGCAAAGTTCCCGATTCCTACAAACAAGAAAGAGTTAATGAGGTTTTTGGGCATGGCTGGGTTTTACAGAAAATTTTGTCCAAATTTTTCCTCAGTTGTAAGTCCACTTACAAATCTTTTACAAAAGAGGGTTAACTTTGAATGGACAAAGGACTGTGAAAAATCATTTCAAAAAATCAAATCTGTCCTTATGAGCAACCCAGTTCTGTCAACTCCAGATTTTTCGAAGCAATTTAAGCTTACTGTTGACGCTAGTGATGTTGGAATCGGGGCAGCTTTGTTTCAAGAACATAGTGATAAGGTAGATAGAGTCGTTTCTTATTTTTCAAAGAAACTTACAAAATGTCAACAAAAGTATTCCACCATTGAAAAGGAATGCCTTGCTTTGTTGTTAGCCTTACAGCATTTTGATGTTTATCTAAATGTTACTTTGCATCCAATTCTTGTATATACGGATCACAACCCCCTGACATTTTTGCATAAATTGTCAAACAAGAATCAAAGACTGACTAGATGGAGTTTGTTGTTACAAGAATACAACATAACAATTAAGCATATCAAAGGCAAAGACAATGTTATTGCAGATGCCTTGTCCAGAGTATCGTGAACATACATGATTTTGTATTAATGTACATATATTTCATTTTGACAATATAAGTTTTCATTGACATTCAAACTTTTTAAGGGGGGAGGTGTTGTGAGATGTGTTGTATTTGTATTATTTCATCATGTATATTATTAGTAACATTAAGTTTCTTGAACATTCCAGAGTGGTCAATATGTTAGGTAATTTTCTAGAACATTCTTGAACTTTGTGTATGTCCAGAACTTTCCAGTAATATCATGTACTTACAACTTCTAGAATATTCTAGATTTATGATACTGTATAAATATCCTGTCAATTCGATGCATAGATACGATTGTCTTACAAGCATCATTGAGGTACGTATTACTGGGATATAATTTCACTGGGACATTGTGTGCAGCAACGGACACTCTGATGTATGTATTTTTAGATTTTTGCTAAGTTTGTACTTAATGATTTGTATATTACTGTAAATAAATTATTGTTAAGTTTAAACTGTGTGATTGATCTTTGCTGGCATTTAGGGTTATTCTGACCCATAACACTTACAAATGATGATAAGCAACAGATATAATGGCTTACACGCATAAATAATGTCTTTAAATTTCAATTACCTCAATAGTTAGCCTGTGTTGATTTTTGTTTAATTCTAACTAATAGTACCTGCGTTTCTATGTAGAAAATGATTGTCAAAAACGAAAGTAGGAAAATCCCACATACATAGCTTGCACAAATGCAAAAATTTAACTAACTTTAAGTATTATTGAATGACATTTGTTGGCCAATTATTTGCCAGGTTTTCTCTTAAATTTACGTTGTATCAATGTAATCATAAAGGTATTGTATCAATATTAACCTCATAAGCCAAAAATATATTTCATCCAGCGGCATTCCTGTCTGTTCACGTGTGGTTTTTTAATTTGTTAATCGGCGATTTACCTGAGGCGCGAAGCGCCGAGTGGGAGTAGGATCGGAACGGAGTGCCCCCTCCCTTTGGCGTGGGTTGGCGGAGATTTTATGATAAAAAGATTTTTTTTTAATGAATATGTTCAAAATTTTATCGTAGTACCACAAGAAAAAATTTAAATAATAAATAAATACCATACTTCCATAAACGAATTTTTTTCTTTTCTTTTTTTTTTTTTTGGATAAAGAAAACAACCAATATTTGTCCAAACAGTGAGTATGATAAATTTAATCCTAATATACTCTTAATAATGAAAATAGTCGCAACAATTGGCAAATTTGAGAAATTGTAACAGCCTACTGTTGAACCTTGATAAGTATACCCAGCTTTATTTCCTCTACCTGCTAAATTCTTGCATGAATATTTTAATTTACAATTTTTAGTGCAACACCAATGGCCACTTTCAGCTTATATGGAATATACACCACTGGCCCATGAAATGACTTGTATTTGAACTCGCGCTTTTGTTTTACACAGAATGCATAAATTTACTGCTACATACTGTATGAATTTCAATTCTCGCACAAAAATATCCTCATTGAAGAACCTGTGAAAATGTCAAAATTTTACAAAGGATGCGTGACGGATGAAAATGGACAAACCCCAACTAGCAATAGATCACCTAAGTGGATAACGTGAACTCAAAATAAGATGACTGGTCTTGATGGAAACTATCACTTAGGCATCAGCCCTTAGACTACATAAACCCTTAGAGTGGTTTATTACCTGTTTAATGTCAATCTCAGTTATCTATTCGCCAAACAATGAAACAATTATGGAGCTAACAAACAGTATTCAAGATCAAATAAAAAATACAAAGGAGCAGAGCAAACAAGGACCTCCAAAACAGAGGTGAGATCTGGTGCAATTAAGAAGAGAGCATCCCCTGCCGACCCGTCACAACCACCGTGTGCGCTTTAGTTGTCATGATCGTAAAATCACGAAAAAAATCCGTCCTCAATTCAGTGCATAAATAATGGACTAACAATTGGTATGAAAACCGTCAGTCATGAGAGCATTTGACTCAAAGATAAATTGTATTTGCTGACAAGGTCATTGTATTGACTTATAAAATGATGGCATTAAACGAGACAGCTGAAATTCTTTTTTCATCAACTTGTTTTTCAATAATTTACCTCGTTTAAGAAATTGTTCATATGTAGAGCATGCTCTTGCATATCTAATCAAATGAGATATATAATAAACTCCGTATGCAGGTGATATTGCTGCATAAGTAAGGGAAGATGACGATAGTAAAGTTAAAGTCATCACGTTTATCATAGAGTTTGGTTTTTAGATTAACATCCTTTTCAACTAAAATATCGAAATATGAAACAGATGTGTCAGACTCTGTGGTAACTTATATCTCAAGCTCACCAAGATAAATTGTATGACATAAGAACTGATAACAATGTACAAAAACCAAATAGTAATAGGTCACCCGAGTGAATCAGGTGACCTAAAAATAACATCTGATTTGGTCTTGATGGAAAGTAATACTAGGGTATCAGCCCTTGGACTACATAAACCCCCAGAGTCGTTTATAACAAGTTTAATTTCATTTTCATTTATCTATTCGCCAAACAAGATTACATACAATTTTTTTGCATAAAATTTACAATATGTTAGTAGATGATTACTTGAATAGTAAAAATACATATAAAAGTGTACATATTAGTCATTTTAAAGATATATAATTGTTGTTTCTACATACATCAAATTAGACTTTAAATGATGCATGTGTCATTTAAAATTTAACAACTTCTTTAAAATCCATGTGAAAATTTTAAAACAAGCATTATCTAATGCATGAAACTGTGAAAAACCTCATGAAAAGATTACTTAGTTACAAGTATTTGATGTTAACATTCAACATGTTCAATTGAAACTTTCTCTCTCTCTCAAACTAATTTTTTCAAAAAAGAATGAAAATCTTGCATGTATGGACAAGACACATTGGATACACTATGTAACAATATATCAAGTTAAATTTTTGTTTCCTGAAATTTTTATTGTACATGTTACATGTAAAGAGAAAGACTCCAGTATTATCCTTCTTTCAAACACATTTATAATTTAATCCATGTTTACCCCTTTATCTTTTGGATGCACCTCATTTGATATTTTATTGATATCCCTCAAACATCACAGTGGTTATGTGTTAGCATAATGAAGTATAATAAAATGGGAGTTCTATGGAAAAACTGTGTAAAACATATTTTGTGAAGCATTGAACATGAGATAAAAAAAATATCCCATGATTTGAAGTTGGATTTGCTTTTTATCAAATGCATTGTGTTTTTAATCCCTCTGGGATACAGCCAAGGCTCTGGGATAAAGAAAACCCACTTAAATCATTAGATAAAAATCATATCCAATTACAAACATGGGAGATCCTATATAATTATCTCAAAAAGGTTTCCATATATTATAATTAAAATATATTATTAACAAAAATATCATAGTATACAACAATGTATAGGTCTCTGAGTAGAATTCCATCTTTGTGTCTTTAGCACCAGTTTCTTGGTCAGTTGATCTATACACACAGGCATCTCTGGTGGTTCTATATTCCAGGATATGTTTCTTTTATCAGATTTATAATGCTCCTTCTCAATGAAGTCCTCCAGTGACTTATTGACGTTGAGGATAAGATCGGTCAGTTCAAACTCCTCCTTGTGGTCAGTGAGAGCTTTGACCTCCTTGTAGAGGGCGTACACAAACTGACAGGCCGACTTTTTTCTTTTATGGTCAATGTTCTTTCCTAGTCTCGACTTCGTTTTTTTTTTTCATTCTATCAGTATAACCACCTGCAAAATTACAATTATTTTTCATTTGTTTATTTATAGAAGAATATTTACATTATATGTGTATTTTGCATGTGGAGTGGTTGGAATTCTATGGCATTCAAAACACTATTAAATGAACAAAGGGTCAAAGTTTTAAACATGCATTTTCTGTTGACGTCACAAAAGGAGAATATCGTGGAAGTGTTATATTAATGTAGTCGATCATTATCCAAAATCAAACATTCACAGAAGCTTTTGCATTCGCTCTTCCATCAATTGTAACTTCCTGGAAGGATGCAATACAGGGATTTTGAAATAAAATTTGCAGTCAAGTAAAGGAGTTATAAAATTTATATCAGAATAAGCACAGAATCTTTATTTTTCTAAAGCTATAGTATCATAACTGCAACCGTGTATGGAAACAAATTTTCATAATGCACCAATTCTATCTAAGACAATGGATTGATAGATACGTATGTCTCTTTCTATATACCAGTAAAGGGGTCCCCCCCGTCTCCTCCCTAAATCTTACCTGATACAGTTGATTGATAGATAAGTATGTCTGCTTCTATGGGGGACCTCTGTATTTGGGGCAGCAGTCCTCCGACCGCAGCAAAATTGGCTTTATTTATCTGGTCAAGGTTAGGGTTACATGTCTGCAGATTTAACATAAAGAAAATCAAAAATAATGAAGTTTTATTATCCCAAAAATATTTTTAAGTAAAGTAAACTTTCAAACCACATAACTGCTTGCTATTAATATAAATTAAACAAGTATTCTTTTTGTTTACTTTCTTACAGTAGATGCAAAAATTTCTGACCCTACAGCCTCTCTCAAAATATTGAATCAGCTTCCGGGGCCATAAAACTAAAATGAGCCCACTTTAATCTCAGTCCCACCTTTCGACTATATTCTAATTGTAAAAGTGAGGCTGGGATCAAAAGTGAGTTTAATTTAGTTTTATGTCCCAAGAGCATAATTTGGCATATGAGGGTTGTCCGTAAGTCATGGACAAGCTATAATTTAAATAAAAATGGTGTCATTTATGTTCATTATAATCATATTTGTAATCCTTTACTAAATGTGATTTACAAAATGTAAAATTATATTCAATTATAAATACCGTAAACCAACTTTTATTCGCGAAGACTATATTTTGCGATTAACAAGGGATAAACTAGTTCGCGAAGATTAATTTTCGCGATCACAGCCCTCTTGAATCTGCTGTTAATAGACACATACGCTTCAAGAATCGGTTCGCGGTGAGAAATATTCGCGATGACGAGGCTCTCGCAAACTTCGCAAAAAGTTGTTGAACGCGAATAAAAGTTGGTTTACAGTATATTATTACAATAATGACTTCATTATTAGACTTGGGATGATGACCCGGACAACCGCAAAATTTTAATTAAAAAGTTTTTTTTTATCACTTTAAAAATTTATTTGTATTTTGTAAAATTCCGCGGAAATTTAATTGGATTGCTTTTACATTATGAGATATACAAAACTAAAAACTTCAAACCTATAAAATTTGAACTTTTAGAGTTTAGAAATGGCTGAGAAATCGAGATTAGAATGTATTAAGACAGGATCGGCTTTGTTTTAAAAAAGTACGTTTTTCGGAATAGGTGGAGCAGAAAGCAGTCATGAAATTCTGCGAAGAGATTCATTGGAAAGACACCAACAGAGACCCATAAATGGTGTAAGCAGTCGGGAAAATGTATTAAAGGAAGCCGGTCTTAAGTATTTAAGTAAAAATATTTAGTTAAAAAGTGACTGTGTTGAATAAAGTTATATGTCTTTTTTTGTATCTGATAAGAATATAACTATTTGTGCTTTGTTTTTGTTAAAAAATTGCATGTGTATAAAATAAAACATAGATTTAATGAAAATAAAAGTTTCATTTTATAATTTTTTATCAATGTGTTTCAGTAAGTATTGATGTTCTCCGCGAACTTAGCGGACAACCGTCGTACAAATCATTTCTGACAGTGTAAATCCATGTTAGGCACAAAAGACTTATAGTTATTTGGGAAAGGATGTTCTCCTAAAACTCAAAATATGGTTGCTCATTCATAAAGAGCAAGAGCCACTTTGGGCCTTATTATCAAAACCGCTAAGTTCAGGTTGCAAATGCAGCATTTATCACTTGGAGTGTTGGTGACCACGTTTCTATTAATTGTGACGTAATTTTCCATCTAGTCAGTGCATTATGACGTCATAAAATGCGTCATTTTCTTCATATCCGGTAAATTCCTTTGAAAATGACCTAAAGTTGAAGCATTTTTTAATATTGCAAATAGAGCACAACCTCTGATCCCAAATATGTAAATTCATAATGAAAGCACTGTTTCTGAAGATCAAAATACATGTTTTATTTTTTGGATCGTAGGCTGTGCTAATATTTTAACTCTTTGCTGAAGGTAGTCAAATGCACATGGTTTCTGCAAATTTCAAGAACATTGCAATTTCGCAAACCTGTTTTTCAATATCTGGATTCTCAAAACAAATTTTTTTTATAGAAAATGAAAGCACCAAGTGTCTAATTTATTTTGATATATGAAATGAAAAAGAGGGTGACAGTTTATTAATTGATATAAGTACAGGGTCATTTTATGCATAAGATGGCTCTTGCTCATTGTAGGTCAGATTCTTTACTAGGTGAAATCTGCTCCATCGTTACGATTACCATGACAGCTAGTTAAACTAAAAACTGCCAAATAAAAAACTCTTAAAAAGCTGCATTATACTCAATTTGAGTGAACAAAATAAGATGGTAATTCTTTGATTGTTTCCTATTATGTCTGATGCTCAAATGTACACACGTAGGAATCCCAAAATCATAAATAATTTAAAGGATTCATGCTGGAAAGGGAAGGTGATTCAGAAGAGAGTTAATTTGGGATGAACTAATCCAAAATTTTCAAGCTTAGTCACTCAACCAGAAAATTCATTGAAATTCAGTATCTGAAGCAAGTTTCAGAGTCTACGTACCTTGATGCATCATCCAAGCAAGTTTGGTTCAGATAAGTATTATAGTTTCTTGGTAATGGACCTGCACGAAAACTTTAACCTAGTTACTCAACTAAATAATGGAAATCAATTCAAGTATCAGAGGCAGCTCTTACAGTTTCTCAAGAAATAAACAATTTTGAGGGATTCACCATGAACTAGGACGCTTCACGCCGGCTTATTTCATGAAGCGTGAAATTGTTGTCCATATATCTCTTATATTTACATCGTTTGGGTTCGGGTAGCCTAGCTACTTATTTATATCATTCAACGATCCTTTTGAAGCAAAATAGTATGCACTATCGTTTTGATGTCAAGTACAGTACTAAGATCTCACAGTATTTCATGAAAAAAATGCCTGGTTTTAAGTCTTTATAAGCAATCTTCAGGAAAATATTTGAAAATGTAAATATTCTAAAATGAATCTGTTTCAAAAACTTTAAACTTGTTCCCTATTCAGAAAATCTACATCAGATCCAGCATCCAAAGCAAGTTCGATATTTGCATTGTGTCATCATTGCAAGTTTGGTCAACATTGGGCTTACGGGTACTTGAAAGTGAGACCTGCTCCAAAAACTTCAATCTGCTCTAAAACACTGGTAATTCCTTTGATGAAATTGAAGCATCTGAAACCTTACTGGTGTAATGAAACACTCTAGAAGCATCTTCTATGATTGATATAGGACGTAGAAATACTTAATAAGAAAACTAAACCGAAAACTTTAATCGTAGTCGCTTATGCAGACATCCACGTCGGGGCTATCACATAAGATCCCCCAACCTCGTTGAATTGAGCTAAAAATATGTCAGCATTATAATTACCTGTATCAGAAAAACTTTTGGCTTGAGGATCAGATGTGGACATTGGTTTCCTTTAAAGCTAAGCAGCAGATCATTTACGGAGAATTTTGGAGGTTTACTACTTCTTTTCTGGTCATCTATTGAATCAATGGGTAAATAGAAATACCCCGACTTTCCAAACGCCAGCACAACACACACAAAGATCTCCGAATCCTTAGTTATCTCTTCGTTACTGGCTAAAAGAGTAAAAATCAAAAGTAAAAAAGAATATTTTAGAACTTTGATTATGTCAAAAACTAAATTGTATTAAAAACAAAAAATAGCATGTAGAACTACTGAAAATGTTACAAGTAATAGAAATTCAAAATAGCATACTCAAAATACAGTAAGTACACAGATATTCTGACACACAAATCCCCAATCTCTTACCAATGTTTTTCAGTTCCTTTTTCAGATTTTCGACAGAGTATAAAGGATCAGTTTCCTTCTGGGGATCGTTAATACTAATGACGTAGGGGTCTGGATGAAACCCCGGTAATTTTTGGAACGTCTGCTTTAGAAGATCAACGTCCCTGGAGGCTGAGGGTCGCTCATGACTGAATCCCCTAAAGTGAGTCTTTCTTATGTCTAATATAACAGGTTTACAGAGGTGACCTCTCCCATTAGGGGTTGTTTTATAGGTACTGGACTCGTATCTTTCTTTAGAAATTTTTACTGTGACCGACGAGCCCGACATGTTATTAAAATCTGTATCTGTTGAAAAACAAAAAAAATATCAATAAATGTCTGTTCAAAGCATTCAGTTCAAAAGATATTTTTTTATTTCATGTCAGTACATGCACAAGGTCAGTTAAAAGACCACAATAATTTGTTAAAATGGCCAAAGAACAATGACATAATATGTGCACTATTTTAAAATAATCCCCCCACCAAAAATATTGCCTTTCTGCAAATACTTGCTGCAAACTTGCATCAGACATTGCTACAAGATTGTTGTAGTTAAAGACAAGCATGACAGTCTATAAAAGCTTTGGTGTTTGCATGTCTGCTGCAAACATTGGATTTTTATATATGGAAACCTTGATCATGTTGATTCAAGCCTGTGGCAAACATTGCTGCTTCCTTGCAGCAAACAATTTCCTTATGATTTCGGCACATTCCTGTATAAAAGTAGAAAGCTTTTGTCCTGACCTAAATCTAAGACCTAAAAATTTTTTTTAGAGAAAATCCACCACATGTCTGATATTATTCAAGTTTTTGAAGTGTTGATTGACTCTCTTTGTGTTCAAAAATATTTCTATACTTTACCTAACTTAAGTGTATTACAGTTTTTGTGTTTTTCCCTCATAAATTATGTACATGCAGACAAACTTTACACATAATTTAAAAATTGAATAAAAAATACCAGACACTAATTTATTTGAAAACATATCGGGTATACAAATAATTATAGTAATTGATTTGGGACCTTTAATACGGTTAAGAAGCATACAAATGTGATTTTAAAAATGAGGCTAGGACTGATAACCATAATAAATAGATTTAAATTTGACCTAGATGTTACATCAGTTACTCAAACAAGATTTTAAGAAATGTTCTTTTTTCATATTGAAATAAAACAAAATTAGATCTTCCCAATTACAATGTAGATATTACGGATGCCAAAGTACATCTACATCCTTAGTTCTGCATTTGTATTAAATCATTCAAAAAAAGTATCAATTTATTCCTAACAAAATACTGAAATATAAACAACAACAATAGAAACATTTGAAAATGGCGAATTCTTTGTTAACCCCTAGTACAATCTGCATTTCGTTGGCTGATTTGACTTATTTACTGCTCTTGCAAACTTCCTGCAGACGTTAAAATTATTAAATGTTTCCTGCTATAACCTGCTGCGAACATTAGATTGCCATATATTTAAATGTTCAACCAAGCCTCTTTCGTTACTTCTCACTAAGATATTGACAGTTATGAAGGAAAAACTTCAAGAGTACTGTGCAACAATATATTCAAGAAGTGGTACGAATAAAACGTGGATACTCAGAAAGAACTTTTGGACAATTTGAAATCACAAAATTTTACCAAATTCAACAGCTTAAAAACTTACGATTTTTCAACTTTATACACAACCATTCCCCACGATAAATTAAAGTCCAGGCTTTTTGATATCATTGACAGCTTCTTTTTCAATAAAAATGGAACTCGTAAATATACTTATCTTGTCATTGGTCAATAGCAAAATTACTTTGTTAAACATTCTGATTGCACACACAAGTACTCTGAAGTTGACATCAAAAAGATGCTTTAATTTCTGATTGACAATATCCATGTGATTTTTTGGATTTTTTTCGTATAATTAACAGTAGGTCAAAATTGTTAATAATTAATATTCGAGTATTCGATAGGAGTATTTGAATATTCGATAAAATTAATACATCGTGCATAATAAAATATATATCTTCACTTTCCTAGAGTTTGGTAAATGTGCAGTTATATATTTTTTAAATTATCGAATGCATGAAGAGTATACATTCAAAATTTAATGATTTTTTTGGTTGAAAGTTTAAAAGATTTTTTAGATTTATTGACCTCTTACTAAAGTGTACATCGATAGTTCCTACAAATTGATAGCAAACGTAACAGTTATCTAAAGGAGAAAGATCAAAAGCAATTACTTTTTGCTAATTAATTTCCTGATAATGATTGTTTTTAATTTTTTAATGATATATACATAAACAAAAGATCCATGTGTTTACTGTAAAACTGTGTCCTTACAATAATACAAGCTGAATGTAAGTACTGGACACTATTATACCACTAACTTAAAATGATCAAATAAATAAATAATTTTAATAGATACACTCTTCACACCTTTATGGTAATCCAGGAGGACTGTCTTATAATTTTGTACAAACTTGATTCAATTTCTAATAAAACTTGCCAGGTTTTCCTCTCTTTTAATTAAGTGCTTGTACACTTAAAAAACACAGGAATTCATATTTGAATATCAACGCATCGAATAAATATTCAAATATTCGTTTACATCTCTTGTTAACATGCAGTGAAACGTTGGCCTGATTTACATTAAGATCATCTATATATTTTTATTGAGAAAGGGTGTGAAACACATACATGTATTTACAAATAAAGTAACAATGTTAAGAATTCAAATATATTTAAATTAAACTCCCATTTAGAATAAATGTTTCCCCTGATAATTTAATTGGTCTTTATTCAAAGCAACCGATGCTTGGCGTATCTGTTAGACATGCATGATTAATGCATCGGATATCTACTATTTCACGTAGATATGGGGTAAAACATACAAGTACCCCTATCACAGTTCAATAGTTCAAGCCTTCATAATAATTATTTATAAATAAGCAAAAAAGAAGAATTTTATCAACAATTATTGGCACTCTCTCCTGAACACAAACATAAAATATTATACAAACTAATATTCCGACTTTCCTTGATATATCAGTCCATACAGAAAACAATTAAATATAAGAATGATAATAAGGCAAAACATAACTAGAGTATAAACAATTGGTGTAGCAAATAATGTAGTTTCACTAAAATAATTCATAACAATAGTTACATATTCATAGCTAAGGCAACAGATATTTAAAATATCTTTAGCTACAAGTTTACAAGTTAACGATGAGAAGCAAGAGAAATAATGGCTTTCACGCAAAAATATGTCTTAAAATTTCAATTACCTCATTGGTAGCCGGTGTGGATTTTTTTGTTTAGTGCGTTTCTATGTAGAAAATGATGGCAAAAACGAAAGTAGGAAAATCCTGCCTTCACAGCTAGCACAAATAAATAAATTAAAGGAGTTCAAGTTCATTTATTCACTCAAAACCATTTAAAATACACGGTACATGAGGACAATGAAAAATATTTACAGCATACATATATTCAGGTCAGAGGTATATTTATACGATATAAAAAAATGAATGTTTCCCAAAGTTTGACAATGCAGTGAGGCACTAAGCGCCGAGAGGGGGTAGGTTATGGAGGGGGTGCATGGTCCCCTCCCTTTGGTGTGGGTACGCTAGGGGGCAATAGATAAGAAATCATGAGATTTTGTGATAAAAATATTTTTAATGAAGATAATCAAAATCTTGTCGTAGTACCACAAAAAAAAAGTAATAAATTCCATAAGTTCCATACGAAAATTTAGTTGTTTGTTTTTTTTTTTTTATTAATTTTGCAAGGAATAAAATCAGTTTTTTTTTTGGTCTATCAGTGATTATAATAAATTTAATCTTAACATACTTTAAGTAATGAGAATAGTCGCAACAATTGGCAAAATTGAGAGTACAGTTGAACATTGATTAGTACCCAGCAAGTACGGAAAGAAGTTACACAAAAGATAATACTTATCGATACATGCAAAAGTTTTTATCCTATTGCCTGAAATAATTAGTTTTGCTTTCTTTCTGTTGTTTGTTATCCTGTCCATAATTAACTGATTTTTAAAAATTATTCTCTTAAGACTTCATTCATACGCAACGTATAGTTTTAACTTCATTGGGCTCTTCCCTGGGCTCTAAATGAAGGACTTGTGCATGTGCAATACTTTAAAGTCTTTATATGGATTTGTACATCTCTTCTAAAACAAATTTTGCTGAAAAAAAATCTGGAATTTATGTTTCATCATTTTGAATAATGCAAAAATTTACATAATTTGATATCTTCCTAAAACCCCTGGTAATACATGCGGATTTTTTTTGTCTTTGCACATCTGATGCACTATAATCTTAAATAAATTAAGAATATCTTGAAAATTATCAGTAATACTTCTTAAGGAATTTGACGTCCAACGAAATGAACTTATAAAGGCAAGACCTTTTTTATTTAACTTTGTATATAATTAACTCTGTCATTTTATTCAACTTTCAGATTTTCTATATTTTGTACACCTTGAGATTATGATGCGTGGACTGCAGGCTTTTTCATGTCAGTATTCAATTTTTATCATTCAAATTTGTTTATTTTATTTGACGAAAACCACATTTTTCATTTCCTGCAAATTTTTCATCCTCTAAATATCCATTTTGTAAAAGCAAGCTGGTTTGAGTTATATGAATTGAAATAATTCTCTGTAATCGGTAATACTATCTAAATAATGATTTATACATTCTGAAAATATATAAGTTCTTCAACGAATGGGACGTCCACCAAACTCTACTTTAACTGCTGAATTAACAGTCTTTTAACATATTGTTTTCATCGCTTATCCGATCTATACATGATTTCCGAAGCATGAGTAAAAATTGGCATATTGAATGATTCATATATCTAAACTTAGACCTTTTCTGAGAGACTAAGATTGTTTGGTAATTTTGATTTGATTGAAAAATATACTTTATATATTTATTCTACCTGCTAAATTCTCGCATGCATATTTCCATTACTATTATTTTAGGGCAACACCCATGGCCACTTTAGCTAATTTGGAATACACGTCATTGACCTCTGAAATGTCCAGCATTTGACCTCGCACTTGTGTTTTAAACAGATTGAAATTACTTCTACATTCTGTATGAATTTCAATTCTTGCACAAAAATATCCTCATTTAAGAACCTGTGAAACTGTCAAAACTTTACAAAGGATGCGTGACGGATGAAAATGGACAAAACCCAACTAGCAATACATCACCTTGTTGGATAACGTCATCTCAAAATAAATCTGATTTGGTCTTGATGAAAAGTATCATTTAGGTATCAGCTCTAAGACTACATAAATACCCAGTGGTTTATAACAAGTTTAATTTCAATTTCATTTATTAATTCGTCAAACAAGATGACATACAGTGAAACAATTATGGAGATAACAAACAGTATTCAAGATCAAATACAAAAAAGAAGCAGAGCAAACAAGGTCCTTCACAACAGAGGTGGGATGAGGTGCAATTAAGAAGAGAGCATCCACTGCTGACCAGTCCCACCCGCCGTGCTCCTTAATTGTCATGATCGGGAAATCAGGGAAAAATCTGTCGTCAATTCAGTGTATAATTAATGGACTACCAATGATTAGTATGAAAAACGTCAGTCATATGAGCATTTCACCCAATGATAAATTGTATTTGCTGACAAGGTCAATGTATTGACTTATAAAATGATGACATTAAACGAGACAGCTGAAATTCTTGTTTCATCAACTTCTATATCAATAATTTACCTCGTTTTAGAAATTGTTCATACGTAGAGCATGCTCTTGCATATCTTATCAAATACTGGTAATGAGATATATGAACTCCGTATGCAGGTGATGATGGTATATTGCTGCATAAGTAAGGGAAATTGACGATAGTAACGTTTATTATAGAGCTTGTGTAATATTGCTGTGAATTGATAAGTCGGTTTTTAAGTTCAGAATTTATTGTTTGTCAAAAATATGAATTTCACAAACATAATTTAGAACAAATTTTGATTGGAACAAACTGAATTTAACAAAGAATTTTCCTAGATTGACTCACTTACAAACTCACTTACATCTAATCTTTGACAACTCAGCCCACTTTCGTACTGAGCAGTCAATTAAGGATAGAAAATTGCATGAACAGGGGGAATCTGTATGACATTAATTTACAACTCTGAAATTAGGTATAGCAATGTACAACAAATTCAAAGCACACAACCCTAAGATTTAAGCATTAAGTTGATAAAAAAATCTGAGTAAATGACATTGATATTGCGAGAGAGGAAGGAGATGTCAAGAATTAGATATTGCTATCATGCGCAAAATTGCCCTTTCAAAACATCAAATGAAAACAATTAACCTTCAACTACAGATGTCAAACAAGACCGTAAAATAATAAAATAGATTGATACTTAATATTTCTCATTTAGAATCCCTAATAACAAATAATCATAACACTTGGTTTTTAGATTAATGTCCAACTAAAATATCCAAATATGAAACAGAAGTCTCAGACTCTGTGGTAACTTAAATTCAAGCTCACCAGGATATATCGTATCGACATAAGAACTGTTGACAATGGACAAAACCCAAACAGCAATAGGTCACCTGAGTGAATCAGATGACCTAAAAAAAATCTGATTTGGACTTGATGGAAAGTATCACTTGGGTATCAGCTTTTAGGGTTAACCTACTACATAACACCCCAGAGTGGTTTACAAAATGTTTAATGTCAATTTCATTTATCTATTCGCTAAACAAGATTACAAACCATCTTTTTGCATCAAATTTACAATATGTTAGTAGATGATTACTTGAATAGTACAAATACATATAAAAGTGTACATATTAGTTATTTTAAATATATATATTTGTTGTTTCTGTATACATCAAAATAAACTTTAAATAATAAAGGTGTCATTTACAATTAAACAACTTCTTTAAAACCCAATTGAAAACATTTACTATAAAACAAAAATTATTTGATGCATGAAACTGTCAAAAACCTCGTGAAAAGATTACTAAGTTATAAGTACTTGATGTTAACATTCAATTAAAACTTTTCTCTCTCAAACAATTTATTTTTTTTCAATAAAGAATGGAAATCTCGCATGAATGGATAGGCACATTTGATACACTATGTAACAATTATATTAATTTTGTTTTTGGAATTTTTTATAGTTCATGTTACATGTAATGAGAAAGACTCTCTAGTATTATTCTTTTTTCAAACACATTTATAATTTAATCCATGTTTACCCCTTTATCTTTTGGATTTGCCTCATTTGATATTTTGTTGATATACCTCAAACATAACAATGGTTATGCGTTAGCATAATGACGTAAAATAAAATGGAGTCCATATGAAAAAAACAGTGTAAAACATCAGTTGTGAAGTATTGAACATGAGATAAAAAGAACCTCCCATGATTTAAAGTTGGATATGCTTTTTATCAAATTCATTGTGTTTTTATCCCCTCGCCAAGGCTCTTGGATACAGCCAAGACTCTGGAATAAAGAAAACCCACCTAACTCATTGGATAAAAATCATATCCAACTACAAACATGGGAGATCCTACATAATTATCTAAAATAGGTTTCCATATATCATAATCAAAATATATTATTAACAAAAATAACATAGTATACAATAATGTATAGATCTCTGAGTAGAATTCCATCTTTGTATATCGTGTCTTTAGCACCAGTTTCTTTGTTAGCTGATCTATACACACAGGCACCTCTGGAGGTTCGATATTCCAGGGTTTGTTTCTTTCATCAGATTTATAATGCTCCTTCTCAATGAAGTCCCTTAGTGACCTATTGACATTGAGGATGAGGTCGGTCAGTTCAAACTCCTCCTTGTGGTCAGTGAGAGCCGTGACCTCCTTGTAGAGGGCATACACAAACTGACAGGCCGGCTGATGGTCAGTAGGACCATTGACCTCAGTAGTTTCTTTGTGGTCAATGTTCTCTCCTAGTCCTGACTTCGTTTTTTTTTTCATTCTATCAGTATATCCTCCTGCAAAATTACAATTATTTTTCATTTGTTTAATTATAGAAGAATATTTACATTATATGTGTATTTTGCATGAGGAGTGGGTGGAATTGTATGATATTCAAAACACTATTACATTAACAAAGGGTCAAAGTTTTAAACATGCATTTTCTGTTGACGTCACAAAAGGAGAACATCGTGGAAGTGTTATATTAATGTACGTCGATCATTATCCAATATCAAACATTCACAGAAGCTTTTGCATTCGCTCTTCCATCAATTGTTACTTCTTGGAAGGATGCAATACAGGGATTTTGAAATAAAATTTGCAGTCAAGTAAAGGAGTTATAAAATTCATATAAGTATAAGCACAGAATCTTTATTTTTCTAAAGCTATAGTATCATAACTGCTGCAACCGTGTATGGAAACAAATTTTCATAATGCGCCAATTCTATCTAAGACAATGGATTGATAGATACGTATGTCTCTTTCTATATACAAGTAGAGAAGTCCCCCCCCCCCCGTCTCCTCCCTAAATCTTACCTGACACAGTTGATTGATAGATAAGTATGTCTGCTTCTATGGGGGACCTCTGTATTTGTGGTAGTAGTCCTACGCCCGCGGAAAACTGGGATCTATCTTCCTGCTCAAGGTTAGGGTTACATGTCTGCAGATTTAACAGAAAGAAAATAAAAAATAATGAAGTTTTATTATCCCAAAAATATTTTTAATTAAAGTGAACTTTCAAACCACATAACTGCTTGCTATTGATATAAATTAAACAAGTATTCTTTTTGTGTACTTTCTTACACAGTAGATGCAAAAATTTCTGACCCTACAGCCTCTCTCAAAATATTGAATCATCTTCCGGGGCCATAAAACTAAAATGAACTCACTTTAAACTCAGTCCCACCTTTCGACTATATTCTTATTGTAAAAGTGAGACTGGGATCAAAAGTGAGTTTAATTTAGTTTTATGTCCCAAGAGCATAATTTGGCATATGAGGGTTGTCCGTAAGTCATGGACAAGCTATAATTTAAATAAAAATGGTGTCATTGATGTTCATTATTATCATATTTGTAATCCTTTACTAAATGTGATTTAAAACATGTAAAATTAAATTCAATTTTAAATACCGTAAACCAACTTTTATTCGCGAAGACTATATTTTGCGATTAACAAGGGATAAACTAGTTTGCGAAGATTAATTTTCGCGATCAAAGCCCTCTTGGATCTGCTGTTAATAGACAAATACACTTTAAGAATCGGTTCGCGGTGAGAAATATTCGTTATGACGAGGCTCTCGCAAACTTTGCAAAAATTTCTCGAACGCGAATAAAAGTTGGTTTACAGTACATAATTACAATAATGAATTCATTATTAGACTTGGGATGATGACCTGGACCACCGCAAAATTTTAATTAAAAAGTTTTTTATCACTTTAAAAATTTATTTGTATTTTGTAAAATTCCGCGGAAATTTGGATTGCTTTTACATTATGAGATTTACAAAACTAAAAACTTCAAACCTACAAAATTTGAACCTTTAGAGTTTAGAAATGGCTGAGAAATCGAGATTAGAATATATTAAGACAGGATCGGCTTTGTTTTAAAAAAGTACGTTTTCGGAAAAGGTGGAGCAGAGAGCAGTCATAAAATTCTGCGAAGAGATTGATTTGAAAGACACCAACAGAGACCCATTAATGGTGTAAACAGTCGGAAAAATGTATTAAAGGAAGCCGGTCTTAAGTATTTAAGTAAAAATATTTTAAGTAAAATTTTCGGAGGGTACAGCTTACAAGATGACCTGCATGAAGGAAAACCATCACTCCGAGCTACATTGCAATGCTGTAAAAATGAATTTCGTAACGTGACTTTGCAGTATTTCCTTTGTTTAAGTCGTTTTTACGCGGACAAACCTTTGGTGATTTGCAGGATCTGAGACAGAAAGTGTTATATATTATTCTACATATGAAATCTACGTAGTTTTACACATTTTCATGACTGCTTAAAGCGACATAAAAAACGCATTGAGTTAAAAAGTGACTGTGTTGATAAAAGTTACATGTTTATGCCTTTTGACGTCGGGTAACGTCGGGATTTTCGTTTTAGTGCTCCAGGTATGAGTATGGGTCTTTTTTTGTATCTGATAAAAATATAACTATTGTGCTTTGTTTTTGTTAAAAATTTTATATGTGTATAAAATGAAACATTAATTTAATGAAAATAAAAGTTTCATTTATTTTATCAATGTTTTTAAGTAAGTATTAATGTTCTCCGCGAACTTAGCGGACAACCGTCGTACAAATCATTTCTGACAGTGTAAATCCATGTTAGGGACAAAAGACTTACAGTTATTTGGGAAAGGATGTACTCCTTAAACTCAAAAAATGGTTGCTCATTCATATAAAGAGCAAGAGCCACTTTGGGCCTTATTTGGCCCTGAGAATTTCTAAAAAATCAAAACCGCAAAGTTCAGGTTGCAAATGCAGTATTTATCACTTGGAGTGTTGGTGAACAGGTATTTATAAATCGTGACGTAGTTTTCCATCTTGTCAGTGCATTATGACGTCATAAAATGCATCATTTTCCTCATATCCTGTAAATTCCTTTGAAAATGACCTAAAGTTGAAGCATTTTTTCAATATTGCAAATAGAGCACAACCTCTGATCCAAAATATGCAAATTCATAATGAAAGCACTGTTTCTGAAGATCAAAATACATGTTTTATTTTTGGATCGTAGGCTGCACTTATATTTTAATTCTTTGCTGAAGGTAGTCAAATGCACATGGTTTCTGCAAATTTCAAGAACATTGCAATTTCGCAAACCTGTTTTGCAATATCTGGATTCTCAAAACAAATTTTTTTACAGAAAATGAAAGCACCAAGTGTCTACTTTATTTTGATATATGAAATGAAAAAGAGGGTGACAGTTTATTAATTGATATAAGTACAGGGTCATTTTATGCATAAGATGGCTCTTGCTCATTGTAGGTCAGATTCTTTACTAGGTGAAATCTACTCCATCGTTACGATTACCATGACAGCTAGTTAAACTATAAACTGCCAAATAAAAAAACTCTTAAAAAGCTGCATTATACTTAATTTGAGTGAACAAAATAAGATGGTTATTTTGTGATTGTTTCCTATTATGTCTTATGCTCAGATGTACACACGTAGGAATCCCAAAATCATAAATAATTCATAGGATTCATGCTGGAAAGGGAAGGTGATTCAGAAGAGCGTTAATTTGGGATGAACTAATCCAAAATTTTCAAACTCAGTCACTCAACCAGAAAATTCATTGAAATCCACGCAGGTAGGTTAAGGTTACAACCAAATATTCAACTTGCCTATATGATATGACGTCATAGTAAGCTATATGACGTGAAGTTTAGAGATAACAATTTCTTATAATCGATATCTAAGATTGATTTGAGGTCGTAAAAATTAATCAAAATATGCAGAGGCATTATACAAACAGAATTTTGTCGTTTCTGGGTCTCTGTAGTTATCACAGGGGTTAAATACCAAACCCGTGACGTCATAACTGTTGATCATGCAGTAGCAGAGTGAAATGGAAACGTAACGAAAATTCATGTAAACAAACACAAGAAATCGGAGTTTAAAAGCATTTAGAATGAATATCATGTGTGATTCATGTGGAAATAAAGCTTATGAATAAGGTATGGTAATATACTTCAACAATTTCTTCGTAGTATTAAAACAGGGAGGGTGTTTACTTGCCGATCAACCTTTCCTCTGTCGTTCGAGACAAATAAGATGCAAAAGTTCAACACTACCCCGCACACTTTGAAACTTAATCTTTGTTTCTATCTAAAGTTCTTATTCTCTTGTTTTTGAAAAGTGCTGCTAGAATCGTATGGTTTACGGGAATTAATGCATTTTTTTCAATGTTATGAACAAAATGTAAAAATTTTGGGAAGGTTTCGTTAGAAAGTGTTGAATAATTATTTCTGTGATCGGACAGTAGGATTCTAGCAGCACTTTTCATGGCACAGAGATGTTTTTACATAATTATTATTACAAATTGAAATTAATTATCCCCGGGGTAGTGTTGAACTTTTCACTTTTTTATTAAGGCATATTTTCTAATTATAGACGTCACGTGGTGACGTCGTGGTGAAGTGCTTCATGCAGTACAAGTCCCATTGAAGTCTGTAGAAAGCATTTTTATAACAAAAGTTTTATGCTTGACTTTTCCGATTTTTTAGTGTTACATAATTATAAAAAAAGTCTTAATTCGCCGAATTCTGGTCCATGTGCTGCCTTAACATACCCGCGCAGTATCTGAAGCAAGTTTCAGAGTCTTCATCCCTTGATGCATCATCCAAGCAAGTTTGGTTTAGATAAGTATTAAAGTTTCTTGGCAATGGACCTGCACGAAAACTTTAACCTAGTTACTCAACTAAATAATGGAAAACAATTCAAGCATCAGAGGCAACTCTAACAGTATTTCAAGAAATTAATTATTTTGAGGGATTCATCATGAACTAGGACGCTTCACGCCGGCTTATTTCATGAAGCATAAAATTGTTGTCCATATATCTCATGAAACCTCAAAAACTGAATTCTTATCTTAAATTTACGTTGTTTGGGTTCGGGTAGGCTAGCTACAAATTTATATTATCTAACGATTCCTTTGTAGCAAAATAGTATGCACTATAGTTTTGATGTCAAGTACAGTGTTATGATCTCACAATATACATTAATTGACTGAGTTCGAGGGCAACATGCGTTTTGTCGGACCCAAGAACCAAACTGTCTGCCTGAGGCCGTTAGGCCGAAGGCAGACAGTTTTGTTCGAGGGTCCGACAAAACGCATTTTGCCCGAGAACTCTATCAATAAATGTTTTGTTATACCTTTCATTTTATTTTATATTATTGACATACATGTAATTTGTACTATATTCCATAATGTAACATTAGATTTGCCATTGTTTAAAACCAAAGAATGAAAATGAGATTAAGCTCCGCCCATTCTGTGACGTAAGCGGTCCAACATCTCTCCGAGCGGTCCAACATCTTACTCAGCGGTCCAACATCGATTTTTTATGCCCGCCCAGCAAAACATTAAAAATGTTAGACTTTTTTCTGTATAGATTTGTATAGGAACAATTTTTTAAAGGTATAACAATAGCTATTTTCGTCCTCGTCCACAGTATTTCATGAAAAAAAAAACACTCTAGAAGCATCTTCTATGATTGATATAGGACATAGAAATACTTAATAAGAAAACTAAACCGAAAACTTTAATCGTAGTCGCTTATGCAGACATCGACGTCGGGGTTATCACATTAGATCCCCCAACCTCGTTGAACTGAGCTAAAAATTTGTCAGCATTATAATTACCTGTATCAGAAAAATTTTTGGCTTGAGGATCAGATGTGGACATTGGTTTCCTTTAAAGCTCAGCAGCAGATCATTAACGGAGAATTTTGGAGGTTTATTACTTCTTTTCTGGTCATCTATTGGATCATTGGGTAAATAGAAATACCCCGACTCCCCAAACGCCAGTACAACACACACAAACATCTCAGAATCCTTTGTTATCTCTTCATTATTGGCTAAAAGAGTTAAAATCAAAAGTAACAAAAAACATTATAGAACTTTGATTATGTCAAAAACTAAATTGTATTAAAAACAAAAAATAGCATGTAGAACTACTGAAAATGCTACAAGTAATAGAAATTCAAAATAGCATACTCAAAATACAGTAAGTACACAGATATTCTGACACAATCCCCAATCTCTTACCAATGTTTTTCAGTTCCTTTTTAAGATTTTCTACAGAGTATAAAGTATCAGTTTCCTTCTTGGGATCCTTAATACTAATGACGTAGGGGTCTGGATGAAACCCCGGTAATTTTTTAAACGTCTTTCTTAGTAGGTCAACGTCCCTGGAGGCTGATGGTCGCTCGTGACTTAAGCGTCTAAAGTGAGTCTTTCTGATGTCCAATATAACAGGTTTACAGAGGTGACCTTTCCCTCCAGGGGTTGTTTTATAGGTGCTGGACTCGTATCTTTCTTTAGAAATTTTTACTGTGACCGACGAGCCCGACATGTTATTAAAATCTGTATCTGTTGAAAAACAAAAAAAAATATCAATAAATGTCTGTTCAAAGCACTCAGTTCAAAAGATTTTTTATTTCATGTCAGTACATGCACAAGGTCAGTTAAAAGATCCCAATAATTTGTTAAAATGGCCAAAGAACAATGACATAATATGTGCACTATTTTAAAATAATCCCCCCACCAAAAATATTGCTTTCCTGCAAATACTTGCTGCAAACTTGCATCAGACATTGCTGCAAGATTGTTGTAGTTAAAGACAAGCATGACAGTCTATAAAAGCTTTGGTGTTTGCATGTCTGCAGCAAACTTTGGATTTTTATATATGGAAACCTTGATTCAAGCTTGTGGCAAACATTGCTGCTTCCTTGCAGCAAACAATTTCCTTATGATTTTGGCACATTCCTGTATAAAAGCAGTAAGCTTTTGTCCTGACCTAAATCTAAGACCTAAAATTTTTTTTTAGAGAAAATCCACCACATGTCTGAAATTATGCAAGTTTCTGATTGACTCTCTTTGTTCTAAAATATTTCTATACTTTACCTAACTTAAGTGTATTATAGTTTTTGTGTTTTTTCCCTCATAAATTATGTACATGCAGACAAACTTTACACATAATTTAAAAATTGAATAAAAAATACCAAATACTAATGTATTTGAAAACATACCGGGTATACAAATAATTATAGTAATTGATTTGGGGCCTTTAATACGTTTAAGAAGCATACAAATGTGATTTTAAAAATGAGGACTGATATCCATAATAAATAGATTTAGATTTGACCTAGATGTTACATCAGTTACTCAAACAAGATTTTAAGAAATGTTTTTTTTTTTCATATTGAAATAAAACAAAATTAGATCTTACCAATTACAATGTAGATATTACGGATGCCAAAGTACATCTACATCCTTAGTTCTGCATTTGTATTTAATCATTCAAAAAAGTATCAATTTATTCCTAACAAAATACTGAAATATAAACAACAACAATAGAAACATTTGAAAATGGCGAATTCTTTGTTAACCCCTAGTACAATCTGCATTTCGTTGGCTGATTTGACTTATTTACTGCTCTTGCAAACTTCCTGCAGACGTTAAAATTATTAAATGTTTCCTGCTATAACCTGCTGCGAACATTAGATTGCCATATATTTAAATGTTCAACCAAGCCTCTTTCGTTACTTCTCACTAAGATATTGACAGTTGTAAAGGAAAAACTTCAAGAGTACTGTGCAACAATATATTCAAGAAGTGGTACGAATCAGACGTGGATACTCAGAGAGAACTTTTGGACAATTTGAAATCACAAGATTTTACCAAATTCAACAGCTTAAAAACTTAAGACTTTTCAACTTTATACACAACCATTCCCCACGATAAATTAAAGTCCAGGCTTTTTGATATCATTGACAGCTGCCTTTTCAATAAAAATGGAACTCGTAAATATACTTATCTTGTCATTGGTCATTTGCAAAATTACTTTGTTAAACATTCTGATTGCACATACAAGTACTCTGAAGTTGACATCAAAAAGATGCTTGAATTTCTGATTGACAATATCTATGTGATTTTTGGATACCAGGTATTCCAAAAATCTGTTGGAATTCCAATGGGTACCAATTGCGCTCCGTTATTAGCAGACCTATTTTTATATGCATATGAAGCGGAATTTGTTCAAAATGTTTTGCGTGAAAAGAAGAAAACATGTACACTTGCTGTGGCCTTCAACTCGTTATTTAGATATATTGACGACGTGTTGTCAATTTACACTGGTAATTTCCCTTCCTACGTCGATACGTTATATATTGGTGAGCTTGAGATAAAAGACACCACAGAGTCTGACACAACTGTTTCATACTTGGATATTTTACTTGAAAAAGACGTTAATGATAATCTAACAACCAAGCTATATGATAAACGTGACGACTTTAACATTTTTATCGTTAACTTCCCTTACTTATGCAGCAATATACCTTCATCACCTGCATACGGAGTATATATATCTCAGTTGATTCGATACGCAAGAGCATGTTCTACGTATGAACAATTTCTAAAACGCAGTAAATTATTGACAACCTACAATGGCCTTGTCAGCAAATACAATTTATCATTGAGTCAAATGCTGACTGACGTTTTACATACCAATTGTTAGTCCATTACTTACATGTATACACCGAATTGACGACGGATTTTTTCGTCATTTCCTGATCATGACAAGGAGCACACGGTGTGTGACTGGTCAGATTTTGATCAGGGGATGCTCACTCCTCCATGGCACCTGATCCCACTTCTGATGTTTCGGAGGTCTCTGTTTGCTCTGCTCCTATTTTGTATTGTTTTATGGACTTTTAAATTGATTACTGTTCGTTATCTCCATATCCATCTTGCAATGTTCCTTCAAACATGTTGGGTTCCTGCAAATGTGCTGCAAGATTGCAGCAATTGCTGCGATGTTTGCAGCTCGCAGCTAACAGCAATCATCTGCGAACAAGAAAATTTTCTTCCTGTGAACAATTTTGTTTGCTACGAGCTTGCAGCAGAACTTGTTGCAGGTCTGCAGCAAACATATCAGTTTGGTAAAGGAAGAGGCCAATAAAGAATGATAAAATATGTGGAAAAAAAATTAATGAACTTTATCTGCTAGGTAATTATTAATTAACTACAGGTACTGATCTCTCGAAATCAAAAACCCTGCCTCCCATATGATATAGTCCATGTTTTGCTATAAGAGACCTGAAATCAATGTCAGATCAAAAAGTACAATAGGAGGTGAACAGTGGCATTATGTGAAAGTCTCATTAAATTTCATTCAGTGGTATAAGAGGAGTTGTGGATAAGAGTTCTACTAAATATTGTTTAAAAAAAAATAACAGTGTTCGTGTTTTGCTCTGGGAAACACAAAATACATGTATTTATCTCCGATCATAAAGGGAAGTTGGAAAACGTGTGCATAATGTCCTAATGCAAAATATATTCAATGAATGTCTCTTTAAGGTAGATCCTTGTTCGTATAATTAATGGGTTAACAGTAGGTCAAAATTGTTAATAATTAATATTCGAATATTCGATAGGAGTATTTGAATATATTCGAATATTAGATAAAATAAATACATCGTGCATTATAAAATATATATCTTCACTCTCCTGTCATCCAGTATAGGTTTTATGCCATTATTTTGGAACAAAACTTATACAGAGTTTGGTAAATGTGCAATTATATATTTTTTTTAATTATCGAATACATGAAGAGTATACATTCAAAATGTAATGATTTTTTTGGTTGAAAGTTTAAAAGATTCTTTAGATTTATTGACCGTCTTACTAAAGTCTACATCTATAGCTCCTACAAATTGATACCAAACGTAACAATTATCTAAAAGAGAAAGATTAAAAGCAATTACTTTTTGCTAATTAGTTTCCTGATAATGATTTTTTTTTATTTTTTAATGATATGTACATAAACAGAAGATCCATGTGTTTACTGTAAAACTGTGTCCTTTCAACAATACAATCTGAATGTAAGTACTGGACACTATTATACCACTAACTTAAAATGATCAAATAAATAAATAACTTTAATAGATACACTCTTCACACCTTTATGGTAATCCAGGAGGACTGTCTTATAATTTTGTACAAACTTGATTCAATTTCTAATAAAACTTGCAAGGTTTTCCTCTCTTTTAATTAAATGCTTTTACACTTAAAAAACACATGAATTTATATTCGAATATCAATTCATCGAATGAATATTCGAATATTCGTTTACATCTCTTGTTACCAGTGAAATGTTGTCCTGATTTACATTAAGATCATCTATATTTTTACTGAGAAAGGGTGTGAAACACATATTTACAAATAATGTAACAATGATAAGAATTCAAATATATTTAAATTAAGCTCCCTATTAGAATAAATAATATGTTTCCCCTGATAATTTAATTGGTCTTTATTCAAAGCAACCGATGCTTGACGTATCTGTAAGACATGCATGATTAATGCATCGGACATCTACTATTTCACGGAAATATAGGGTAAAACATACAAGTACCCCCATAAAAGTTCAATAGCTCAAGCCTTCGTTATAAGTATTTATAAATAAGCAAAAAAGAAGAATTTTATCAACAATTATTGGCACTCTCTCCTGAACAGCTGAACACAAACATAAAATTTATTCATAATTTAATTCTTGATAAATATTATACAAACTAATACTCGGACTTTCCTTGATATATCAGTCCGTACAGAAAACAATTAAATATAAGAATGATAATAAGGCAAAACATAACTAGAGTACAAACAATTGGTGTAACAAGTAATGTAGTTTCACTAAAATAATTCATAACAATAGTTACGCATTCATAGCTAAAACATCAGATATTTAAAATATCTTTAACTACAAGTTTACAAGTTAACGATGAGAAGCAAGAGAAATAATGGCTTTCACGCAAAAATATGTCTTAAAATTCCAATTACCTCATTGGTAGCAGGTGTGGATTTTTTTTTGTTTAGTGCGTTTCTATGCAGAAAATAATGGCAAAAACGAAACTAGGAAAATCCTGCCTTCACAGCTAGCACAAATAAAAAAAATTAAAGGAGTTTAAGTTCATTTATTCACTCAAAACCATTTAAAATATACACGATACATGAAGACAATGAAAATATTTACAGCATACATATATTCAGGTCAGAGGTATATTTATATGATATACATAATCAGAAAAAAAATGAATGTTTCCCGAAGTTTGACAATGCATTGAGGCGCGAAGTGCCGAGTGGGGGTAAGTTCGGGAGGGGCTGGTCCCCTCCCTTTGGTGTGGGTACGCTAGCTAGGGGGCAATAGATAAGAAATCACGAGATTTTGTGATAAAAATATTTTTAATGAAGATAATCAAAATTTTATCGTAGTACCACAAGAAAATCAATAAATAAATAAATTCCTTAAGTTCCATACGAAAATTTGTTTAAAAAAAATTAATTTTGCAAAGAATACAATCATTTTTTGTCTATTAGTGATTATGATAAATTTAATCTTAACATACTTTAAGTAATGAGAATAGTCGCAACAATTGGCAAAATTGAGCGTACAGGTGAACCTTGATTAGTACCCAGCAAGTACACAAAAGATAATACTTATAGATACATTTGGCCTTTGCAAAAGTTTTTATCCTATTGCATGAAATAATTAGTTTTGCTTTCTTTCTGTTGTTTGTTATCCTGTCCATAATTAACTGATTTTTTTAAATTATTCTGTTAAGACTTCATTCATACGCAAAGTATAGTTTAAACTTCATTGGGCTCTTCCCTGGGCTCTAAATGAAAACTTTTTGTGCAATACTTTAAAGTCTATATATGGATTTGTACACCTCTTCTAAAACAAATTTTGCTGAAAAAAAAACTGGAATTTATGTTTCATCATTTTGAATAATGCAAAAATTTATATAATTTGATATCCTCCTTAAACCCCTGGAAATAAATGCGGATTTTTTGTCTTTGAACATCCGATGGCACTATAATCTTAAATGAAGTAAGAATATCTTGAAAATTATCAGTAAGTAAGGTACCTTGCGTATGTCCTTAACAGGTCAGATTAAATAAAATGCAGTTTGCTGAGAATACTTTTAAGGCATTATTTTGTCGTCCATCTAAATGAAATCATAAAAGGCAAGTTAAGACCTTTTTTTCATTTAACTTTGTATATAAATAACTCTGTCATTTTATTCAACTTTCAGATTTTCTATATTTTTGTACTCTTTGAGATTATGATGCGTGGATTTCATGTCTATTTAAATTTTATTATTCATATTTTTTTATTTTATTTGACGAAAACCACATTTTTCATTTCCTGCAATTTTTTCATCCCCTAAATCTGCATTTTGTAAAAGCAAGCTGGTTTGAGTTATCTTGAATTGAAATAATCATCTGTAATCTGTAATACTATCTATGAATAATAATTTATACCTTTATATCCTCAATGGGAAATGCACCAAACTCTACCCTAACTGCTAAATTAGAAGCTTTATTGTGGGTCCCTAAAATGTCTTTTAAGATGAAATTTTGATTTTTTTCGAATGGAGTTTTTGCAATTAAAGTCTTGTGTCATATTTGTTTAATCGCTTATCCGATTTATACATGATTTCTGAAGCATGAGTCAAAAATTGGCATATTGAATGATTCATCTCTAAAATTAGATTTCTTTCTGAGAGACTACGATTGTTTGCTAATTTTGATTTAAATGAAAAATTTACTCCATAATTGCTCTACCTGCTAAATTCTCGCATGCATATTTCCATTTATCATTATTTTAGGTTATTTTAGCTTATTTGGAATACACGCCACTGGCCTCTGCAATGTCCAGCATTTGACCTCTCGCTTTTGTTTTAAAAAAATGAAATTACTGCTACATACTGTATGAATTTCAATTCTTGCACAAAAATATCCTCATTGAAGAACCTGTGAAAATGTCAAAATTTACAAAGGATGTGTGAGGGATGAAAATGGACAAACTTCAACTAGCAATAGATCACCTAGGTGGATAACGTTAATTCAAAATAACATGATTGGTCTGATAACAGTGGACAAAAACCAAATAGCAATAGATCACCTGAGTGAATCAGATGACCTAAAAATAAATCTGATTTGGTCTTGATGAAAAGTATCACTTTGGTATCAGCCCTTAGACCACATAAATCCCCGGAGTGGTTTATAACATGTTTAATTTCAATTTCATTTATCTATTCGCTAAACATGATTACATACAATCTTTTTGCATCAAATTTACAATATGTTAGTAGATGATTACTTGAATAGTAAAAATACATATAAAAGTGTACATATTAGTCAATTTAAAGATATATACTTGTTGTTTCTACATACATCAAATTAAAATTTAAACAATGCATGTGTCATTTTATAAAATTTAACAACTTCTTTAAATCCAGTTGAAAACTATAAAAAAAAAAACCTTATTTGATGCATGAAACTGTCAAAAACCTCATGAAAAGATTACTTAGTTACAAGTCTTTGATTTTAACATTCAATTAAAACTTTTTTCTTTCAAACAAATTATTTTTTTCAATAAAGAATGAAAATATCGCATGAATGGATAAGCCACATTGGATACACTATGTAAAAATATCAAAATAATATTAATTTTGTTAATGAAAATTTTTATAGTACGTACATGTTACATGTAATGAGAAAGACTCTCTAGTATTATCCTTCTTTCAAACACATTTATAATTTATTCCACGTTTACCCCTTTATCTTTTGGATATGCCTCATTTGATATTTTGTTGATATCCCTCAGACATCACAATGGTTTTGCATTAGCATAATGACGTAAAATAAATGGAGTCCTATGGAAAAACAGTGTAAAACATCAGTTGTGAAGTATTGAACATGAGATAAAGAGAATCTCCCATGACTTGAAGTTGGACATGATTTTTATCCAATACGTTGTGGCTCTGGGATGAAGAAAACCCACATAACTCGTTGGATAGATGGTTTTGCGTTAGCTTGATGAAGTAAAATAAAGTCCTACATAAAAAAACAGTGTAAAACATTGGTTGTGAAGTATTAAACATAACTCGTGTGTTTTATTTCCTCCCCAAGGCTCAGGGATAAAGAAAACACAAATAACACATTAGATAAAAATATCCAACTACAAATCATGGGAGATCCTATATAATTATCTCAAATAGGTTTCCATATATTGGAAAAAAATATAAATATGTATTATTAACAGAAATAACATATTACATGTAATCTACAGCAATAGATCTCTGCAAATAAGTCTTAAATTTGTTCATTATGCCTCAAATGCATGCCTCAAATGCATACTTCTTGGTCAGCTGATCTATATACACAGGCACCTCTGGTGGTTTGATATTCATGGTTCTATTTTATCGTGTCTTTAGCACCAGTTTCTTTGTTAACTGATCTATACACACTGGGACCTCGGGAGGTTCGATATTCCAGGGTTTGTTTCTCTCGTCAGATTTGTAATGCCCCTCCCTTATGAAATCCTCCAGTGACTTATTGACATTGAGGATAAGATCGGTCAGTTCAAATTCTTCCTTGTGGTCAGTGAGAGCTGTGACCTCCTTATTGAGGGCGTACACAAACTGACAGGCCGACTTACCATCAGTACTTCCTATATGGTCTATGTTCTCTCCTAGTTCTGACTTCGTATTTGGTTTCATTCTATCAGTATAACCAACTGTAACAAAAATACAATTATTTGTAATTTGTTTAATCATAGAGGAATATTAACATGTGTATTTTGTAAGTAAAGTGTTGAAATCTACAGCATTCAAAATATTAACACCATAGCACGGACGGGGAAAAGAAAGCATGCATTTCCACACTACAAAAGTTGAACGCCATGGAAGTGCAATTTCATTAACAAAAATTAAAATGAAATCCAGTCAAACCGTTTCCCATGAAAACCGCCCCCGTCAAAGCGTTCCCAGATTTTGGTCAAAGCGAACCATGATTTTGGTCAAAATGTCCCCAGATTTTGGTCAAAGCGCCCCCTGATATATTTTATAGAAATATGATACTACAAAACCGCCCCCTGATTTTGTCAAAGCGTCCCCTGATTTTGGTCAAAGCGTCCCCTGATTTTGGTCAATGCGCCCCCTGATTTTTGTCAAAGCGCCCCCTGACATATTTTTATAGGAAAACGTAGTTTATAAAGCGCCCCCTGATTTTGGCCAAAGCGCCCGCTGACATATTTTTATAGGGAAACGTAGTTTATAAAGCGCCCCCTGATTTTGGTCAAAGCGCCCCCTGACATATTTTGATAGGAAAACGTAGTTAATAAAATATGTCAGGGGACGCTTTGACCAAAATCAGGGGACATTTTGACCAAAATTTGGGGGCGGTTTTGAAACTTCTTTTTTCTATAAAATATGTCAGGGGGCGCTTTGACCAAAATCAGGGGACATTTTGACCAAAATCATGGTACGCATTGACCAAAATCTTGGAACGCTTTGACCGGGACGGTTTTCGTGGAGAACGGTTTGACCCAGGAGTTTGTTCTACCTTTAAAAATGTTAACCATCGTCATGACCTTTAAACACGTGGCGCTATAATAGGGTTTTATATTTCACATTTGCATTTCCTGTGGAAAAGCCTTACTTTAAGTACCAACATATTTGATCTGCATTTAAAATAAAGCTTAACCTTCTCTATATTGACATACGGGGGCAAAAGTGTTTCACAGACATATCTTGTTTAAGTTATGAATCTGGCCCGGCCAATTTTTCTTCACACCATTATTATAAACAATGTCAATTTCAAGAAAGTACCTATAATAACTTTATTTCTAATTTCATTTTTTGTATTATAAACTTTTTTTGACCGAGAGATAAAAATTTCGAAAAATATTAGAATTGTTTCTTGTTACTGTTCATGGCTAAATTTGAATCGTTTTTCTGCACGATCAAAATATCTTTAGATTTGAAATGCTACTTTGTAATATATAGAGAAAAGGAACAGTGTCCAACCTCATATGTCTAAAAAAACAATACAAAGGAGGGGAGCAAACAAGAATAAGAACCTCGATGACACAGAGGTGGGACCAGGTGTCATGGAGGAGTGAGCTTCCCCTGCTGACCGGTCACACCCGCCATGTTCTCCTTGTCATGATCGGAAAATAACTGAAAAATCCATCAATTTAATGTATAAATAATGGACTAACAAATATACTCACCGTCAATGGAAACGCAACACCCTAATTTTTTTAATGAAAATTATAAACAGGTTATAACTATGTATCAAAAAAGTTAGGACATCTTTTACTTTGCCAAATCAGTAATTTAACGTTTGAATGAATTTCTTTCCATTACCGGAAGTTGCTTTTTAGCCCTCTTAACAGAATTCAAAATTTTCCATTTTTTATAAATTTTTAACAATATTTTGGGTTTCCAAGGTTTTGAAACTGTTAGTCATAAATATTGTACTAAAAGGCCGGGAAAAAAATCCCTCTTTCTTTACCGGATGTGCTGCCTATATTTCCTCAAAATAACTGATAGCAAGAAGGGGGGATGTTTTATGAGTTATGTGTTACCTTCAAAAGTTTAATGATAACATTAAAAATGAATATATTTAGGTAAAAAGTTAATTTACAAAAAAATAATGCTACATTTAAACATTTAATGTTATTTTTAGACCTTAGAAAGAAATAAATACCCGTTAAATCTTAAAACATCCCCCCTTCCGGCCATTTAATGAAAACGTACTAGTCCGCCATATACAACAAATGCAGCCCGATTTCTACCATGCATTAAGTTTATTAATGTCTTAATCTAAGCGAAATTAATATTCTTGGGCATTTTTAAAGACACGATTTTCAGATATTGCGGTCTAATTTTCTCTAACCTGGCGTAGTGTAGCAACTTTTTGACTTCCGGTCAAGAAACTGCCATTTATGCTATTGAAACACATAAACCTGATTGGTCGTTATATAGTGTTTATTTGCCTCTGCAGCTCTTTTTTTTCTTTATTTTGAGAATTTATAGCATTAGCAATGAAAATCATTCATTTTGAGGAAATATAGGCATCACATCCGGTAAAGAAAGAGGGATTTTTCCCAGGCCTTTTAGTACAATACTTATGACTAACAGTTTCAAAACATTGGAACCCAAAATATTGTTAAAATTTTATTAAAAATGGAAAATTTTGAATTCTTTTAAGAGGGCTAAAAAGCAACTTCCGGTAATGGAAAGAAATTCATTCAACCGTTAAATTACTGATTTGGCAAAGTAAAAGATGTCCTAACTTTTTTGGTACATAGTTATAACCTGTATATAATTTTCATCCTAAAATTAGGGTGTTGCGTTTTCATTGACGGTGAGTATAGTATGAAAAATGTCCGTCAGCATTTGACTTAATGATAAATTGTATTTGCTGGCAAGGTCATTGTATCGACCATATACCTTACGAAATGATGACTTTAAACGAACCTGCTGATATTCTTGTTTGAAATTCATCAACTTGTTTGTCAATATTAATTTACCTCGTTTTAAAAATTGTTCATAAGTAGAGCATGCTCTTGCGTATCGAATCAACTGAGATATATAAAGTTAATATGCAAGTGATCAAGTAATATTGCAGCATAGGTAAGACAAGTTGGCGATAGAAAAGTTACAATCATCATGTTTATCATAGAGCTTTTAAAGTAAAATATCCAAGTATGAAACAGATAATCAAACTCTGTGGTATCTTTTATCTCACCAGGATACATCGTATCGACATGAAAATTACCGTTGTTAATTGACAATACGTCAAACAAATTATTTCTTCTCAATAAATGATTAAATATCTCGCATGAATAGATGAGGCACATTTGATAGGAGGGCAGTTCAAAAATTACGCGGACTTGTTGCACAGAACAAATATTTGACGACATAATCGGGCAAAATGTCAAACATAATTTTAAAAAATCTTTATTTACATGGTCTTCAAGATTTCATATCAAAATATTGTAAATTGGTATCAATTTTGAATGATTTTTCAGGACATATCATTAAGTTATGGAGCAGCAAAATCTTCGACGTCACAGGCATTGTAAAAAAAAAATATGTGATTGAGCTTTCATACTCTCAACATTTTCCCAAGAGTACCTGTAGAGTTTGAGTTACCTTATCTACTCAACATCCAAACACCATTTCTTGTCAAGCTTAAAATATATTAAACAAATAAAGAATTTTTTTTTTGTTTTAAGACCAAAAACTGCAGATATTTAATACGAGATAAAGCGTGACATTGGTCACTCTCAAGTCTCAATCACGTTCTTTACAGTCTGGATAAAGTTTTCGTCGATAAACTTCTTCCCGTCGTCCCATATAGCCTTTTTACAGAGGTCTAACGGTCTAAAATTTTAATTTGCTATTTCTGGACGGATGTCACGAATACCCTAGTTTACTACACATTTTATTATGCATATCTTAGATGTATGTTGGCGATATTACACATAATTTAACGAAAGTGTGGTGCGCCGTCAATTCAGGAGACGTTATTTTCGCAGTCGTTTTTAGAGGAATCGCATCAGAGAAAAATAACTACATTTCTGTTAGTATTTCAAATATCACGTCAGAAATTTAAATACATAATAATAAAACAATTCAAAGATACATTTGAATAAATTGTCGAAAAATATCGCGAATTATAGAAAACTAATGAGTCAAATTTTGGATTTCGCATGATTTTGCTTCAATTATTTTGTCGTGCTCCGTACCACTCCATCAGCGATATCAATATACGGATAGTTTTAGTGGAATTTTTCTAAAATACAGAAATTTTGCCCAAAATTAGTTGGAATCTTTAAAATACACATTTCTGTGAAATTTCAGAACTATATGACGTCTGTAAAAGTAAATAATAGCACAGTCCACGTAATTTTTGAACGGCCCTCGTATAACTTTATCTTTTGGATATGACTCATTGGATACATATGAATATTTTTTTATATCCATCACTATGATCAGTAAAGTGCAGTTCTGATGTCACAATGGTTTTGCATTAGCTTGATGAAGTAAAAAAAAGTCCTACATATAAACAGTGTAAAACATTGGTTGTGAAGTATTAAACATGGAATAAAAAGAATATCCCATCATTTGAAGTTGGATATTTCATTCAATTCGCCAAGGTTCGGGATAAAGAAAACACAAAATACTCATTAGATAAAAATATCAAAATACAAATCATGAGAGATCCTATAAAATATCTCAAATAGGTTTTAACATTTATATTTTAATAAAAATATATCATTCCCCAAAAATAACATTTTACATGTAATCTACAGCAATAGATCTCTGGATATAAATCTTTGTTCACTGTGCCTTGAATGCATATCTTGGTTAGTTGATCTATACATAAAGGGAATTCTGGGATTCTGATATTCCAGGTTATATGTCATCGTGTGTTTAGCACCAGTTTTTTGGTCAGCTGATCTATACACACTGGGACCTCTGGAGGTTCGATATTCCAGGATGTACCTTTTTTGTCAGATTTATAATGCTCCTTCTCAATGAAGTACTCTAGCTTACTATTAACATTGAGGAGGAGATCGGTCAGTTCGAACTCCTGTTTGGTGTCAGTAAGAGCTTTGACCTCGTTGTAGAGGGCGTACACAAACTGACAGGCGGGCTGATGGTCAGTAGGAGCATTGACCTCAGTAGTTTCTCTATGGTCAATGTTCTCTCCAAGTCCTGCCTTCGTTTCTTTTTTCATTCTATCAGTATATCCTCCTGCAAAAAAAAAATACAAATATATATTTCTTTTAATTACAGAACAATATTAACATCGGCTGTGTTTTTCTGCTAAGTAAACTGTGAAATTGATTTAAGGATTTACTGTCTGGTAAGGAGAGTATGCCAGGGCATCAACAATAGTGGGAAACATGGGATGATTTTCATAACAGGGGAAGCCCGTTTTGCTAACATTATCCCATGTTTCCCACTATTGTTGATGTCCCAGGCATACTCTTCTTACTAGACAGTGCTTCCTTATTAGGCAGCCCGCGGGCTGACTAATTATGATACGAAGAACTTCAAATGCGCTTGCGCGTTTTGGAATTCTGGGAGGTAGTTCTGCAGCAAATCACTCTAGCTTATTTCATTTCAGTAAAATCAGTATAATCCCTATTTAACACCACGGTAATCTGTAAATTTAAATTCAACTTAAATAAGAAAGTAATTTATCCTTATTTATTTCTAGAAGCTTTGTACAATCCTACTTCACAGTCTCAAACAGTTTTTAAAACCTGATTCGCAGTAAATAAACTGGTTCGCATCTGATCGTGAAATGTGTTCTACGCAGTTAAGCATAAAGTTGTAGGTATTCATATCGCACATTATTAGACGCGTTAATTGAAGGTCTTTTGTAAAGTATGTTGAAGATGTTTTATTTATGTATTTAAATCTACGACATAAACATTGGTTTAATAGAGATTTTGAAGTTATTTAGTTTTTATCAGTTTTACTTTCGTTTTCATTACTTCATTTCGATCCCGATGCAATTTAGCGAACTGACTTGTTTAAAAAGCATACAACGGATACTTCTAGAAGAGACACAACTGGCTGAGCTTGCTCGTTTCCCGCTGGAAGTGGAGGATATTATGTAAGAAATAAGGTATCATTTTTTGAGTTTTATTGAGATGTAAAACGGGTTGGTCACGTGATCAAATCTCATAAAGCCCGAAGGGCTTTATGGAAGATTTGATCATGTGCCAACCCGTTTCTCAATTAAGGGTTCAGTATTGCTGTTACTTTATCGCAGGGGCAAGGGTGTCTTTGCTGTCTAAATATAGTAGCACTGACTGATTCAACCTGCAACATGACAAACAGGGTGATAGTGAAGCTTACGAGGTTTCGTTCGGTGGCAGCGGGATTGTTAAAACAGCCATGTCCCCCATCCTCATAAATTAAACTCCTTCTGATCCGATGAGATTGGTTTATAATTTCAGGGAATCATGTTTTGAGAAACTGAACTTAAAGTTTATTACATTATATCTGTCTTTTGATTAAGAGACAAAACATGCAATACCGGTATAATGCATTTTTTTCAACTTTCATAGTACATGTATTCTTCAAAACATTATCACAGAGAAGAAAAATCCACTGACTGACTCTTGAAGCTTTTTTTAAAAGCTAAACTTGTATTTCCATATTTACTCGAATTAACAATCTTAAAATAAATTGAAATACCGTCTAATTTAGTAGATTTGATATGCACGAGGCATTCCGTGTTATTTTCCATTGCCCCGTCCCATATGCATGACGTCAAATTTACCATTAAAAAAAATAGTCCCAAACAAACACGAAACAAATTTAATGATTACTACTATTTTACTTATAATGCAGTCAAATATCAACATTTATAAAATAAACAACAAAAGAATTTTTTACCATGATCAAGCAATTACTAACTTTAATTATATATGTAACCTAGATTTATGTTGTCGGAAGCACAAACACGTGTATCCATATTGAGTGCAAGGTTGAAGTTGATGAAATGGCAGTTGGTCAGCATGGTTAGGAAACAGAATTGTGTGTGTTTAAATAACAGAGGACGTTGGATTGCGTAAGAAGTTGAATGATAATGACTGAAGGAGGGACGATTTGTCGTCTTTTGCAGTATACATGGTATAAACACTGTAAATTGCATAAAGTTGCTGATGAATGTCGGTTTTTGTTGCTAAGCGGGGCTATTCCACAGACCTCCCTACACATTGAAACAACGTGATTTTAGTCCCAATAGAGTAGTAAAACATGGACATGATTTTGTTATTGTATATTTATTATATAACTGATCAATATATATGTGACGGTTTTGGTTTTTTACAGTACATTTAATTTGTCATACCCAGAATATTTCGATCAGGACTCCCTATTTGATTTTTTGTTTGCCTCCGATTATTTTAGTGATTCATTTGTTGATTTTAATTTACCTAGATAAGGTTAGGACATATTTGTATATTTCGGCAGTCCACTAAGATCATACCAATTATTTTCAATCATTTAATGTTGAACCCCCAAACCCTGGAAATGACCAGGTACGATCCCCAGTGATTCATTGTAAATACGTTACATAATTACCTATTCTTCAATGATAATTTCTTGGGGAAAATGATTTATTTTGAGGAACGTGTCATCTGACCTTAAAGCTAAAATAACACTGAATTAAAAGTCATTATTTAAGCAATGAATTCATATTTGGGGATTTCGTCTGTCCTTTAACACACCTGACTGTGCGGACAAATTGAATACCGATTGTTAGCGCTGTATGATAATTATTCTGCATGGCCAGGTGTGTTACAGGACCGAAGACATCCCAAAATAGGAATTCAATGCTTATATTTACATTTTCTAATTTTTCCTCTTCATAATTGTTTATTTTGGTAATCATTGACGTGAATTTAGCGTTCTTCAAAACTGGTGTGCTTTATAGACGTAAGATCCGTGTTTGACGTTTGTGACGTTGCAAAGATTAATAACGCAAACAAAAATTGATAGGGAAAATGTGACAAATTAATTTTTAACGCACATTTGTTGTATTTTTACGATAATTTAACAGGGTTACATTTTTAAAAATAAAAATTAAAGTACATTTTGGAGTTCCTAAAGTATTGAAAATGCATATACAGTTCCTACTGTGTATTCTCATGCGCGGTGACAAGGTTTCACAGATGTATTTCATAGAGATTTGAACGTCGTGGATTTCTAATAAATTTTAAAAAAAATACTACACTGAATGTAAAATTGTAAATATAACGTTTTGTTTCTGAAAAAGTGCTTTTTGAAGACTTTTTCATGCCACTTTAATCCACCTTTGATGTTTCAAAGGTCCACGTTTTCTCTGGTCCTATTTTGTATTATTTTAAGGACTTTCAATACTGTTCAATATCTCCAGACATTTCAGTTTCTGACTTATCAGGAGATATTTTAATGACACATGAAGTGAAAAAAAATAGGAAAAATATATGAATTATCCCCACATGTTCTACTCCCTAACATTTGATTTTCGAGTGAAAAAGTGTATAATTATTACAATAATTATTGTATATAGGGATTCGACAAAATAATTCCCTACAAATTCATAGAATACTTATATTTTCTCTACTGTTACACATTTAGTCAATTAATAAACCAAAAATAAAAAAAAAAATCATTGAAAAATTGAATAAACACGATTGAAAAGACATGCTTCACACAAAATGTTTATATACACACCATCTAATACATCGACCTGTATATCTGAGGAATCGCTTGAAGGCATCGTGTGGTGATCTTCATTTTCTGGAGGAAAAATGAAAAGGACAGGATTTATCATTAAATACGTTTAGTTCATCATTTTTTTCTGTTTATAAATCATAACACAATTTGAATAAGTATAGTTTGTTATTTATTAATGATTTCTTATTCAAACCAGCATTGATTTTGATTTTAGGCTTTAAGAACACAATGAATTGAAGGGATAAAACTACCCGCATTCCTCAATGTGAATTAGAAAATCGCCTTCAAACTTTAGCTACGTTTTAAATTCATAGAAAAAGGTAAGGTAAAGTTTGTGTATTTTCCAAGTGGTTTTTTCCATAAAAGGATAATTATTTATATACAGGTGTCAAAATTCATATTTGGTTTGATAAAATATATTTCATAATTGGGGTTTAACTGATCATGATAAAATGTAACCGGTCAATAGAGGATGTTTATTCTCCATGGCACGTGATTCGACCTTTATGGTTAGAGATCCATGATGATTCTCCTCAAAATAGTTCATAGAATAACATTCATGAAGATTAATTTTAAATCATAATTCCGATGAAACACAATTTCCAATCAATCCGCAGAAAAGTCAGAATTTTACAGATTGCTTCGATTGTCGTTGTTTGTTTTAATGTTTATTTAAGTACACTATAATAATTTTGTGACCACTTGTACAGCATAATTAAAATAATTCTATAAAAAAAAACACTTACGCTGTTTTGAATAGTCCTCCCTGCTAACTGACGAATTCGAATAGGCGACAATCTTTGAACCTGCATCCCAGCAGTCAGACGAGCCTAAAAATTCGTCAGAGATTACGTTACATTACATATCGCATGCCTAAAGAAAAAATAACAGGCTCTATACATTCATCTTATTTATGATGGTTATAGGCAAATGTTTATATTTTTAAATATTTCCCCATTTTTAAACTCTTGAAAAGTATTCGATCCCAAGCTTTTTAGAGCAAACTGTTTCTTTTAGGATGTATTTTTTTTAAAAATAGATGCATATGCCTGATTATGTTAGAACGGGAAATCATTTAATTATGCATGTATTTTTTCAGTATATTGCAGAGTTTTCCTATCGTAGCTCACTTGAACTGAAAGCTCAAGTGCGTTTTTCTGATCACTTGTTGTCTGTCGTCCGTCCGTCTGTAAACATCTCATATATTCACCTTTTTTCAAGAACCACTAAGTCGATTTTTTGTAAAATTGGTATAAGGCAGCTTTGGGGAAAAGGGAGTTTTAATTATTAACTTGAAGGACCAAACCCCTTAAAATCGATAAAAAAACAAAAAGGATGGAGTCATTAAAGGATCTTCTCAAAAACCACTGGGACCAAATAGTGAATCCAACATCTTAAAAACTCATTCCGAGCTAAGTGTTGTGTACAGCGTTTTGCAGATTGATCACACCCATGAAACGTACACAATTTTTGTAAACATGGCATGAGCTCTGTTATTGTTAATGTTTACGATTCACCGGATGCGTTCAATGGTGAGAGTCTGCTCACCACAACTGCACAGACTGACAATACACTGTGTGTATGTTTTGCTTTCGAGCATTTCTACTCTGAATTTTTTTGGATTATTGGTTTAATATTTTTCATTTATTCACAACAAGATTGCCACTTTCCTAAGGGTTAAGAATAAAATTAAATTCTGTGAAAGTGCAAGGACATGCCAATCAAACCCGTCTAAAAATTTGAAGTTTTAATAACTTTAAGATGAAATAAGATTTTTAATATATTTTTGTGTGAAATGCTTTTAAAATATGTGTCGTAATATTATACAGAAAATATTAAATTTAAAGCTGTGTCTATGCACCTTTACTGTAAGATACAGTTAATGGGAGCACCAATGCAATGGTTTCTGTCGAATTTGAGTGTGATATTTTAATTTTTGTTAATGAAATTGCACTTCCATGGCGTTCAACTTTTGTAGTGTCGAAATGCATGCTTTCTTTTCCCTGTCGGTGCTATGGTGTTTTCATTTTGAATGCTGTAGATTTCAACACTTTACATACAAAATACACATGTAAATATTCTTCTATAATTAAACAAATGAAATCAAATAAATAATTGGGGTTTTTTTGCAGGTGGTTATACTGATAGAATGAAAAAAGATACGAAGTCAGGACTAGGAGAGAACATTGACCATATAGGAAATACTGACGGTCAGTCGGCCTGTCAGTTTGTGTACGCCCTCTATAAGGAGGTCACAGCTCTCACTGACCACAGGGAAGAGTTCGAACTGACCGATCTTATCCTCAATGTCAATAGGTCACTGGAGGACTTCATTGAGAAGGAGCATTACAAATCGGACGAGAGAAACAAACCCTGGAATATCGAACCTCCTGAGGTCCCAGTTTGTATAGATCAGCTGACCAAGAAACTGGTGCTAAAGACACGATGAAATATAACCTGGATTATCGAACCACCAGAGGTGCCTGTGTATATAGATCAGCTAACAAAGAAACTGGTGCTAAAGACACGATAAACAAAGATGGAATTCTACTCAGAGACCTATACATTGTTATAAACTATGTTATTTTAATAATATTTTTTAATTATAATATATGGAAACCTATTTGAGATAATTATATAGGATCTCCCATTATTTGTAGTTGGATGTGATTTGTATCCAACGAGTTGTGTGGGTTTTCTTTATCCCAGAGCCACAACGTATTAAAAAAATAATACCCAACTTCAAGTCATGGGAGATTCTCTTTATCTCATGTTCAGTACTTCACAACTGATGTTTTTATCTGTTTTTCCATAGAACTCCATTTTATTATACTTTATTATGCTAACTCATAACCATTGTGATGTTTGAGGGATATCAACAAAATATCAAACGAGGCAAATCCAAAAGATAAAAGGGTAAACATGGAATAAATTATAAATGTGTTTAACTTAAGGATGACACTAGAGAGTCTTTCTCATTACATGTAACATTTACCATAAAAATTTCCAAAAACAAAATATTATTATAATCAATATAATATGAAATTGATATTGTTACATAGTGTATCCAATGTGCCGTTTCCATTCATGCGAGATTTTCATTCTTTATTGGAAGAAGTTAATTTGTTTGAGAGAGAAAAAAGTTTGAATGTGAATTAACATCAAATACTTGTAACTAAGTAATCTTTTTATGAGGTTTTGACAGTTTCATGCATCAAATAATGTTTGTTTTATAGTTTTCAATTGGATTTTAAAGAAGTTGTTAAATTTTATAAAATAACACATGCATTATTTTAAGTTTAATTTGTTGCATGTAGAAACAACAATTATATATCTTCAAAATTACTAATACGAGGGTCATTCAAAAAGTTCGTAGACTTTTGTCCTAACTTTTTTATTTAACGTCATATTATATCCAAATTTGGTACAAGTATTTTAACAACAGATTCAAATAATTTGAGTAAAAAAATTGGAATGTATCCTCATATTTATCCAAATTACCAAGGATTTAGAACAGCAAAAATGGGGTCACGGAGCACCGTCAAAATTGAGTAATTTTCTAATTTTCACTTTATAGTATTTACAGCTTTACCTCTAATAAATGGAACTGAAACGAAATAAAATTTACATGTTTAAATAAAGTATTGCTGTATTAATTAAAATGAAATCAGGTTATGTAATATCTCGTTCCATTTAAAAGATATCAGCTTCTAAATACATATGGACTTGCTTAAAAAAGGCAAAAAATCATGACGTTGGAGGACGTCACGGAGCAGCAAGTAGCAATTAAATTAGACTTTACATTCGGGAAACGTTTTCTACAAGCTTAAAAAATCCTTATAAATCAGGATCTGTATGGAAAAAAAAATCTGTGTATTTGTATTAAGTTGAAAATAAAATTTTTGAGTGGTAGCGAGTTTGAATCGGACGATGGATTGTCTGCAAAAAAACAGGTTTAAGTTTTGAATATTGTCAAAAGAGTTAGGAAAGTCATTGAACGTAAAGTGTGCTTCAATGTTGCAGAAAAATTAAAGTTGCATGGTAAATCAAAGAATTTGAAAACAATAACATTCTAATTCAAGCTATATTTGTACAATTGTTAGCAAACCAGGTGTTAAGTATTGTGGATATGTGTTTTGAATGAAGAAGACGCAAAAAACCGTGTTTGAAATAACAAAAATGTGTATACTTTTGACAAACTTACTCAGCGTTGTTTTTCACGTTACAATATTGGTTAACCGTGCTCCGTGGTAACAAAACACGTTGCTTTTAATTTTGGCTAACGTGAGTTCTGTTTAATCAAATAGAATGAAACTTCACACTTCGACAAAATAAATGTTTATGTTTACGAAAATGTGTTGATCTATAATCTTGTAATAATCATATGACGATGAGAAGCATTGTCTACGTATTTTTTGAATGACCCTCGTATGTACACTTTTATATGTATTTTTACTATTCAAGTAGTGATCATCTACTAACATATTGTAAATTTTATGCAAAAAGGTTATATGTTATCTTGTTTGGCGAATATATAAATGAGATTGACATTAAACATGTTATAAACCACTCTAGGGGTTTTTGTAAGGGCTGATACCCAAGTGATACTTTTCATCAAGACCAAATCAGATGTTATTGTTAGGTCACCTGATTCACTAAGGTGACCTATTGCTTTTTGTCCACTGTCATATGTCGATGTGATATATCCTGGTGAGCTTGAGATAAAAGTTACCACAGAGTCTGACACATCTGTTTCACATTTGGATATTTTTATTAGTTGAAAAGGACGTTAAACTAAAAACCAAGTGTTATTATTATGTGTTATGAGGGTTTCTAAATGACCTATTATTAATTATCAATCTATTTTTATAGAATTGTTCTATTATTTTTCGATCGTGTTTGACATCTGTAGTTGAAGATTAATTGTTTTATTTGATGTTTTGAAAGGGTATTTGAGCATGCATGGTAGCAACATCTAATTCTTGACATTTCCTTGCTGTCTCGCAATATCGATGTCATTTACTCAGATTTTTTATCAACTTAATGGTTAGATCTAAGGGTTGTGTTCTTTGAATTTGTTGTACATAGCTCTACCTAATTTCAGCGTTGTAAATTAATGTCATACAGATTCCTCTGTTTATGCAATTTTCTATCCTTAATTGACTGGTCAGTACTACAGTGGGCGGAGTTGTCACAAATTAGATGTGAGTGGGTTTGTAAGTGAGTCAATCTAGGAAAATTCTTTGTTAAATTCAGTTTGTTCCAAGCAAAATTTATTCTAAATTATATTTGTGAAAGAATGAGTGCACTTAAGCTATGAGATTTGGAACCGATGTTTTGCGCAAAATAAAAATCCAAAATTCAATAAATTTATGTATTATAGGTATTAAACAATATCTTAAGAGCAGGTTTTGGTATATTATATTACATGAAAGTATTTAATAATGCCGAGCTACACTAGCTTTTGAAACGGGGGTCTAACAGTTTTGTCTCATTTCTATTGTTATTCATATGCATACCAGTTTTCAACGACATTGTTTACATCGAGTCGCAACTTGGCCATTTTTCTCATTTGCACAGAACGTGTATTTTGACTAAAACTTATACATATCCAAAAGACAATGTTGGCCAAGTTGCGGCTCATATCTAATTTAAAAAAAAAATGTACACAAACTTCGCTTGAGTTAGCTACTAAATTAGCAGGATACGAGTGTCAGCCCATGTGACCCCTTTGATATTATAATCACTTTTCTCACGTGACATTCAAGTGTTCGATACGCTTTCATTGTGTCATTCGTTGGAAAATTCTTTTTATATCTACATGTTCTTCCATTTTTTAAAACATTGAAGATCATTGCGTACAATTTATTGGCGTTTTAAAGTTTACGTTGACTTCTTTTGCTATAGTGTTTTTGTTCGAGGTATTTAAAAGGAAAGAGGTATTTTTTTTTCGCTGATTACATGCTGTACATATAGCAGTGGCGGATCCAGAAATTTTGAAAACGGGAGCCCGACCAGTTTTAGGTCAGGATAGGAGCCAACAGTCACACCAAAAAAAAACTTAACTTTTTATTTTATTTTTCCGTTACTAATTAAATAAGTCCACAATTATTATTCAAGATTATTAAGATAAAGTGAAAATGTCATTTTTTTTAAATACACTGTAGGTTCGAACACATAATTATTTTAAGATTTAGTTAATTCTCTGCTTGACAGCAAATAATACATGAGCAGTGAGATTTTAAGCATTCCAATTTTAAAAGAACGTTAGATGGAGAAAATTATGCAGTGCTTGATAATGTAGAAGCCGAAATTCATTTTCTTTAATGCAAATGTCCTTTGTACTCTGAATACCGATCAAAACTCTTTTGAAAATTAACTCTGCCAATAATCAAATGGCATATGTCTTATATGGATTTACTGTGTGCACTTATTTCAGATTATCCTATAGACAGGCTGCAAATTATTTTTCATTTATGCTAAGACAGTCCATTATGTTCAGAAAATAAAAATGTATTTCAGTGTCATTTTCATCTACCAATAATTCAGACACTACCAACCTAAGCGTACAAAATGCAGACATATATTTATCACAATTGTATTTATTTTTATGAACTTTTTGTTTTCCTCTTAATGTTCTGCTCTGTACTAACTTTACTTACTTACGTGGATACAAATTAATGAAATTATAGGCATGGTTATAAATCATTTATTTTTTGTACACAATGAACACAAAGCCCACCTCTCCGCCTTTTTCATATGTAATATAAATCAATTACGGAAAACTATGTGCTTATGATCGTTTTCCATGCGATTTAAATGTCTCCGCCCCTTTGCTGCGACCTTAAAATCGAAAGCGGTCCAGTTCAATTTTCCGGAATTCATGGCTTAAACATGTTCTTTTCAATAGCGTTGTATGTAATTATAGAAATATGCACGACGAAAAATTCTAGAAATAAATATCAAAAGCATATGCTTGCACATTAATCATAGAATAATTTAGCGATATATTGTAATGTTAAGCTTAAAACGGGTAGCCGAAAAGGTTCCATATAACGTCCTAAAGTGCAGTCATTCTGTATATTTTTAGACAAACAATAAATTCTGAAGTTTAAATCCAACTTACCAATTCACAGCAATATTACACGTCAAGCTCTATGATAAACGTTACTATCGTCAACTTCCCTTTCTTATGCAGCAATATATCATCATCACCTGCATATATATCATATATATCTCATTATTTGATTAGATATGCAAGAGCATGCTCTAGGTATGAACAATTCCTAAAACGAGGTAAATTATTAATAAACAAGTTGATGAAACAAGAATTTCAGCTATCTCGTTTCATGTCATCATTTCGTAAGTCAATATGACCTTGTCGGCAAATACAATTTATCATTGGGTGAAATGCTCACATGACTGACGTTTTTCATACTAATTGTTAGTCCATTATTTATACACTGAATTGACGACAAATTTTTCCGTGATTTCCCGATCATGAAAATTAAGAAGCATATGGAGGGTGGGACTGGTCAGCAGTGGATGCTCTCTTCTCAATTGCACCTGATCCCAACTCTGTTGTGGAGGTCCTTGTTTGCTCTGCTCTTTTGTATTTTGTATTGATTTTGAATACTGTTTGTTATATCAATAATTGTTTCACTGTATATCATCTTGTTTGATGAATTGATAAATGAGATTGACATTAAACTTGTTAAAAACCACTCTAGGGGTTTATGTAGTCTAAGGGCTGATACCCAAGTGATGCTTCTCATCAAGACCAAATCAGATTTATTTTGAGATCGCGTTATCCAATTAGGTGATGTATTGCTAGTTGGGTTTTGTCCATTTTCATCCGTCACGCATCCTTTGTAAAATATTGACAGTTTCACAGGTTCTTAAATGAGGATATTTTTGTGCAAGAATTGAAATTCATACATAATGTAGAAGTAATTTCAATCTGTTTAAAACACAAGCGCGAAGTCAAATGCCGGACATTGCAGAGGCCAGTGGCATGTATTCAATACATGTGATATAAGCTAAAGTGGCCATGGGTGTTGCCCTAAAATAATGGTAAATGGAAATATGCATGCGAGAACTAAGCAGGTAGAGTTAATATATAGAGTATATTTTTCAATCAAATAAAGATTACCAAACAATCTTAGTCTATAAGAAATTGTCTAATTTTAGAAATATATATGAATCATTCAATATGCCAATTTTTGACTCATGCTTCGGAAATTATTTATTATAAATCGGATAGGCGATTAAAAAAGAAATGACGAAAGACTTGGATTGCAAAAACTCCAGTCGAAAAATCAAAATTTTATTTTATAAGAAATTTTGGGCCCAAAATAAAACTTCTAATATAGCAGTTAGAGTAGAGTTTTCGCACTTCCCATTATTTTGAGAATGTATAAATTACTATTTAGATACTAGTAGTTTTACAAATTACAGAGAATTGTTTCAAATTCAAGAGAACTAAAACATTTAGAAAAGGTGGTTTTCGTTAAATAAAATAAACAAATACATGTATGAATAATAAACGTTAAATAGACATTTAAAAACCCTTCAGCCTACGCACCATATTCTCATAGAATTATATAAATCTTAAAGTTAAATAAATCAACAGAGTTAATAATATAAAAAGTTAAATCAAAAAGGTCTTTCCTGTATGATTTTATTTCGTTGGACGTCAAATACCTAAAAAGTATTCTTAGCAATCTGCATTTAATTTTTCTGACCATTTCATGACCGAACGTATAATTCCGATATTTTGGTTGTCATTCAAGGTGAATTTTTAAAACTTAATAAGAGGTCTTTCACTGAATAAAATCAGTGAATTATGAATAGGATAACAAACAACAGAATGCAAGCAAAAGTAATTATGTCAGACGATAATATAAAAAGTTTTGCCAAATGTTTCGACAAGTATTATCTTTTGTGTATACGAACTGTAGGCTGTTACAATTTCTCAAATTTGCCAATTGTTGCGACTATTCTCATTACTTACAGTATATTAGGATTAAATTTATCACACTCTCTGTTTGGACAAACAATGGCTGTCTTCTTTGCAGAAAAAAATATAAAATACAAATTTTCGTATGGAACGTATGCTGTATTTATTATTTAAATTTTTTTCTTGTGGTAGTACAATACGATTTTAAACATATCATTGAAAAATCTTTTTATCACAAAATCTCGTGATTTCGTGTCTTATTTCCCCCAACCCACACCAAAGGGAGGGGGCACCCCCTCCCGTACCTAATCCCACTCGGCGCTTTGCGCCTCAGGTAAATCGCCGATTAACAAAAGCCCACACATGAACAGACAGGAATGCCGCTGGATGAAAAATATTTTTGGCTTTAGAGGTTAATATTAATACCATGCCTTTATGATATCATTGATACAACTTAAATTTCAGAGAAAACATGGCAAATAATTTCCCCCAACCCACACCAAAGGGAGGGGGCACTCCCTCCTTATATCCTACTCCCACTCAGCGCCTCAGGTAAATCGCCGATTAACAAAAGCCCACACATGAACAGACAGGACTGCCGCTGGATGAAATATATTTTTGGCTTTAGAGGTTAATATACCATACCTTTATGATTACATTGATACAACTTAAATTGGCAAATAATTGGTCAACAAATGTCATTTGATAATACTCTAAGTTAATTTTTTTCATTTGTGCTAGCTGTGTAGGTAGGATTTTCCTACTTTCGTTTTTAACAATCATTTTCTACATAGAAACCCAGGTAAATTAAACAAACAATCAACACAGGCTGCTATTGAGGTAATTGAAATTTTAAGACATTATTTTTGTACGTAAGCCATTGTATCTCTTTTTTATCATCATTTGTAAGTTATAGATATTTTAAATATCTGATATTAGAAAAAATGATTAAGCTATAAATGGGTAACTATACATTGTTATGAATTATTTTAGTGTATCTGATGAGTAAACTACATTATTTGCTACACCAATTGTTTGTTCAAGTTTATTCTAGTTGTGTTCTGCTTTATTATAATTCTTAAATTTAATTTTTTTTCTCTATGGACTTTTACCAATTACGGAAAAAATAACCATACTTGTGCATTTGTTGTATTTGTTTCAATGAAAACTTTGATCATAAGTTTGGACATGTTCCCTACATATTATATATCAAGGATTAAATTATGAATAAAATTTATGTTTGTGTTCAGGAAAGTGCATATGAAATTGTTCAAAAGTATACGTCTTTTTTGCTTATTTATATATGAAACCTTAAACTATTGAATTGGGATGGGTATTCCTGCATGTTTTATCCCATAACTCCGTGAAAAGGTAGATGCATGACCGATGCATTTAACATGCATATCAGATACGTCAAGCATCGGTTGCTATGAATGAAGACCAAATTATCAGGGGAAACATATTTATTATTCTAACATGGAGCTTTAGTTGAGTTATGAGCTGTGTTACTTTATTTGTAAAATGAGGTTAATTCTTCAATTTATTTCTTAGTTATTCCAATAATGTGTACTGTAGCTTGTTAATTCATGTATTCAGAATTATTCTTGTGATTTCTTTCTGTTCAGAAGAATTTATTTGCCATATATATGCAATGAAATAAAATGTATCTAACGTCTTTATAACATTCGTGATTTCGTTTTTTGGTATAAGAAGGAACTTGAATGTTTCACACCCTTTCTCAGTAAAAATATAGATAATCTTAATGTAAATCAGGACAAAAATTTCACTGTTAACTCATAAATTATACGAAGAAGGATCTTCCTTAAAGAGATTTTCAACGAATATTTTTGCATAATGACATATCAATGTACACGTTTTCCTACTTTTTGATACTAGGAGATTAAATACAAAGTCATGTAATTTGAGTTTCCCAGAACAAAACACTGTCCTTCTTTATTTTACAATACCGAGAAGACTCTGATCAACAACTCCTCTTATAGGTCTACCACTGAATGAAATTTAACGAGACTTTCACATCATGCCATTGTTCACCTCCTATTTTATCCTTTTTGATCTGACATTTATTTGTGGACTTTGCACTTTATCATATGGAGGGCAAGGCTTTTTATTTTGTACCTCTAGTTAATTAATTATTACGTGTGGCAGATCAAGTTCATTTGTTGTCAATGTTTTATCATTGATTATTCCAATTGGTCTCTTCCCTTTCCAAACTAATGTGTTTGCTACAGGCCTGCAGCAAATCTGATGGAAGAAAATTTTCTTTGTTAGCGCATGATTGCCGCTCTCTGCCATTTTGCGGCAAACATTGCAGCACTTGCTGCAAGCTTGCAGCAAATTCGCAGGAATCAAACATATTCGCAGGAACATTGCAAAAACCATACACGCCAATGTAATGTTCGCAGCAAGTTAAAGTAGAAAACTTATAATAATTTGAACGTTTGCAGGAATTTGCAAGAGCTGTGAATAATTCAAATCAGCCATTGAAATGCAAATTGTCCCGGGGTCAACAACAATTCGTTATTTTGAAATGTTTGAATTGGAGTTAAACATGTTTCAGTATTTTATTAGAAGTATATACTGTTTTGAATGATTTAATGCAAATACAGAACTATGGATGTAGATTAACATTGGCATCTGTAATATGTTATTGGTAAGATCTGCTTTTGTTTTATTTTAATATGAAAAAAATATCTTTCATTCATCTTTGAGTTACTGTTAAGTGTAACATCTAGGTCAAATCTAAATCCATTTATTATGGATTTCAGTCCTCACATTAATATCACATCTGTATGCTTCTCAAATTCCAAAAAAAACTTAAATCAATCAATTAATATTATATTATATAATATACTAGTAACTGGAAATTTAAGAAAGACGCAAATTTAGTTATATGTCCTTAAAAATATGTATTTTTTAGCGAGATGTAATTTTTGCGATTTTAAAAAGGCTCACTAAAGAAGAATTACAAAAAAGTGCAATTAATTTTTACCGATATTCAATTTTACCGATGATGGCAACCACGCTAATAATGTCAGAACTAAATCCTCGCTAAAAATTCTGCTTATATGGTAATTATTTGCATACCGGTATGTTTTCAAATAAATTAGTTATTTTATTGAATTTTTAAATTATCATGATTGAGTTTAAAGTTTTTAGTTTTCTACAAATACTGCATAAGGAAAAAATCTATAATCCACTTTAATTAGGAAAAATATGGGAACATAAAGAAAGTCAATCAACACTTCAGAAACTAGCATCATTTTAGACATGTGGTGGATTTTCTCTAAAATTAACATTTAGGTCAGGACAGAAGCTTTCTGCGAACTTGCTGCTTGTATACAGGAATGTGCCAAAATCATAAGGAAATTGTTTGCTGCAAGTAAGCAGCAATATTGCCACAATCTTGCTGCAATGTTTGCCGCAAGTTTGCATCAAGGTTTCCATATATTGAAAATCCAGTATTTGCTGCAGACATGCAGTAAACTATATATACATTTGCATGGAATAATGTTCGTTACACATTTGCATGGTAAAATGTTCCTTACACATTTGCATGGTAAAGTGTTCGTTACACACTTGTAGCAAACTTGCTGCAAACACCAAGGCTTAGTATAGACTGTCATGCTTTTCTTTAGCGACACTGCTGCAAGTTTGCAGCAAATATTTGCAGAAGAATAATATATTTTTGGTAAGGGGATTATTTATTGCACATATTTTATCATTGTTCATGTTTGGGATCTTTTAACTTACCTTATGCATGTACTGACATGAAATAAAACATTCTATATTGAGTGCTTTGAAAAGAAATTAATTAATAGTTATTTTATTTTGTTTTTTAAACAGATACTGATTTAAATAACATGTCGGGCTCGTCGGTCATAGTAAAAATTTCTAAAGAAAGATACGAGTCCAGCACCTATAAAACAACCCCTGGTGGGAAAGGTCACCTTTGTAAACCTGTTATATTGGACATCAGAAAGACTCACTTTCCCTTGTCCAGTCATAAACGACCATCAGCCTCCAGGGACGTTGACCTACTAATAAAGACATTCCAAAAATTACCGGGGTTTCACCCAGACCCTTACGTCATTAGTGATGAGGATTCCGTAAAGGAAACTGATCCTTTATACTCTGTAGAAAATCTGAAAAAGGAACTGAAAAACATTGGTAAGAATTTGGGGATATGTTTGTCAGACTATAGGTGTAGTTACTGTATTTTGAGTATGCTATTTTGAATTTCTATTAATTTCAAAATGTTTAGTAGATCTACATGCTTTTTTTTTGTTTTTAATACAATTTAAGTTTTGACATAATCAAAGTCCTATAATGCTTTTTCTTACTATCGATTTTATCTCTTTTAGCCAGTAACAAAGAGATAACTAAGGATTCTGAGATCTTTGTGTGTGTTGTGCTGGCGTTTGGGGAGTCGGGGTATTTCTATTTACCCAATGATCCAATAAAAGGACATGAGCCAAGTAAACAACCTCCAAAATTCTCCGTGAATGATCTGCTGCTGAGCTTTAAAGGAAACCATTGTCCACATTTGATCCTCAAACCAAAAGTTTTCCTGATACAAGTAATTATAATTCTGACCATTTTTTTGCACACTTCAACGAGGTTGAGGGATGTTATGTGTGATGCATCTAATCTAGGCGTCCATGTCAGCCTCAGGCTCCAAGGTTAAAGTTTTCGAAGCAGTTTTCCTATTAAGTATATCTATGCCCTACATTTATCATAGAAGACTTTTTAATGTGTTTTATTACACCAGAAAAGTTTCAAATGCTGCAATTTCAACAAAAGAGTGACCAGGTTTAGCAGAGGTTTATGTTTTTGGAGATGGTTCCATTTTTACGTAATTACAAGGGGTTATCAAAAAGTTCGCAAAAAAATTGAATAAAACTAATAAAATTAGGTTTTAATGTTCACTATTTTTTTAAAGTACCCCTCGCTGACTTTAACGAATATCTGCCACTATTCAGCTCATGCCCGAATCACATGATCCAAACAAAAAACAGTCTATTTGTTAGAAATGACCAATTCTCGGAAATAGGATGGTTGGGTAACGATATTCTTTCCCAGGAAGAGCATGGTGACCATCACAATCCGATTCCTCTGTGTTAGAAACGTCGTTTATCCGAGATAATATGGGATCATTCTTTGTATTATATTTAATATGTTTAAAGTCTTAAGTGAATGGTGTTTTAAGGAATTATGAATGATATTATTGTTCAAAAAGATTGGCCCCGTGGTTAGAATAGGTCCTCAGTACCCACTTGCTTGTCGTAAAAGGCGACTAAATGGGACGGTCCTTCGGATGAGACCGTATAAACTGAGGTCCCGTGTCACAGCAGGTGTGGCACGATAAAGATCCCTCCCTGCTCAAGGGCCGTAAGTGCCGAGCATAGGCCTAAATTTGCAGCCCTTCACCGGCAATGGTAACGTCTCCATATCAGTGAAATATTCTGGAGAGGGACGTAAAACAGTATACAATCAATCAATCAATTAATCAAAACAAATTGCCCAACAAATGACATCTCTTCTCCAGCTTGCTCTCACTGGACCACAAAACAGACGTCAATTTTAAACCTCTCCCTCCCTTCACGTTAACAGTCAATCCAATTTATGATATAACGTCTGGAAAGTTTATTGTCTTCATAAACCTTGTACACATTATTATAAGATATTTCAAAGGAATTAAGCTAAACAGTAAACTCTACAGCCATTCGTTGCTCGAGTAAGACTTTGACAACCATTTTTTGTCATGAGTCACCTACATATTGACGTCAATTTCAAATTTTGACGTCACAATGATGGAGAAAATCATTCCTTTTCATATACTACTTATAGAACCAACCTTTGCATGCCTATAAATGTGCCAAGTTTCATTCTGATCTGAATTCAATTTTTGTAAATATAGAAATAGTTCGCGAACTTTTTGATCACCCCTCGCATAAGTCCGATGTTGACCAAACTTGCAATGATGATTTATATAAGAATGCACAATACTGAACTTCTTTTGGATGCTGGATCTTATGCAGATTTTATATAAATGAGGAGCCACGTTAAAGGTTTCGAAACAGTTACATTCTTAAAAAATACATTTTCAAATATTTTCCTGAAGATTTTTTTGCAAATAAGAAGGCAGTTCATAATCTCACGAACTACTGTGGATGAGGAGGAATATATTCATTATGAGATCATAATACTGTACTTGACATCAAAACTATAGTGCAAACCATACTATGGGCAGCGGAAAGGGCAAAAATTACAATAATAAGAAAACAAACAATTATTTCATTTCAATGAACATAAAATCTTAACAAATGATATACAATGCATAATCAACAGACCTTTTCGCAGAACAAATATACATTAAAGAAAAACCAACGAACAAGTACGTAACAAACATACATACATGAATGCAAAACCAAAGACCATCTTTGATGTACAAACGTACATAAAAACACGACAAGCGAAAAAAACTTAACCAACGTGCACGCGATAAATCTAGTCTTCCCGACTCCCGGGTCCCGACGGTCCCGTTTTCTTTTTTTTTTCTTGCCGATTTCTTTTTTGTCCGCGCACAGAAAGTCTTCACACTTCTCAGGCAAATTTCTAGGTTTAAAAAACCACTGAAAAAAGGACACAAATGTTTTCGTAAAATCGCGATTGAAAACAACAAACTGAGGTACAATTTATATTTGTTAATAAATGAAAACCCTCATTTACACGCTAGATAATTTGTATGCACAGAAATTCCCCCACACATGTTTTTGTATAGAACTCTTTGCACATTATGTTTATGTTCCCAGGCGATACAAACTGGACGTGGTTCTACCTCGGATCCCCCTTATTTTATTATTTTCTTTTTTACCTTTTTGGGGGGTGGGGGTTAATTCATCTTAAAAATTTAAAACAAAAGAAAAGAATTTACATAAAATGAAGAAAAATATATCATTCTCCTGAAGGCCGTTTCGTCAATTTTTGTTGTTCTTGTTACATAAGTTGGTTTACCAAATTCTTTAAATATATCAAGAATCTATTACGATAACTTTACATTACAGTGGCATATCATGCAGTGTATGACAGGTACGTAGCAACAATTCCCAATTTTAAGAGCAAGGTCAGAAAAGGGTTATGTAGTACATGCATATTAGGAAAAAATTGGCACTGAAAGAAGTTGAACCTAATACACCCCCCCTTACACACACGAGATTTTCGAGTTTGGGCTATATCATTTAAATTTTCTTTTTGTTTTTGCTTGTTAAGTTTTTAAAATCTTTTTTTCAGCTAGATTGAAATTTTTTCTTTGGTTACTTTGGTTCTTTGGTTACCCCCTCCTTTTACGTCAATGTATAACAATGCAGTACTTTCATTTTGCATTATTTTACCATATTATAAAGTACAATGTTAGATTTAGCTATTTTATGAAGATTTTGATAAAAATCTTTTTTGAAATCAAATCATTTTGATGTTATGAATTTTTATAGAATTTAATTAATTGTTCATTTTTTTATTAACAATACCAATTTTCACTGAAATACTAATTCAATCTTTTTGAGAAGAAATATCTTCTCAATATCAATACCTTAAAAGATACATGGACACAGATTTGAAATTAATTTATTTCGTCTTAAAGTTATTGAAACAAGATTGCCACCTTTCCTAAGTATTAAGAATAAAATTACGATTTACTGTAAAGTAAATAAACAAAATTGTAAACAAAAAATTCTTGTAACACAATGCAATACCAATAAACAGAGACAATTCGGACTAGAAAATTGGCAGTGCCAAGGCAATTCAGAATAGAAATATATTCCAGAATATATGCTATCAATATCACTAACCCAAAAATAATACTTTATAAGTTAACGTTCTATATATTACTGAGTATGCATAAAATATCTAACTTTCGAAACTGGTGTTTACAAATGGCTATAAGAGTTATCGCCCTTGCGATACACAGTTTAAGCCTAATGCATTTAACGCCTATCCTAAACAACAGATATGCAGACCTATCAATGAATATTATAAATAATTTAAAAATATTGTGTTCAATATAATAAATCTATAAACATGATAAATATAGCTTTACATTAGAAGTAATGATTATCCAATATGCTCGACTATGTAGACCATTATCAGAGTATAAAAAATACCGATTCATAAATGAAATACAAGAAATGCATACAAATACATATGGGTGTGCTGGTGTTTGAATAATTGGCTTACCGAATAAGTAGTTTTTCCCAATTCCAGAGATGCATTGAACAAAAGTACAGACTAGGGAACGATACCTTCCAGCGAATGTCACTGCTCGTGCAGTACTCAAGAAATAACGTGTACTCACAAATTCATGACGTAATACACTGACATAATGGCGCTAAAATTTGAACATGAGCAAAATGGCTATAACAGTGTTTTTATGTACATTTGTACTGCAAAGATGATCGTTGGTTTTGCATTCATGTATGTTTGTTACGTACTTGTTCGTTTGTTAAGCTTAAATGTATACTTGTTCTGCGAAAAGGTCTGTTGATTATGCATTGTATATCATTAAGGTCTTCCGTTTCCAACGGAAGACCTTCTACTGATTCTGATGGTAAAGATTATTATTCTTTTTTTTTCTTCTACTTCCTAGACCGCAACTTTGAGGCCTCATATCTCACTCATTTTTCAACAGATTTCGCTCAAATTTTCAGAGATTATAGACGTTTATAATCTCTATCAGAATGCTAACTAAAATTTCAAAAAGTCACTTCCGGTTTTGAGTTATTTCCCTTTAAACGAAAATTTATAGGCTTTCGTTTCCAGACAAAGGCTCAGAGACGGCTAAAGCTGGACCAGAAATTCTACTGATTTTAGATAATAGAAGGATTGAAGTTGTGCACATCGGTTTTTGTTTTTCGATTTCTCTATTCAAAATGGCGCTATATAGGGGTCAAAAATTAGAACGCTTAAAAGAATAAAAAATTACTCATATTTTTCTTTTTATCTTCTAAACTAAAAATATTTTGTTAAAATATATAGAACATAATTTGTGCAAAATTAGAAGATTTTTCAAATGATATGTCGAAAAAAGGGCTGACCCCTAAATTAAGGGACCTAGAGGGGCCAAAAGTTTTTTCCAGATATCTCAAAAAGTATTGAGAATTTGTTATGCATCAAAGAAGCAAAGTTGTTCAAAATATCAAGCTTTATCTAATGGGGTCGTCAAAATACGTCCGTCGACGTCACTTCCGGTCGAACCGGAAGTAGTCAGAAAATGCATATCTTTGCCGTTTTTGACAGGTTTTTGGGTGACATGTCTCACTAGAAGCTTAAATATTAATTTTTCGTCCGTCGTCGTCACTTCCGGTCAAACCGGAAGTACCAAAGAATGGCTTAATTTTGCTATACTTAACATAGATTTGGAGGATTAACCCATTTTTGGACTTCATTACTCTTTTTTTTTTTTAATAAAAGTTACTTCCGGTCAAACAGGACGGAAGACCTACTCGTTGCTTTGCAACGAGCTCGGCTCTAGTTTGTTAAGTTTTTATGATCATTGATATTAAAATAATTGTTTGTTTTCTCATTATGGTAATTTTTGCCCTTTCCGCTGCCCATAGCAAACTATCTTGTTTCAAAGCGATCATTATTTGACAAAAATTTGAAGATACAGTGTAGGCTACCCGAACCCAAACAGTGGCGGATTTAGAGGGGGGGCCCGGGGGGCCCGGGCCCCCCCTTTTGTGATCACAAAGAAAAAAAAAAGAATTATGAAAAAATGAGATAAAATTAGACACTTTGTGTGCTAAAAATGTTGAATTCAAAGTCGTGAATGAAATATACACTACATATGGCTGGGGTTCAATTGTTTCATTTCATTATAGAATGTGTTGTTAGTTTCTAACTGTTGACAGTTCTTTCCTGTAACGTGTTTCAAGATATCAATTAATGCCATTTACCCATGCGGGTTATCAAATTTATGACTTAGATCTCAGTGATGTGTTTCTTAAATGTTACATTTAGCTCTCCCTAATTTCACTCCTGTAAATTAATGATTGTATGGGTTTTCCCTATTGTATTAACTACACCTCTCTATTCAGCCGTGATTGTGTTTAGTGAGTTCAGTTAACTCAATTTATAATATTTTCCGAAGTTTAACTTAAAAATGAACCATTCGATCTATGAAAGTTCATTGAAGGAAATTGAGAGTAAACTCTCAAACTCTTCTAAAGAAACTCGAAAAAAACCTGATGAGGACAACCTGGCCCGTGCACTGCTGCCTGGGGATATTAAGGAAATACTAGGGGAGGATGGTGTGCTTGACCCCATTAAGACAACTGGGAACGGGAATTGCCTTTTTAATGCAATTTCACTTGCGTTGACAGGTAATGAAT
>PRKT01000435.1:0-49457 GCA_003671525.1 Saccostrea glomerata | reverse complement strand
CGAAGCCCTGACTGATTGTTTAACAAATATTGTTTATGGGAAAAATGGCTGGGATGTAAAGAGTATCACAGAGTCTAATGGGCTACTATCAAGTCTTTGTAGTTCGAAGTGGATTGTTGCGATACATGTATATCTGAAGTTTTCGGGATACCTCAAATCATTGAGTGGACTTCTTCAAGGACCAACACAAGACATTATATCTGCTTTTCAGAAAGTCAACATTGTCATACAAGAGCTGGAGCAAATAAGAAGAGACAGTGACCATTCATTTAATGAAGTGTGGGATGAGTCAGAGATTATGGCTAAGAAAGTATCTACAACCTTAGGAGTCCCAAGAATGTGCAACAGACAAACAACAAGAAATAATGTTTCAGCAGATACCCCAAAACAGTACTTTTGTAGATCAGTCTTTATCCCCTACCTTGACCATTTGCTGTCTGAACTGAAATCTCGTTTTTCAACAGCAAATGCAATAACATCAAAGGCTCTTAGTTTAATTCCTTCAAACTTGCATTTACTTGATGATCAGCAAGTACGTTCAATTGTAGATCATTTTGAAAACGATCTGCCATGCAAAGAACAATTTTTCAGTGAAATTCAGTTATGGAAAAGGGAATGGTCTAACCCAGAGTTGTCTATGTCACTGCCTGACAATCTCAGATCTACTATTCAACAAACCAACTCCAAATTCTACCCAAACATTTCTACAATTCTGAGACTTCTCCTTCTAATGCCAGTATCAGCTGCCTCTGTGGAAAGAAGTCATTCAAGCTTGAAGGATGTGAAAACCAAAAAACGAAGTGTTATGTCAGAAGATCGCCTTAATTCATTGATGTTGTTATATATCCATCGTGATTTGCAACTTGATTACGATAAAATTATTGACATCTTTGCATCAAAACATCCTAGACGACTTCAACTGGCATACCCACTTTCTTGATGTTCATACATAGTTGCTTTTCTTGTTTGACAATACATGCAAATAATCATTTTTTGTTAGTTTTTATTTGTGTTATAATGTAAAAATATAGCTGGAATAGCTCAAAAAATGTCTTTAGAAACTAGCAAAACCCAGGAGCTTCCGGGGGCTTCGCCCCCTGGGCCCCCACCAGGGCTTTGCCCTGGACCCACTGGGGGCCTTAAGGCGGCCCCCAGGCCCCCGGCCTTCTGGGCCCCCCCTTTCACCAAATCCTGGATCCGCCATTGCCAAACAATGTAAATATAAGATAAATATTCAATTTTGAGAAGTCATGAGATATATATGGAGTACAACTTCAAGCTTCATGATATAGCTGGCGTGAAGCGTCACAGTTCATCATGAATTCCCAAAAATTATTTAATTTCTTAGGATACTGTAATAGGGAGTTTCTTCTTATGATTGATTTTATATACATTTTTAAGACAATTAAATGTTGAAGTTTTGGTGCAGGTCCATTACCAAGAAATTAAAACACTTATCTGAACCAAACTTGCGTGTATGATGCATCAAGGGATGAACACTTGCTAAACCTGCTTCAGGTGCTGTATAAGGAAGCACACAAAAAAGCACTTGTTTAGTTTATATTTACCCAGCAATCATTTGGTTCGTAACTTTTCTTTACTCATCAATATTTTTTAGACAATCTTCATTATCTTTGATTTCAATCTACAGACCTGTAACCCTAACCTTGACCAGATAAATAAAGCCGATTTTGCTGCGGTCGGAGGACTGCTGCCCGAAATACAGAGGACCCCCATAGAAGCTGACATACTTATCTATCAATCAACTGTGTCAGGTAAGATTTAGGGAGGAGGCGGGGGTACTGCCACCCCAATACAAAGGGCCCCCCATAAAAGCTGACATTCTTATTTATCAATAAATTGTCTCAGGAAAGAATTAAGGGAGGCGGGGCGGGGATTCACTCCCCCCAATACAGAGGACCCCCATAGAAGCTGACATACTTATCTATCATTCCATTGTCTTAGGTAAGAGTTAGGGTGGAGGCGTGGTTACTTTAATTATTGACCCTTTATGTAGAGGGCCCCCGTACTAGTTAGTATATAGAAACGGTATTTGTATCCATCAATCCATTGTCTAAGCTAGCTAGGGTTCGTGCATTATGAAAATTTGTTCGCACGCATAGTTTCAGTAATTAGACTATATTTTTTGAAAATGAAGTTTCAATGCGTATATTTACATTCATTTTATGATTCCTTGACTTGACTGCATATTTAAAAGTTCCCGTATTATCTTTTTAGTAACTTACAGTTGACGGAAGAGCAAATGCAATGGCTTCTGTTAAATATAAACGTGAATTTTTTTATTGTGTCTGATGGCATACGTTCAGCTTCCACGATGTACACATTTTGTGAGTTCAACATACAATGCATGCTTTAACCTTTGACCCCTTTTCCATGTTAAATTGTTTTATATACCGTAGAATGCCACACACTTCACATACACATTACACATAAATGAAAACATTTATGGAATGCTTTTAAGTTTTGTGTGAGTTATTGTTGTGTGAATCACTCAGACTTGTCACGTAGGCATATTTCAGGAAGCGAGCTAGCGCATAATGAAAAATATGCCTATGTGCAAGTCTATGTGACCAATAAATCACACTAAACAATAAAAACATACCTAGTATATTTTGGGAATAATTATATTCTAATTTGGTATTTTCGACCGTTATTGTTGATTTAACGGTCGCAAACGGAGTTTTACCGGTGACGCGGAAGCGTAATTCTCATTAGAATTCTCATTCTTATGCAACCTATGCATTTTGTTTGTTGTTTACGTCTTATTTTGTTGAAAATGTGTAACATGGAATGCATCACGGAGCCTTGTGTTTTAGCGTCGCTTTAATATTTATTACAATGAAAAGCTTTCACCCTCGTGACTGCTAGTTGTTCTGCTTCAAACAGCAGTGCAGTAGCCAATCAGGACGTGTTTTACAACAAATTGCATTAGAACATTTTATATGTTTGGAAGCACCAAAAATGTATTTAATATTTGCATTAATTTCTTGCCGCCTTATATCGATCGTTATCCAGCTTCAGACAAATTTGTAGATTAATGATTGGATAAAAGCTAATCACACGACGCCCTGAAATTTTCCGTATTACGTCTTCGTCAAGGAATAATATGAAACTCGCGCACGCGATTCCGTTCGAAGCGTTGTTTTTGGAAATAAAAATGGCGGCTAAGAAACGTTTTGCTTAGGTAGTTTAGTTAAATTTCTTATTATAATATTTTATGTTGATTTTATTGGATTAAAACTTGATATTTTCATAATATGCACATAGATTTTTAATATTTTAAAGGGTCTTTAGCGAGATAAATTCGTAACACAGAAAGTTAGTGACCTAATACGGAGTCAAACAGGGTGTGAAATGGAAATCCGTATTAGGACTCGCAAGGCTTCTCGCCCAATACGGATTTCAATTTCACACCCTGTATGACTCCGTATTAGGTCACTAACTGACTGTGTAACTAATATATATAGGATATTCAATGTTTGTAGTTGAATATGGAATTTATTTCACGAGTAGGACAGGATTTTTGATATTTTCATGAGTGCGAATCACGAGTGAAAACATAAAAAAATCCTGTCTCACGAGTGAAATAAATTCCAAATTCAACTACAAAACATTGAATTAACTGTTTATTACATTAAAGAAAACTCTTTGATTTTTCCTTTGCCTCTGTCTTTTTGTAATACAGTCATAGGCTCGTGACGTCATAGTTGAGCGGTTGAAACGTCATAGCTGAGTGAGGTGAAAACACTGTAAACATGGATTTAGCAACATATTTTTGGTAACTTTGACAGTTTTATTTTCTGTCAGAATGGTTTATTTATTTTCATCTATCTCATATTAGGTCAAGGAAGATTTTTTTTTTAGCAATGAAGGGAAATCGAGAGTTTTCCCGCCCTTCTGATATTCGTCACACTGTGACAGGATATCATTTCGATATCCTTTCACACTGTGACAGGATATCATTATTTTGTATTCAATGAATAGAGGGATGTCCCGTAAAATCGTGGACAAAGCGTTTTTCTCGAAAAGTAATGGGCGCACTAGGCTGAAAATTTCAGTAAATATTTATTTCTTATATTTAAGTGCATGATAATTTTTTTTGATAAAATATAGGCAAATATAAAGATTTTATTATGCTTGAATGTGCATGAGGTATTGTCTTACGGCGCACGGTAAAAAAATCCAAGGGTTTATTAAAGAATACACAAGTTTGAATTCAAATTAAAAGTTTTAAATACATAAGATTTGGATTTGAATTATCCTAATTCAATTCCACAATCAATTTTGTAGTCTTTGTAAAAATCTTAAGGCATTTGCTTAATTTTTGGCAGTTTCTCGAGCATTCGAAATGGGAAAGTGGTAAACACAGCACACGAAAAATGGCGACGTTTTATGACGTTACGGCGCACCGGAGAACATTTCAGTTTTATTTCTATGTTGTAATGACCCCATTTAGAGACTTGAAATGACCATATAAGAAGAAAGATTATAAAAATATCACCATATCTTAAGTATACAAATGAAATAGGAATTTTCTTAGCGAAGTTTTTCTGATCGAGTCCCTGGGGAGTAAAAAACATACGGACAAACTCCTCATGTAATAGTAAAGGACACTGTCACAGTAGACCGCCGATATGAGATTTTCTATTAGTTGAATGATGATGAGAATATTGTCCGTAACTTACTAATAAATCTTCAGAAGATCGCATGAGGGTACCAATTGGTTCTTCGGCTGTTTATGGAGACTAAAGAATGTGTATCAATGAAATTCCTAAATTTAAGTCGGACTCATCCAACTTCATTTTCAGCAAAGATAAAACGTGACGCTGTTTTAGACACTGTGACGTTATAATCCATGAGCCGTAAGGTGATACAATACATGGCATAAAATCTCATAACTTGTTTATTTATGCATATATTTATCTGAAATTTGCTGTGTATATTACTAAAATATGTACTAAATAATAGCAAAAATTTCAGAACGCAGTGATGTTAGTTTTCACACTAGACAACTTGTCCACGATTTTACGGGACAACCCTCATATATTACAGTATTTCATGAATAAAAATGTAATAATATACTTTAACGTCGCTGTGGTCTAATTGTGATGTCACGTTACAGTACGTTTATCCATGTATATTTCTATGCGTGAGTATAAACACGTAAGTGATATTTTTATTATTATTACCATTTCCAAATGTTTTCTCTATATGATAAACACTACAAAAGTGAATCTTGTAAATTTCTCCGTGATTCCTGTGGCATGTAAATTTCTCTATAGAAATACAATACTGAAAGGTCAAATGTAAAACTTGCATTATATAATTTAAGAATTAATAAAGTCCGCTTTTTCATGAACCTCCGAGGTCGAGAAATGTTGTTTTTATCGATTAAAAGCCGAGGCGTTAGTCTTTTATACGAGTATTTCAAACAACATTTCGAGAACGAGGAGGTTATTCTGCATCATTCACGACAACAAGGACTTTATTTCTTTCCTACCATGTATACTAAAATCACTTAAATACGGCTGATCATTTCCTCTATAGAGAAACGAATTAGGTCACCATGTCTCGATTATGCTGTTCCATTTAACACCAGAAGTAATTTTTTTTTGCTTACCTGTGAATGGAATGCAGACGATTTGAGCTTTCGTTACATTAAAAATGGTCTTTTTTAAAAAGAAGGTATGGTTTTATCTTTATAACGCCCTAAAATTTATGTAATGACATCAAAATTTTTGAAACTGGCTTAAATATTAGTAAAATAGATGACTCTGATAAATCAGGAAAGAATATGGCATAAAGGTTTACCATTCTGCAAATATGACGTCATTAATGTGAAGCATTTCTCTATTTTCAACTGAAAAAGCTTCAAAATCGCACATTTCAAGGGTGATTTTCCTCTAGAAAACTGTCTACGTGCACAGCCGTCGCCTGCGTTAATGTTTTGATATTCTGTGCAAAATTCAACAATAAATCACATATCTCAAGATCTTTGTTAGATTAGAAAAATATCATTCAAACAGGTAACTTGTAAGCTTTGTTTAGCCTAATCTTTGCATAATTTAAGACATAGGTATTTAAGTTTGTTACCTATCCTACTTTAATTTGACCCAGCTAGCTGAATTAAAACTTGAAACTTAAAAAAAGTAGAATTGAAACAAAATAAACAACACAATGACTGCATGATAAAGAAAATTTATCAAACATAACGTAAGAAAACTTAAAATCCCTAAATCTGATTGCAAAAACGTAAATGGTCTCATTCACTAAACAAGCTAATTCAGAGAATCTGCGCCTCCAACTTAGGAAAAAAACATGCGCAGATCTAAAAAAGAAAAAAAGGATGGGGTCATGGGGTCATATGGTGGATCGAGTTATGGTAAAAAAAAATTGATTGTAAAACGCAAAAATGTTTCTTTTGATATTGAATGGAAATGAAAGTTTGACACACACTCACACAGAGGCGTGAATTTATTACCTTGACCTTTGAAAGTCAAAATAAATCTATAGGTGTCTTCCTTTCAGCATAGGTTGTTGTGGTAAAAAATTTCATTTCTTAGGCTCAAGGACTTATCCTTGATGATATTGCACGGACACAAAGGTGTTCAAGCAGACATAAGTTTGATTTCATTACCTTGACCATTGACATTTTACCTCAAAATCAAGAGGGGTTTTCCATAGTGAGTTTAATGTGTAAAATTTCACTACAAAAGCTTAAGGGCTTCTCAAAATATTTCACGGAATTGAAAGTGTTACAGACAGAACTACAGACAGGGGCACGGAAGGACAGGCAGACCGAAATAAAATAATATCCTCCACTTTCAGCGGGAGACATTACAAACGAGCAAGCTCAGCCAGTTGTGTCTCTTCTCGAAGTATCCGTTGTATGCTTTTTAAACAAGTCAGTTCGCTATATTGCAGCGGGATCGAAATGATGTAATGAAAACGAAAGTAAAACTGATAAAAACTAAATAACTTCAAATCACTATTAAACCAGTGTTTATGTCGTAGATTTAAATACATAAATAAAATATCTTCAACATACTTTACAAAAGACCTACAACTGTATGCTTAACTGCGTAGAACACATATTTCACGATCAGATGTGAACCAGTTTATTTACTGCGAATCAGGTTTTAAAAACTGTTTGAAACTGTGAAGTAGGATTGTACAAAGCTTCTAGAAATAAATAAGGATAAATTACTTTCTTATTTAATTTTAATCTAAATTTACAGATTACCGTGGTGTTAAATAGGGATTTTTTGTTTATTCTATACTGATTTTACTGAAATGAAATTAGCTAGAGTGATTTGCTGCAGAGCTACCTCCCAGAATTCCAAAACGCGCAAGCGCATTTGAAGTTCTTCGTATCATAATTAGTCAGCCCGCGGGCTGACTAATAAGGAAGCACTGTCTAGTAAGAAGAGTATGCCTGGGACATCAACAATAGTGGGAAACATGGGATAATGTTAGCAAAACGGGCTTCCCCTGTTATGAAAATCATCCCATGTTTCCCACTATTGTTGATGCCCTGGCATACTCTCCTAACCAGACAATAAATCCTTAAATCAATTTCACAGTTTACTTAGTAGAAAAACACAACCGATGTTAATATTGTTCTGTAATTAAAAGAAATATATAATTGTATTTTTTTTTGCAGGAGGATATACTGATAGAATGAAAAAAGAAACGAAGGCAGGACTTGGAGAGAACATTGACCATAGAGAAACTACTGAGGTCAATGCTCCTGCTGACCATCAGCCCGCCTGTCAGTTCGTCTACGCCCTCTACAAGGAGGTCAAAGCTCTTACTGACACCAAACAGGAGTTCGAACTGACCGATCTCCTCCTCAATGTCAATAGTAAGCTAGAGTACTTCATTGAGAAGGAGCATTATAAATCTGACAAAGAAGGTACATCCTGGAATATCGAACCTCCAGAGGTCCCAGTGTGTATAGATCAGCTGACCAAAAAACTGGTGCTAAAGACACGATGAAATGTAACCTGGAATATCAAAATCCCAGAATTCCCTTTATGTATAGATCAACTAACCAAGATATGCATTCAAGGCACAGTGAACAAAGATTTGTATCCAGAGATCTATTGCTGTAGATTACATGTAATATTTTATTTTTTGTGAATGATATATTTTTATTAAAATATAAATGTTAAAACCTATTTGAGATATTTTATAGGATCTCTCATGATTTGTATTTTGATATTTTTATCTAATGAGTTGTTCGTGTTTTCTTTATCCCCGAACCTTGGCGAATTGAATGAAATATCCAACTTCAAATGATGGGATATTCTTTTTATTCCATGTTTAATACTTCACAACCAATGTTTTACACTGTTTATATGTAGGACTTTTTTTTACTTCATCAAGCTAACGCAAAACCATTGTGACATCAGAACTGCACTTTACTGATCATAGTGATGGATATAAAAAAAATATTCATATATATCCAATGAGTCATATCCAAAAGATAAAGTTATACGAGGGCCGTTCATAAATTACGCGGACTGTGCTATTATTTACTTTTACAGACGTCATATAGTTATGAAATTTCACAGAAATACGTATCTTAAAGATTCCAACTAATTTTGGGCAAAATTTCTGTATTTTAGAAAATTTCCACTAAAACTATCCGTTACGGTATATTGATATCGCTGATGGAGAGGTACGGAGCACGACAAAAAAATTGAAGAAAAATCATGCGAAATCCAAAATTTGACTCATTAGTTTTCTATAATTCGCGATATTTTTCGACAATTTATTCAAATGTATCTTTGAATTGTTCTATTATTTTGTATTTAAATTTCTGACGTGATATTTAAAATACTAACAGAAATATATTTATTTTTCTCTGATGCGAAACCTCTAAAAATGACTGTGAAAATAACGTCTCCTGAATTGACGGCGCACCACACTTTTGTTAAATTATGTGTAATATCGCCAACATACATCTAAGATATGCATTATAAAATATGTAGTAAACTAGGGTATTCGTGACATCCGTCCACAAATAGCAAATTGAAATTTTAGACCGTTAGACCTCTGTAAAAAGGCTATATGGGACGACGGGAAGAAGTTTATCGACGAAAAATTTATCCGGACTGTAAAGAACGTGATTGAGACTTGAGAGTGACCAATGTCACGCTTTATCTCATAGATATCTGCAGTTTTTGGTCTTAAAACAAAAAAAAATATTCTTTATTTGTTTAATATATTTTAAGCTTGACAAGAAATGGTGTTTGGATGTTGAGTAGATAAGGCAACTCAAACTGTACAGGTACTCTTGGGAAAATGTTGAGAGAATGAAAGCTCAATCACATATTTTTTTTTATAATGCCTGTGACGTCGAAGATTTTGCTGCTCCATAACTTAATGATATGTCCTGAAAAGTCATTCAAAATTGATACCAATTTACAATATTTTAATATGAAATCTTGAAGACCATATAAATAAAGATTTTTTAAAATTATGTTTGACATTTTGCCCGATTATGTCGTCAAATATTTGTTCTGTGCAACAAGTCTGCGTAATTTTTGAAAGGCCCTCGTAAAGTGTATCAAATGTGCCTCATCTATTCATGCGAGATATTTAATCATTTATTGAGAAGAAATAATTTGTTTGACGTATTGTCAATTAACAACGGTAATTTTCATGTCGATACGATGTATCCTGGTGAGATAAAAGATACCACAGAGTTTGATAATCTGTTTCATACTTGGATATTTTACTTTAAAAGCTCTATGATAAACATGATGACTGTAACTTTTCTATCGCCAACTTGTCTTACCTATGCTGCAATATTACTTCATCACTTGCATATTTACTTTATATATCTCAGTTGATTCGATACGCAAGAGCATGCTCTACTTATGAACAATTTCTAAAACGAGGTAAATTAATATTGACAAACAAGTTGATGAATTTCAAACAAGAATATCAGCAGGGTCGTTTAAAGTCATCATTTCGTAAGATATATGGTCGATACAATGACCTTGCCAGCAAATACAATTTATCATTGAGTAAAATGCTGACTGACATTTTTCATACTATTTGTTAGTCCATTACTTATACATTAAATTGATGGATTTTTCAGTTATATTCCGATCATGACAAGTAGGACATGGCGGATGTGACCGGTCAGCAGGGGAAGCTCACTCCTCCATGACACCTGGTCCCACCTCTATGTTCTCGAGGTTCTTATTCTTGTTTGCTCCCCTCCTTTGTATTGTTTTTTTTTTAGACATATAAGCTTGGACACTGTTCCATTTCTCCATATATTACAAAGAGCATTTCAAATCTAAAGATATTTTGATCGTGCAGAAAAACGATTCAAATTTAGCCAGTAACAAGAAACGCTCCTAATATTTCTCGAAGTTTATATCTCTCAGTCAAAATAAGTTTATACTAAAACTGAAATTGGAAATGAAATTATCATAGGTACTTTCTTGAAATTGACATTCTTTATAACAATGGTGTGAAGGAAAATTGGCAGGGCCAGATTCATAACTTAAACAAGATGTGTTTGTAAAACACTTATGCCCCCGTACGTCATCATAGAGAAGGTTAAGCTTTATTTTAAATGCAGATAAAATATGTTGGTACTTAAAGTAAGACTTTTCACAAGAAATGCAAATGTGAAATATAAAACCCTAGCGCCACATGTTTAAAGGTCATGACCACGGTTAACATTTTTAAAGGTAGAACAAATTCCGGTGTCAAGATCAAAGGGTCAAAGTTGTTGGTTTCTAAAGAAAGGCCTTGTCTCTAAGATTACACATGGGAAGTATGAAAGCCCTCGCTCTCACCGTTCAGAAGTTATGGCAAAGGTTAAAGTTTGTAAAAAGTTGGTCAAATTCTAAGGTTAAGATCAAAGGGTCACAGCTGTTGATATCCAATGAAAGGTCTTCTTACAAGGATTACGTATGTGAAGTATGAAAGCTCAAGCACTTACTGTTCAAAAGTTATGGCCCATGTTAAAGTTTTTAGTTAGTACAGAAATATCAAAGGTCAAGGTCAAAAAGTAAAAATTGTTGATTTCAAGTGAAAAGTCTTGCCACAAAAAATGGTATTTGAAATATGAATTTCCTAGTATCTACTGTTTAAAATTATGGCCAAAGTCAAAGTTTGGATTTTTTGTTTAAAAATAGATCAATGTCCAAGGTAAAGATCAGAAGGTCAAGGTTATTAATATCAATTGAAGGGTCTTTTCACGAAGATAAAATGTGTGAAGTATGAATGCCCTAGTTCTAATTTGTCAAAGATTATGGTCAAATTTGTATTTTGATATGTGGGTCAAACTCCAGGGTCAAAAATTCAAATTTGGTAGTGACCAAGGAAGGCCTTGCCACAAGGAAAACACATGTGAAATATGAAAGTCATAGCTCCACTAAATCAAAAGTTATGGGCACGGTTTAAGTTTTTTGCGGACTGAGAGGCAGCTAAACAGCTAGGCAGACGGACGGACACGACAAAAATCTACACCCCTCGAAACTTCGTTTACGGGGACATAAAAAGAAAGTTGCTTCACAATACACATGTATTACTGATACAATATTTATCCAATGTTTGAAGATTGTTTGAAGAATTTAATTTTAATATGTAATTTGAGCCAATAACGTAACATTGAAAAGTCCAAATGTGAAAAATTTATTGTTTCACAAATATTTAGATAAGAAATGAATATGAATTATAATACTGAAGAGTCGTCCGCGTGGCGCAATGGTAAGAGCGTCTGATCTAGAATTGCAAAGTTAGGAGTTGAACATTACGTCAAGGATTCTAATTCCACTGTGGGACGAGGAGGCTCTTCGGATGAGACCGTATAAACCGAGGCCCCGTGTCGCAGTAGATGCCCACGGGAAAAAGATCCCTCCTGCTGTGTGGTCTTGAAATTATTTGATAAAATAAAATTACAGCATTCCACTGGCAAGAGGTGTCGTCTCATTTCATTAAACAACTATCAAACAAACAAGACAAAAACTATCGAAAACTTCTAATACATGATCTGTAGGTTCTTGATAAACGAAATTGAAAATGTCTGCACACCAATCATTTGTCACATTTGCGTTGTCTTTGTGAAAAGATCTTCATTAAGTGTAAATGAATGTTTTCAATCGACCCATGAAAAAGTCTGACTTTGAAAAATCTTAACCTTTAGCCATTAGATTTTTTTCTCGTATTGTTGATAGTAAACTTTTAAAACCTCAAATATCTTAATGTTTAAAATAAATTTTGGACTTTGGTCTTTGGTCTAGAATTAAATGTTTTGAATAAATTGAAAAATCTATGAATAAATTGTATGATTTAGAGATACTGTGAACGTTTTACATTTGGTTGTGTATTCCTTTTAGCGCTTTTGGCGGAAAGGAGCTTCCGCTAATTCAAGTACAACGCTAAATGTCTTGCACAAAATATACATAAATAAAATCATTGAGAAATGCGCTAAATAAAATCTATGCTTACTCGTTCAAAAATCAATTTCCGCCAAATATCGTACACGCTAATTATAATACATTTACAGTATGTCTTCAGTCAAGTCTGACAACAGGTGATAAAAATGTTCCAACTAAAAAAAAAATGAATAAAATAAACAGTGATAGAGCAATGAGTATCAAAGGAAGTAAAAATTCCTTCTTACTGTTCCAAATACTTGAATAAGGCTCTACATTATTGATAAAATGTAATACGAAATGTAAGATTTAACAAATCTAAATAAGAAAAATTTTCACAACAATGTTTATTGAATCTGCATAATTCATATTTCATCCCGTAACAAACAACGTTGCGTCGTACAGTTTCTAACGATGCGTTATAGTAAGAGCTGATAAATGTTCATACATGATACAGTAAACAACTACAATATAAAAGAAAATAATATGAATATGAACATATCGTTCTTTGGAGAACATAATTAAAATCACACCCTCTGTCTTTCTCTTGTTTCTCTGTCTGTCTGCCTGTCTCTCTTTCTCTCTCTCTCTCTCTCTCTCTCTCTCTCTCTCTGTGTGTGTGTGTGTGTGTGTGTGTGTGTGTGTGTGCGTGCGTCTCTTCCTGTCTCCCCTCTCTTATTATTTTGCTTTCTCCTTTCCTTCTCTCTTTCGCCCCCTCCTTCTCTTTTTTCTTTCTATTTCCCGCTATTTTTCGGCCTCAAGGGTTATTAAAATATTTTAATACTTCTAATGTAAATCCCAATATTTTTCCTGGATTGTCACGGATATTTTGAACGGACACCTTTAGGTCACGTGCAGCAATCTTCAACATAGTATAGGTTTTCTGAAAGTCTTCATTGGTGTATATCTTGCCACGATTCACCCGTTTCATCTTCTCCACAACATCGAGCAGTTTTGAAATTTGCTGCTCATTTTCTTCCCCTTTTGCCTTGTTATTAACTCCCACGTACCGGTTTTCACATTTGTGAAGCCAGTAGTGCAAGCGCTTGTCTCCCTTTCCAATTGTTCTCTCCAAACTTTCCTCTATTTGATCAATATGAGTAAAAACAAACACAACGAATTTCCATAGGTCCTCCCCAAACATCTTTGTGATATTGTTTAGGAATTTTTCGTTGTCATCTGAGAAGCTTGTAGCTTTTTGCACGACTAAGATGGCGTGAAATCCAGGAGCGGCTTTGATCAAACATTTCTCATATTGTTCCTGAACTAGTTTTGTGTCATCAATCGTTGACAAACCAGGTGTGTCAAAACATACTAGAAATCTTTCCATTCTTTTACATTTTATTTGAGAGGCTTTTTGTGTAACAGATTGAAATGAGCTTTTAGATACTTGAACGTCACTTCCGGCAATAGAGGTGGTTAGGGCGCTTTTGCCTACACCTCTAAGACCAGCGATCAGCATTCGACAATTTTCATCATCATCTGAAAACATGAAACAAAATATTAAGTATATATATTATATTGATTTATTAAGACATAGTGCTGTTTTCTATTCCCCAATGACTATATAGTAGTTTCAGATCCCACAGGGAACAGATTCAATTGTAATCGAAAGTCTTTAGAATCAAATTATTGCATTTTTTAAAAAAAAAACAATAAAGGTATAAAGACATGGAAAAGGCAAAATAACGCTAATTTGGGAAAATGGCGTAATGATCCTTTTTGAAAGCTAGAAAAACACTGAGTTAAAAGAAATTACAAAGTGGGGATCCGGGTTAGAATAGGTCCTCAGTACTCCCTTGCTTGTCGTAAAAGGCGTCTAAATGGGGCGGTCCTTCGGATGAGACCGAGGCCCCGTGTCACAGCAGGTGTGGCACGATAAAGATCCCTCCCTGCTCAAAGGCTCTGAGTGCCGAGCATAGGCCAAAATTTGCAGCCCTTCACCGGCAATGGTGACGTCTCCATATCAGTGAAATATTCGGGAGAGGGACGTTAACCAGTATACAATCAATCAATCAATCAATCATCATTACAAAGTTTTTTAGTCTGAAAAGGTGCTAGTAGTATTTGAAGACTTTTTCATGGCGCTTTATCCCACCTCTGATGTTTCAGAGGGCCGTGTTTACTGTACTTCAAATTTTATTGTTTAATGGACTTTTGATCTTGAACACTTTTCTTTATCATATGGTTCAGTTGCTGACGTATCAGGAGACATTTTAATGAAAAGTGAAAAGGCGGTATAACGTGAAGTGAAAAAGAAGAGGAAAAATATATGAATAATCTCCATATGTTGCATTCCCTGACTTTTGATTTTCGAGTGAAAAGTGTTCTTATTACAATTTCTGTATGGGAATTCGACAAAAAATCCTAAAGATTCATAGAATACTTTATGTTTTCTCCATTGTTACACATTTTGTCAATTAACAGAACAAAAAGTAAAAAACAAATCATTGAATAATCGAATAATCTCGATTGAAAAGACATGATAGACACAAATGTTTATTTACACACCGTCTAAGATATCGACTTGTATATCTGTGGCATAGCTTGAAGGCATAGTGTGTTGATCTTCATTTTCTGGAGAAAAAGAAATGAAAAGGACAAGATTTAGCTTCAAATAAGTTCAGTTCATCGTTATTTCTTTTTGAAAATCATATGACACATTTTTAATAAGTATAGTTTGTTATTTGTAAATGATATCTTATTCAAACCAGAATTGATTTAGGCAATAAAAACACAGAATTGAAAAAATACCCACATTCCACAATACTGGAAAATTGAAAAATTGCCTTCAGATTTTGGCTACGTGTTAATTCATAAAAAGGTAAGTTAAACCTGGTATTTTTACAAATGTTTTTTCCTACCTAAAAAGATAATTACTAATATGCTAGTTTATGTAATTAAGATTTAACCTATCATGATAAAAAGGTAGAATCGTGTAACCAATCAAAAGAGGATGTTTATTCTCCATGGCAGCTGATTCGACCTCTGAGATTATAGGTCTGTGATCATCCTACTTAAAATAGCTCATAGAATAAATTTCACTAACAAGATTAATTTAGAACTATAATTTCGAAGAAACACATTTTTTAATCAATCCGCGTGATACAATTTTGCGGATTTCTTCGATAGTCATTGTTTGTTTTAATTTTTATTAAAGTACTCTATGGTATTTTTGTGACCCCTTGTACACCATGATATAATTCTACAAGATAAAACAGAACAGTGAAAAGAAAACACTTACGCTGTTTTGAATGATCGTCACGGCTGACTGGCGAATAGGCGACAATCTTTGAACTTGCATCCCAGCAGTCAGGCGAGCCTAAAATTACATCAGAGTTTAGTAACAATACAAATGCTGATCTAGTACCTACAGAAAAAAAAATTACAGGCTCTATGCATTCGTAAAATTAATTAATTTTAATTAATTAATTTAATTATGATGGGTATTGTATTTTTCAATATTTCAAACTTGAAAAGCATTTGATCCCAAGCTATTGAGAGCAAACAGTGTTTTTTAGGGTTAACTTGAAGGACCAAATCCCCATTAAAAAGGGAGATAATCAAGGAAAGGCAAGAACGGGGTCATTAAAGGATCTTCTCAAGAACCACTTGGACAATTATAATCAATCCAACATCTAAAAATATTTTCAAAAAACAAAGTTTTCCTCATAACAAGAGCAGTGAAGCATTGGGATAAGAAGCGCCAGAGGCCGAGTTGAAAATACTTTCTAGTAACTTATTAGACGTTTAATCAATCATCAAACAAAGATTTAGGAAGAGGGGATCATACGGACTGATATTAAATCAACACATTAGAAAAAAAGCATTGTCATAAAAAAATTCAACATTTCTCATGTAAATTTTGCTAGAAAGAGATTCAATAAAGGATATGAATGCTTTCATTATACTTAATAAAAATGACCATAAGAAAAAAGCTATATTTAGAAAACAGAAATTGAAATGACGATGAACATTTAGAATCAAAAATTTTTCATCATTTGTGTACATGTACTTTTTATATGAGTTTCTAATTAGTTTAGTATATTATTTCAAAACTGGAAAAAGGACGGAAGAAATACTTGCTTTCTTGATTTTCTTCCTGGATTTCACACTGTGCACAAACTATATCTGAAAAAAAAGGTTATTCATAATGAAAAAATGATGATGATCAAAAGCACATAAGCATAGCCATGGAAAGCCCTGAATTACCAACTGCCTACCCTAAAGTAATGTTTTAATTATAATGGCATTACTTTGGTCAATCTTAGTTAATTGTCTAATACAGTGAAACTTCTCCAAACCGGCCCCCCTGGAAACCGGTTCTCCCTGAACATCGGCCAAATTTATACACAGGAAAAATGTCCACATGTGTTAAACATATGTTTGGTTTCACATGTGTTCTACACATGTTTTACACATGTAATACATGTGTGTAAATAAACACATGTAAAATATGTGTTTCATTTATATGTAAAACATATATAATATACACATGTAATACACCTGTGAGATAATATATATGTTAAACACATGTTTTTCACCACACATGTAAAACATGTATTATATATATGTAATATATGTGTGCGAAAATACAGATGAATTATACATGTTTAATTTATATAAAATATATGTGTATTCATATACACATGTTATACACATGTTAAGTTTTATCTCATATGTGTGTACATTAATTCAAAAGAATTTGTAAATGTTAGTAAAATTTTACTCATGTAAAGTTTTCTTTGTTTATCCCCCCCCCCCCCTTTCCCTTCTAAAGAAAAACTTTCACAATTTTTTTTTCTGTAATAATGCATTTATCAGACAAATTGATAAGGAATGAATTCATGTTCTTTTCATTTTAAATCTTTTGGGCTTGGCTTACTTCTTGAGTAAAATTAAAATAATTCCGTATTTGTCTCCGTACCGGTTTTGTATTTTATCGGATGAAAATGTACGTCATTTTTGACGTCACTGCTGCAGCAGACGTGCTGGGTGTATTGGAAAGGTAATTGATCTCCAAACAATTTTTAAAAGACTTTTAATTCATGTTGTTTAAATATCATTTCATTATAGTTACAGGTGCGTATGAACTTTCTATATACATGTAATACTCATATCATTGTGACTTGTCATGCATTTCGTAAACCTGACGATAGTGATCTGTAAGTAATTTTGGTGAAAAATGTTTCTGACTGAATTTAAGCACGGGCACTGGAATATAATGTAAATATATAGTATGTGTATGTATAAAAAAGACCCTTCTTTTTTTATACATACACATACTATAGATCTATACATGATAATTAACTTCCAGTGCCCGTGAATGTGAGCGGTTACATGTTAGGCTAAACATGCTAAAGGCATTACTATTTTTCATAATTTGTATACAGGTAAGTAATTTTGGATAAATTTGTTTCTGAATGAACGTAAACATTACATGTTAGGCTATTTTTAAAGGCATTCTTGGTTTTCCTTTTATTACGTACTGATATGAAAGTGAAAGTAGAAACCTTGAAACCATTGTGACTGTCAGTTGGTGTTTATGTTTCAAGTCGATTCTTTAATCAACTTTATAACAAGTGTTTGTTTTTATGGCATATAGATGCATGCAGTAACTTGAGTTCAGTGTCACATTGCTGCGTCTAAAAAGCCCAAAGCTGACAAGACTGGCGATTGATCCTAAAGCCGATTTGACAGAAGATTGCATCTTCACAATATTAAAGGTAAAAATAAATACTTGCAATAAAAAATCAAAGTAAACATCTGTAATGACTCCTTCATGACAAAATATTTCTTGATACATTGTAATTTCTTTTTGTTCCTTTATAATTCTACATTATATTGTTTGCACGACTTCATAAATAATAAGTCCAACTCAATACTACAATAATTTTATTCTATATTATAAAACAGTTTTAATCCAGTGCACTTTTAAAATATGGAAAGTATGAATAGAATTTGCTGGCTTTAAAAGCTATGAAACTGGTACATGTACTGTAAATGACTTCAGGGGGGAGGGGGGGGGGGTTATTGAATTTTTGAATTTCAGTTAAAAATTAATAATAACAGTGACATCCAACTTTCAAGGTACAAGTACCTGTGCATATGTGTTGATTGTTGAAAGTACATCAGCTAGCAAGTAAGCTAATCCATTGGATATTTACAACTATTATGTACCGGTATTCATTACCTGACATTTATTATTTTTTTCCAACACTAGAGAACATAGTTTCTGGTAAAATGTAAGATATTAATTAAGACTATTAAGAACCTACAAACATGTACTCTCTCTTTTTTGTAGTTGTAGTTTTGTAGTTTAATTAAGTTTTAGTTATGCTTAGAAGATATCTACTGCGTGAATATTTGTTTTACAGGTTCAATATACAGTCAGCGTCTCATGAGAATAAATCCCAAGATCCAAGACTTGCTTAAAAGCTTAATTAAGGTAACTACACACTGTTAGATAAACTTTGTTATATTCTTCCCAACAATAGGGCTGAGACGATCCACCGGTGCACCGATGCATCACAGTATTCACTTTGACGATATATGAATCGATTCATCTAATTTAGTATCACGATACCTGACCGCACTTTTTTTTTAATTTCCAAAAATGTCCGGGCTTTAGAATTCGAAATTTTTAGTCCTTTAGTCTGTATCATCAAGACGTTTAAACAATCAGAAATAGAGTACAAACGTCTTGGTGATACAGAATTCAAAATACAAGCGTCAGAATGGTGTCAGACACGCCGGATTATGTTAAATCAACAAAAACCCAATGGCAGTAAGCCTGGTTTCTGTTGAATTAGTTTATTTTTTATAATCTGTAATGTTCCAAATTAAATGTTCTAAAAAAAATAATTAGTTTTTTTTTTGGTTTTAAATGTATCGTGATATGTATCGTATCGCATCTAAGGTATCGTGATATGTATCGGATCGGCTAAGTCCGGTATCGTCCCAGCCCTACCCAACAACATTTGGGATATCCTGGAATCACACTGTCTGTTTTTTTGTCCAAAAATAAAATATTTGTGTCAGAATCTTCTTAATTTTTGGCAATATGAATTAGTAATACTGTTTGTACATTCCAAATTTAATTGTCAAAATCACAAAAAAAATGCTTTTTTTGACTTTATTATGAAGCATATCTTCCAACAGTGTAATTGTCTTGCAAATTACATCATAGGATTCCACAAAACACCTAGTGTAGCATATATAACATTAGTTTTATCTCTTATCATATCTCTGTTGGTGAATTGGGCATATACATTTGTTTGCTGAACTTTAATATTACTTGTAGAATTGATTTTGTAATTTAAGAATTGTTTTATTTTTACTTTTGAAATTTTTGTAGAGACCATTCTGTGCCACAAAGAAATTGCTTGACAGGAAAGGGAGAAATGGTGGACTTGCATTTTGGGTACAGTTTAAAGAGAGTTCAAAATGGTCAAGTTCATGGAAGATCAGAGGGAGGACAACTGAAGAAAACTGAAAGATACAGAAGGAAAAAGAACAGGAAAATATATGAAATAATTATGAAATTGGGAGGATGTACACAATCTTGTCTGCATTTGACCTGTAAAGATTTAATTCCCATTCTTATTTGTAAGCTGTAATATCAAATAACTTCATTTGTCATAAATTTACAAAAGAGAATACGTGACAAATGTTATATGTGATATTTCAATTTTGCTTTGGACACTTTCATGTCAAATCATATAAATTATAAAAAAGTACATGGACTAATTATGTTATTCATTTGTACATGTATGCATGTTTAACTATTTAATCATTTTGTGGAAATCTTATAATTGTACTCAACTTAGAATATGTAAAATATATGTATCGACAAATGCTACTGACTTGTTTGTATACTTTCCTGTTTAGAAAGTACACTGAAAAATAAGTTATTTCTCTTGATGAAAATAATTTATCAAAAAAGTTGTGTAAGCATTTTAAGATATTAATTTTCAAATATTTAACCCATGAAGATAGATCATTGGAATGTAATGGATTTTCATCTAAAGCAGAAATATCTGATTTTTAAATGTGTACAAGAATGTGTTTTTCCTTGTGATAAATATTGAAAGAGAACACATGTAACTATTTCATATGACTTACATATGCTGCCCTTTTCATATGATTCACATATGTGGACAGACATGAAAAAAGTATAAAAATGATAATAAGTACAACAGTAATATTATACACGTATAATTCACATATAAAGTATAACATATATAAAACACATGTTTAACACATGTTTCATATGTATAAATATACAATGTGTTTATTTTTACACATGTTAAACACATGTGAAACATATGTTTAACATGTGTAAAAATAAACACCCTATACATGTGTGCTCCTTTTATGTGTTTTACATGTGTAAAAAATATATGTTAAACACATGTTTAACATATGTTCAACACATGTGGACATTTTTCCTGTGTAAGTCCCGGCAAAATTCTTAACATTTCTTTACACATAAACTCTCATAAAACCGGCCACCCCTGAAAACCGGACACCGGCCACTTTCCCAAGAACAAAAGTTAAGAAATGTAGGCAATTTCCCCTCATCATACCGGCCACTTTTTGATTGCAAGAAATTTTACTGTCATTGGCCAGAGGGGTAATAATGACCGGCCGGAGGTGTGAAAAATAGCCTACCCACGATAAGTCAGAGGTGTGAAAAACTGAATATGGCCTCGTAGGGTTTTCTATTGTTTAGCCGTCTTGAAGGGGTAGTCATCGTGCCAGACTACGTAAATGGCCGGTCTAAGCTGTGTACATATGATTAACATCAATTAAATGTGAATTAATAAAATATCAAGCAACTAATAAATTTAAATCACTGAATGAATCAACAAATTATCGCACGCCATATTGCATCATCTTTTTTATTACACATAAGCGGCCTTAAAATTTGGGCACTGTTAAAAAATGCTGAGAAAAATAATAAAATAAAATGCTTACCAAAATAGACATTTCAAAATTAAAATAACAGAAGTTTTGCTTAGAATGTTTGCTTAGAAATGTTTTTATTATTTACTTTTAACTGAAGTACAAACATTTTTTTAATGACGTAAGCAATATATACAGATACATATGCAGTTAAGGTAAAGGGTCCGGTTTATTTCTTCACATATGGTTAATAAAGTAACTTTCCATGTTTTTGTTCTTATTTTTTAATTTCTTTTTATAAAAATCAACATGTATGTCGAATTTATCCGCACTATTAATAATTTCCAGTTTTTTTAGACCTTAAGAATACATTACGTATCTGCCGAAAATTAATATAATGTTGACAGATAATTATAACAGAAACCAATTAAATATTTTTCCTAGCATCTGTCACATAGTTCTGCATTTCTTCAATATGTAAGATTCTCGGGAAACCGGCCACCCCTCTAGTCCGGCCATTTTATTCAGTCCGACAGCTGGCCGGTTTAGAGAAGTTTTACTGTACTTAATTTTCTATTTATTTGTCTTTGCCATTTCTTACAAATTTGAATTTTGTTCATGTTCTCATGAACTACCATGGATAACACCGTACTTGACGTCAAAACTATAGTGCAAATTGTTTTGCATTAAAAATGACAGTTGAATGGCATAAGCTGTGGTAACTCATCAGAAAGCAACACAAATATAACACACAAGTTGCTGTCCTTTAAAAAAAAGGACTGCTATACGTGGACTATATGCATGTTTGTCTAAACGAAATTCAATTCAGAAATTTTAAGAAGGTGTAGTGAATACTTATGTATGTTTGTTCAAATTTTCCACAATGATCTGCCTACTTATGACTGATTGTAGTCTCAAAGCAATATTGTTAAATTTTATCTCCGATTAGTGGCCTTTAGTTTTGTCAGTTTCAAAAATTTGGCTACTTTGATACATGTAACTCATAATGGCTAGGATGTGACACCTGTTCTGGATTTATGCGGAAGAAATCTATCAGGGGGAAAACATAGATCTGATGGTACACATGTATCACAGCTCTTTGGCACGCAGATTTTTTGTCGGACCTCCCCCCACCCCCCACCCCAAAACACATTAAAAGCCGTTGCTATATATACATGTAGACCTCTATCAAACGGTATTGGATTGTTGAAATAAAAAAAATTCTACAAATTCTTGTTGCACAAAACTGATGCTGGTGAAAACTTGTTTTATCTTTTAAAAGTTAGAACTAGTCATTGAATGACGTTTTTTCATTCAAGTTGTTAAGTAACATGTATCTATATACTGCAAGTTCGTCCCTCTTTTTAAAAAAAATGCTTGTACCATAGAATGAAAAAGTTTAGTTTTTATATAAAAAGTTTATGTTTAAGAGATCCGCCAATCAATATGTAAATGCAATATGTGGATTTAAAAGCGCGATTTACCAGTGAATGGCATATTCTAATTCGAATAGGGCGAATTGAACTACGGGCAAGTTACCTAAGGGTCGAACTCTCCAGCATTCTCGCGCATGCGAAGCCTGTCGGGTGCCCATGGCATCCGGTTTAACCTCGCTTATATATTTACTGCGTGGACCTCAGGGTCCACGCAATAAATTTATTTTTTGAAGATCCATGAGGTACATGAACTACAACGCTTCACGCCGGCATATTTATCATGAAGCGCGTTTTCTTATATACCGCGATACTTTATTTGCGTGACAATGAATACCTCTGCAGGACGAAGATCAGAAATGAGACGATTACATAAGTAGTGTATTACAAGAGTATGATGTAACACAAGAGTATTAGGTCAAAGCATTAGTGAAAATGGTCTGTGTCAAGTTGTGTTAATCATTATTATAACAAAAACACCAAGATCTCTAAATTTATCATAGTGTTTATAATCACAACAATTACCCCCTCATATGTATATGTACACCAAAAGCAAAACCATAAATGAAGGTGTGTAAACAGGGAATCAAAATATATGGGTTTTTTTTTAAATTTACCTTTCGTAGTAATGGATCAAGTCGAGAAACTCTAATGTAATCTATAAACCATCACGTTAAATATAGAAATAAACCCAGCAAATTAAATATCTGTCAACGAAACAAAAGACTCCAAAAACTGAGATTTTTATTAAAAAATTTCGAGGTCTAAGGACAAAACTTCTCGCGAAATGAGTGGAACATTATGACAGATGAACGTGACAAATAAATAATAAAGTTATCAATCAAAGATAGATTTCCCATGTTCTTGCAAGAAACACTTAAGGAAAGAAATGGCAAAGCTTCATCTTGAACGATATTTTGTTCAGGATTCTAAAATTCAGAACTATCATAAGAATCTTTATCATAAACTTTCTGAAATGTGTGTAAAACATTGTAAATGTTGGTTTTAATTTCTATTTGCTATGGAGATTTAGCCAGTTTATGAAGAGGTTTCCTTTTTTAAATTAAATATTTGTAGTGAAATCGCATGCCGTCCGTTACCACTTGACATTTAAGTATTTTAATTTAAATGTTACACAACGACACAAGTGAGAAATGTACTTATTTTTGACTTTTTATAGATTCCTGATGTACTTGAAATCGAATCGGGAAAAATGTCATGATGTTAACCTTAACAGCCGTTCGTTTCTCGAATACGACTGAGTCAACCATTTTTTGTCACAAGTGATCTACCTTATGACGTCATTTTCACATTGTGACGTCACAAACTTGGAGCAAAATATTCCATTACATATGCTATTTATAGAACATGTGTATGGCTCTATGTCTGCCAAATTTCATTCTGATCTGAATCGTGGTTTTGTAAATAAAGAGATAGTTCGCGAACTGTTTGATCACCCCTCGTAAATTTCTACACGAGAAAAAGAAAACACTTGCTGTGGCCTTCAGTTTGAAATTCAGGTATATCAATTATCAAAAGTTCTTTTCATTCACATATTGACACGTTATATCCTAATAATTTAAGTTCACTTGTATCAAGCAATTTCATTGGCTGAATCATTCAGAGGAACATATAATATTTTGGATAACATAACTAGCCTACGTCACAATGAGTAACGTCAAAAATGTATTACTCCGCTTGACGTTACTTTTAAAATAATGCTCAATTTGAAGTCTTTTTCCGGAGAAAATATTGTCTCATTGTCTACACTGGAATTAAATTATAACAAATGAAGCTAATTTCAACTTATGTTACCCGATATAACAAAACTTGGGGCAGTTTACGCTTTTTATAAACCGCTTCGTGATTTATAAAGCGTAAACTGCCCCAAGTTATGTTATATCGGATAACATAAGTTGAAATAAGCTTCATTCCTTAAGTGAACTAGAAGGAAAAGCATCACAGAGTCTGACACATTAGTTTCATATTTGGATATTTTTTTTTTTACTTAGAAAAAAACGTTAATGGTAATTGAACAACCAAACTTTATAATAAATGAGATGACTTTAACTTTTCATTGAGCAAGTCTTATGATAAATGTACAACTTTTTCTTTTATCTCAAAAAAATATCTTCAAATAATTCTGCATAAATTAACCCAAAGATATTGTAGTAAATGTTAAGTCAAAAATTACTAATTAATAAAATTACGTAATGTTAAGCGCTGTTCAATTAAGGTACAATATGAATAGTTGGTCGTACTAAGAAACCTCATTTCCAATCATCCCAATCTCACCTCTACACTCCGCCATTGCCTGTAGAAAATACACGGGCTTCAAAAAGATTTTCGATTCTGTTAAAAATCAGTTTTGAATCTTAAAAAATGTCCTTTCGTTCCGCTGCAGCTGATCCGCCTCTGATGTTATGGAGGTCTGTGTTTGATCTCCTCCTCACGAGTCCTATCGTTTAATCACGGACGTTAGGCTTGATTACACACTTCGTTATCTACATATTTTATTTATCAAGTATTTCAATGTACACAGGAAAACCCTATTAAAACAATTTCCCTATATTTTGCGCAAATCATTAGTGATGGAAGACAATGATATCATCTACAACCAGTGCTAACACATTTTATAGAAATGGATAGCGGGAGTTCACATGTTTCGGGTAAGTTTCTGTTAATCATACAGAAAGTGTCGAGATGACAGATAAAAATCCTTTATGTGTAATATCGGACTAAGGTTTCGACCTAGCCTTGGTGGACAGAGGAGGTGTACTAATACATCAATATGAACTGGTACATTTTAAGTACAGTTATCAGACAGAAGCACATAAGGGAACAAAACTGCTTAGTTTTCTTTTTTGCTATCGTTGAATCTGTTGAAAAATTTATGAAATACCAAACCGTTTAGCACTAAATTTTACTTTTGATTTAGCATGATCACGTGACGGGGTGATCAGACTTTTCTGATCATTACATTGAGGTTTTTTGAATCCATTCCACCATACTCTAATGCAGTACTACACAAAAACATGTCGTAAAAATGCTTTGTTTAATGGATTCATGGCATCTTTTGATCTGATGACCCGCGCCTGTCAAATCGAAATGATCCAGTTACTATATATTATAGAACAGAGTTAAGCTATATGGCTTAGTTTGATTTATCATTTTTTTGTGCTGAAAAGGATTGACATACTCAGTAATTTTGGGAAATAGAACCATGATGGTTTTTTTTTCATCTTGTCTTTTATTTTTTAACTAAATAATTTCTCCACCTTGAAAACTTCCCTAATTCAAGATCAGAAAATACCTTTTTTTCCTAAAATTCATGAACCGGAAGGTAGGAGACATTAATTTTATCAATGACGTACATGTATGAAAGTAAATGAAAGACCACTAAATAACGGTACAGTTGTGGCGCCCCTTCATCATTATAAGGTTTTGTGTAGTCTGCCTTCAGTCGGTAACAAATCTTATATTTATCCTTATTAAAGACAATGAACTACTTTCCTTTAAATTACAAGATACATGTACACTGTACATATCAATGCCGTCTTTAATTTATTCGACGAAGATCATATATTCTTTCTCTCCGTCTAAAACTCTGCTCAAATTGCCTTTCAAAGTATACATTCGGTGGCCAGTTTTTTCTGGGCACAACTTAATCTGATGAAATTAACCAAATGGAACATTACCATTCTTTTCAAATCAATCAACAATAGGTCAAAATTATTTTTTTTCCCATAATTTCTGGGGAAAACCCTTCGAGATAAAGCATTATAGCATTTGAATTAACCAGAAAATCTCATTTTAGATTCACTTCCCCTGAAGGTGTTTTTCATTGGACCTCGTGGTGCTGGAAAAAGTGCAACAATTAACACCATATTAGGAGAGAAAGTGGCTCCATCAACGTCAGGCCTCAGTTCTGAATCTACTACAAAAGGCATTACCGAGTATCATGTGAAGGGACTCAACATTACCTTAGTGGACACGCCAGCATTAAGAGAACCGGTGACCAAGAAAATCCATCGAGCACTTGCAGGCAATGACGTCATAGGGTTTGTTATTTCTGCGCAAAGAGTGCAAGTGGAAGTGATATCAAGTATTGGCCTTTTTCTGAAACATTTTAGACATTTTCATAAAAGAAGTTTCATCATAATTACGAAAGGAAAGAACTACAATGCAGAAGGTGTATTCAACTGGAAAGCCATAGAAGAGTTATACAATTTATATACAGCTGTTGAACAGAGAATAGCAGTGTTTGAAAACGATTTTGAAACGCATGAGCAACAAAAAGATCAAATCGAGAAGCTATTGTACATTGTAAATGAATGCAAAGCAAATGAAACATCTCTTCTACCATCAAGAACTGATAAATTAGTTAAGATTAAAACTGCAATCGCTGTTGCTTGCTTTGAAGAAGGTGGCAATATCATAGTTCATACTGTTATCAACATTATTGAAAGAAGCTGTTATGATATATTACAGTCATTGACTAAGAATGTTCTTCAAAAGACAATATTCTCTATTGCACCTACAATTTTTGAAATGTCTTCTTACAATTCTATATTATGGATTTATTTTTAATTTTACTTGTATTTTTTCTGATTGCAGTTGTGGATTTTATAAATAAAATTTTGTCACAAACATGATAGGTTGAAAGAAGAATCCAATGCATGCAAAAAGGGTGAAAACATTTTTAAAATAAAGAGTTAGGCACAAAAACAGTTTTTCGTTGTTTTTGGCAATATCCTTCTACAGAATACTGAGAATGAAGTTAAAATGCATCAAATTAAAGCCTGAAATAAAGAAAGAGAAAGAAAAGTTTTAAGATCAAACGTCAATTAAACAATACAAGATGGGAGCAGAGCAAACACAAACCATCCAGACATCAGAAGTGGGATCAGGTGCCAAGGAGGAGTTAGCATCCCCTGCCGACCGGTCTCATCCGCCGTGTGCTCCTCGTCATGATTAGGATATACGCAAAAGCTTTGTCGATAATTCAGTGTGTAAAAAATGGCCTTAATTGGTATGAAAACATCAGTCAGCATTTGAATCGATGATAAATTGATTTGCTGACAAAGCCATCTTATCGAGCATAGCAATTACAACATGATGATTAAAAACAAGACTGCTGATATTCCTGTTTCATCAACTTGTTTCTCAATATCTTACCATTGTTCATACGTAGAGCATGCATCACAGGTGGTGAAGAGCTAAGTCTCAACCGGAACTAAAACCAAGGGCTCTGGTGAACCGTGCCAGCGCTATAGTCAACTGAGCTATTGAGACCCGATATATTGACTGACTGACTCTCACGCACCTGTGAACCCGGTGACATATTCCCCCTCCTTGTAGAAAATCGTCCTCGAATTCTATAGTTAAGGAAATGCCTGAAGCATGTTCCAAGGGATTAGTGGGTTATTTTCGTCGGGCGCCAAATGTCTCAACCGGGACTCGAACCCAAGGCCTCTGGCGTACCAGTGCCAGCGCTCTAGCCAACTGAGCTATTGAGATCCGATATATTGACTGACTTTTCACCACCTGTGACATTTGGCGCCCAACGAAAAAAACCCAATGTTACCTTAGAATATGCTTCACGCATTTCCTTATCTCATAGAATTCGAGGACAAATTTCTACTAAGAGGGGGAATATGTCACCGGGTTCACAGGGGCGTGAGAGTCAGTGAATCATAGAGCTTTGTTGTCAGGTTACCATTGAGATTTTTCAAGTACAATATCTAAATATAAAACAGATGCGTCAGGCTATGCATTTAAATCTATTTTTACCTTCAGATCTTGATGATTGCAGTTTATTTGATAGAATCCTATGGTAGGTTAAACGGAAATTATTTAAACATTACTGAATTTTCCATTCCAAACTTGTGAGAATCTTTTAACGAAAGCATATATTTGTTTCTAAAATTCAGTAAAATATATTAATGTACTGTTTTATTTGAGTGATGTGATACAAAATGGAATATACATATTCAGTAAATTGATAATCACATGTAAATATGGCAAATATCACGTTTTAAGTAGTCATCGTAGAAAAAGCATGCAACGCGCAATTAAAAAACAAATATTTACATTCCGTGTATTTTTGATTTCCTTATGAAATTCATTAGAAATCCACGACATTCAAATTTCTATAACACACGCAAAACCTTGTCACCGCGCGTTAGAATACACAGTAGGAACTATATGCATTTTCTATAATCTAGGAACATCAAAATGTACAATGTGTTGACTCAATTTAATGAAAAACTGTGAAATTAACGTAAAATTACTACAAATGTGAGTTTAAAATTAATTTGTCATTTCTTTCCTCGCAATGTTTAATTGCGTTATTTAACTTTGCAACGTCATCTGACGTCACAAAGGGCTCTTACGTCTATTAACCTCGTCAGTTTTGAAGGGAGCTAAATTCACATTAAAGATTACCGAAATCAGAATTATGAAGCAGGAAAATTAGAGAATGTAAATATAAGCCTTGAATTCATATTTTTGGCTGTCTTTGGTCCTATAACACACCTAGTCGTGCCGACAAATTGAATACCGCGCGTTAGTGCGGTATGATAATTTGTCGGCACGGCCAGGTGTGTTATAGGACCAAAGACAGTAAAAGTAAAAATATATGTAAAATTAAACAAGATACAGAGGATAGTTTGGCCAGTATCTTCATGAATGTACTGGTTCATCGATAGGCGCGGTTAAGAAAATTCAAGTGTAGGGCGGGACAAATGTGGAAACTGACGCTGGACTTAGAGCACGTAGATTGGTGGCATCAAGAGCATGTACATATATGGAACAACTGTCAGATTTTTCAATTTAAATAACATTCATTTGTAAAAAAAAAAAAAAAAAAAAAAGAAAATCATACTTGCAATCTTTTACAATTTTGAGTTAATAAAATCTTTCAAATGTTCAGTACAAAAATTTCAGGTTTGCTCAAATACTAAGAAAGATAATCCTGTAAAAATCGTTATTGATGTGTAAGAGTTATTTTTCGTAAGTTAATCATAACCTCCTGAGTACCCTGATGCATATTTAATTTTTAAATTTGTTTGATTGTTGTTGTTGTTTTTTTTTCATTAAAAAACACATAATTTAACATATGTATAATTTCTATACGGAGCCTGTCATAAATTACCTATGCCTTCAGTCATTTAATATATTGATAAACCTTGCCGCTCGACACTAGATATAAATTCTAAGGTTTGGGTACAACAGATGACACTGGTCCCTGGTGAGGTGTATGCAGTCTAGAGGATGACAATTAAAATGGCCTCACTCCCACGTGAGTACTTTATTTAATTATCACTGGCTTTTATATCCTAAATTGCTTTTTTTGTTGACAGATATATAGATTACTTTTAAAAAAATTCCAAAAATTGATGGAAATAGGTTATTTCTGAGCCTTTTAATTTTTCGTAATCATACTGAGGTAGGGCTGTGGCTTACGCCATGTCGTTGAGATAATATTATCATTTACGCTTCAAAATATTCATAATATTTCTTTTCTTTCAAAACCTGATTTTATCGTTATAAATTTAATCCTTATGCCCTTACATCCTAGTTCTAAAAGGTTTCATGTCCTCAAAAATTATTGTTTTGGTAAAATGTCCTAGGAGAAATCATTTAATTGTTGTGACCTTTTCAATTTTCTAAATATTTACAGAACTAAACAGTGAACAAACAGTACTATTCTATTATCAGCTAAATTCAATGAAATGTAATTAGTCTCTGATGTATCAATTTTGGTTTTGACCATAAAAAAGCCTTTTGTTGTTACAAACACATCAGATGGAAATCAGTCCAGAACGACGAAAATAAAATAAAATTTAAGATCTGGATAATTTATCAATTATTAACCATTGAAACCTCGAGTATATTGTACAGTTATGTCATTTCGTCTCCATCTTTTGAATGTCTTATCATTTGATATCATTATTATTAATAATATTAAAATCAAATTACAGTTATGACATTTGAAGTCTCTCTTAATTATATTGTTTTCGAGATGAAAAGTTATAATAAACACATGATAGAAATGAAATATCAACTGTTCTTACAAAATCAATTAATGAAAAGAAGCACACAAAAGCCAAATTATTTTTGTTAATGTACTTTAAGAACTTAAAAATTTATTAATGTACTTTTAGAACTGAAAATTTATTAGTGTACTTCTAGAACTTAAAAAAAATTATTCAAAATGAAAGTTTTGAAATATATTTTGTATTTCAAGTGTGATTTTTTCGTTTTCGTTTTGTTTTATTTGTTCGATTTTATGCTTGACTGTTTTAAAATACGTGGCCTTTGATTTTGTTAAACAATACCCATTAAATTAATGCTAAAATATATTAATCTATTATATAGAATTTCCTTGAGTTAAAATTTGAAATGCCTCTTTCTTTATCATAAGTCTATGCTTTGGAATACATTTGTATCCTAAAATAGTTCATCTATTTTAAGTCATTCAAGAGTCTTCCTACATTCCTGATGTTTATCTTTAACTTATCAATCATTCATAAGGATTTTCCTATCTCCTAAGTCTATTTAGGTATTGTTTATTTTGAGTTAGAATAGAATTTTATATCTTTTTATTCTACTCAGATATTGTTTATTATCTATTTAAAGAATTTCATGTCTTTATTTTATATTTAATAGGAACTGGGGGAAGGTAATCTTCATCTATATTCCAGATAAAATGATTTTCTTTATTATTATTTTATCACATAAGTAACACTAGCTGGGACTTGTTTATTATGTATTTGTTGCAGAAAATATGCAATTTTTTTATTTATATGAATTATATTTAAGATGAAATTGTCTCAAATTGAATTTCCTTTTCATAAGAAAAACATATTTTTATTGACATCTGCAAAATGTTCATGAGTTGTTGAGAATTGAAATTTCTCATCTTAACACTAACTTGGTGTTTACAATAATACTTTTTTATATTAAAATAAGTCTGTTTTTATGTGAAAAACAAAGGCATGTGTATTTTTTGTTTGCTTTTACTTATTATGTTTTCTTTAATATATACATATATTAAAATTAAACGCAAAAACTTCGGAAAAAAGAACCCTGATATCAAAACTAGTAAAATATTTATAATACTGCAGATAATTACTTATTGTTTAAAGTACCTTTTAAAGCGTATATAAACATTTGCCGAGTTTAAAGCGTATATAAACATTTGCCGAGGAATTCTTTTGCTTAATTTGAATGAATGGCGTTAGACGGTGTTTCAGCAATTGCAAACATGTCCCGACTTTGCGGTTTCAATAACAAGTAGGACAGTATACAATTCAAGGAAACTTCTTATTAAATGACCGAAGGACTACCTCACATGCACCTGTTTACTAAAAGTTTTATTCAGCAACAATTAAATTACTACCAGGTTAAACACGTGATCAAGGTCAATATTCACTGAGAATTGATAACAAGCATCAAGATTATTATGAAACATATGTGAGTGACTATGAATCTGTTTTAGGTCTCTCTGTTCTCTATTTAGATTATTTCTGATAAAGAAATCCATTTGTAGACACACAGATTAAACATGGTACTTCTATATTCTATTTATAGATTCCCTGTCAACAGACCGAGTACAGATAGTGGAACTGTTATAAGAGTACAGGGAATTTGTGAATGAACAACCGCTACAGATTAGGTCGGAGAGGCTACAACCTGAATTATAGTGAAATTTCAAAAGGTATCTTATAACCAAAATTCTATTGTTAACTTGTATATTTACTGTAGGGTTTGCTTTTTTATTGTCAATTTTCTATTTCAGATGTTGAGGAATATATGCTTTTAAATTAAAAGCATGATTCGATTCTATTTTTTTCCCATTTTTTGTCGCCCTTAAAGTACAATTGGCTTCAATAATTAAAATTTTGTTAATTGTATTATATGAAGCTTACACCTAAAGTTATTTTTTCATAAATTCATAAATTCATTTTGCCTTGGATGCAAAGTCAGTATTATATTTTTTAGAAGGGAATAAAGGTAAGGATTTATTTAGAGAACACGAAAACACAGGGGGAAAATGCCAAAAGAATTACATAATATTACATAATAATATTACATAATATTTTATGTGTGTGTCCATAACAGAAATATTCTGAATAAACAATGTAATATATTCTTCATTTTATTTATTTCATTATTGAAAAGGAAGCCCTAAATCGGCATCAATTCTCTTGAAAATAATAAAAATTAAGTAATTGTTTATGTTCTGTTTGATCTTTAATATTTTTACAGGATGCCGTTAATATGCATTAAAAAATATTCCAATTTACTCAAATGAACGAATTGTGTAAAGTTAGCATTTCCCATTTTCTGTTGTCCATGCATTTACATTTCGCGCTCATTATCGCGAATTCCTGTTTACATAAAACACGTTTTAGGTTATAAAATGATATCGTCAATATGTTCTTAATTTACAAGAAAGTCTTACTTGTTACTTACTTACTAATTAATTTATTTTCGTTCAAGAATGATTTGTGATTCAAGGATATAATCCAGCTCTACCTGAATTATAGTGATGTGAAGAAGTATACAATATAGACCAAAGAGAATGTAATCTCCAAATATAACTTTTTTAACCTGACCTTTGTGTACTTAACAGGCCTTTGAAAATGATTTTAAAATCTTTTAGTTGATTTCAATGCAGCAATTGGAGAAAAAGTATTTAACTTAGCATAAGCAAACAAATAGCAGACGTGTGAGGAAACAGTGTTTCTCTTACTGTTAATAATTCTTGTATAAATGTACTTTAGCAGTCTAATTAAGTTTATTTTTACATCTTGAACATCTGTAGGATTTAATTATTAGAAATGGAGAAATATTATAATGAAATGAATAGTTGACGAAGCTAGATGCAAATCCTATAAAAACAAATAATGATATTAAGGTAAATCCTTTTCGGAACCGAAGGATTACAAATGTAAATGATATTTGTATATCTCGATCTTTAAAAAAAAACCCTGTAAAGATAGTGTGCTCACATTAAAAATTTCATTCTATGAGTATAGAAACAAGGTATTTTTCTTTGTAAATATACTGTTCCCTTATTAGCTGTATAACTACACCTTATATAAATCCATATACGTGAATGATCTCGGTGTATATTATAATATATGCAATAGCATAGATTGTCTTAATTTCATTGTGAAAAGTACTTTATCATCACAAGTATGTTGTTGATATAAACAATGAAGACGTAATTGAAAAGCATGAAAGTTCAAAATAATATTTATTGGATTTTTTTTTACAACATTTTAAATTAATTTATAACAAAACACTTGGACAAAAAATAAGACAAAATTAAATGTGAAACTGCTGTGAAGTTTTATCTAATGTACAAACGAATAGGCATCAATACTCTGCGTGAGTAGCATTTCAATGTTACAATAAACACTAAATGGAACGTACAACAATAATTGAATTCTATAAATAAATATGAAAGAAGCAAGGATGATTCATAAATAATTAATGTTAATGAGAGGAGAAACGTCAGACAATATAAACAACAATAATATTATCTATATACACAGTTTCAGAAAAAAATATAGCTATAAATGTAGTTACTTCATCTGGCAGTCAGAGGAGTACTGAACTAGTTCACTGCCTCTTTGAGATTCTCGTTTAAACACCCGTAATTGCACTGAACCAATCAACCGTCATCTCTTGCTCAGTTTTGCGCATTGTCAAGACCCCTACGTCTTCCTCGAGGCCTTCCGGACGCACCCCTACGCCTTCCTGATGCAAGTCTTTGCAAAAAATTCTGAAATCGGGACCTTCTTGTCGCATGAGTCGGTGCAATTTGTCGTTCTTCTGTGCCAGTATTTGTCGCACTAAGTCCAGAACCACACGAACACTGAGTTACCACCGATACAACAATGTCTCGTGATCTCAGTTTCCTTAAATCTCCTTTTTCGAAACACCTGAGCCGGACTATTTTTTGTCGGCTGGCTAAGATCTGACATGAACGCGACGATGCACCGTCTGCACTCAGAATGTTAGAAAGACTGTTATCACAGGTGCCCTGGCAAGCAAAGTTTAATGTCATTTTTTGAATGCAATTTTTCTGTTGTATGATTTCACGAACTGGACGTTTTCTGCATCTCGCTAAACTAACTGTCAAACATTGGGATGATATGCACAGTAAAACCGGAAAAAGTCTGATCAACATCTTGATTTCACTTTGAACTTTATGTCTCCTTTCAAAATCTGAAAAAAAATACTGAATAAAATTACGCTTTTGTATTCGTGGATGAGTTTAAACGAATTCTTAAAATTAAAGAATATGAATAAAATGCACGAAAAAACAAAATAACTGAAATTATTTCTTAACGATTAACGTATAATTTTCAGAAGTAAAAGACACAAAATTAACTCTTACCTTAAAATATTTCAGAAATATTTCTTAATAATCTGTTTTACGAGTGCCTTCCTGACCATGATAACTCTGTGATCGACTTGTCTTTATTTTTCCATCTCTGGCCTTTTATCTCTCCCAGCCGACCAATGACAGGCACGTTACTTTTCTGCACTAAGTGTTAATTTAAATAAGGTTCAAACTAGTTTACACGTACAGGTATTTACATAATCTGTTAAAGAAATACTGTTAAAGTAAATACTTGATGCCATTTTGAGAGATGTTAAGGTTATTTTTTTGATTAAGATTATTATAAATAGTCAATGTTAAATAGTGATATGTAATAAGCTATTTATGTTTATTTCATGCATATTTTACTCTCTACATATTTCTTTTAAAGTGGTACGCACCTGCAAAAGGCTATGATTTTTTGTCATTATCGGTCAACATGTATTACAATAAATAATTGAAATGAAATTCAGATAAAAAAAATTGCTATAATTATTCCATCTGTGATATTTTTTGCCTTCAAGAGGATTTTATTCTTAAATTTTATAACAGCTGTTTTAGGGAGACACATCAAAAAAAGGAAGGGGGGAAATTGAAACTCCTTAAGTGTAAATTAAAACTATAAACACTTTATAACTATAGTTTTAAACTTTAGTACATGTGTTAAAACTTTGAATTTCTAATATTAGTTAATTGTACGTTACTTTGATGAACTATATTTTTCTCACAATTTTTGGGCATAAAAGAGATATGGTCATTCCGCTTATCCCCGAAAACAATAATTTAAGGTATCTTTAAATTCTCTTTTTCCCTCCACGACAATTTCCTTAATCAAATTTGATGTTTACATTTTATTACAATTTTTACAATTCATTGATTTTGTAAAAAAAAATGTTTAATATTTCACACGACCATGCTTAAATATATGTAACTTTAATTTTATTTCTGTATAGTTTAATCTATAGGAGTAAATTCCTCAGTAACATTTTTTCAGTTACAAAATAAAGTATGAAAACGCTTACATTTATATAAATATCTGATCCAAAACCTACCTATTGTACCGAGCTAAATTCTAAAAAAAAAATTATATTAATAAATAATTTTTTTATTTATTCAGAAGAGTAAAACGTACTGTTTTGTCACTCTAGTATGGAGAAACCGTCAACAAAAATCATACTACACAAAATATTATATAGCAAGAGACAATATTATAGAGTTATATATATAGAAATATTTTGGGGACCTTACAAAGTCTATGCTGCCTGTAAACATAGTTAATATTTGTATTGCTAAATAAAAAAAAAACATATCAATAAGATTGTTTTTATTTTTTCTCTAAAATCCATCCAATTATTAGAATCAAAAAAGCATATTTTAAGTTGACATGGTAATGGTGCTTGTATTTTTTTTTATGGTTCATAGCAGTTAGAATGTAAAATTACATTATATTACATGAATCTTCAAATCAGAGTCGAAATCCATAATATTTTTGGGAACACGTTCTCTCATTTGTTAAATAAATGACCATCAATGATTCAAATATCTTTATCTCTTCTCACACTATAATCCGCTGTTCCTTTGGATTTTGTAATAAAATTTTAAATTTAAATCTACCGATGCAGTTTGTGTTAAAATTTTATAACACTAGTATATTGTTTTGAATTGATAATTGTGAAGCTTTTCTTTGATTTTTTTAAAGTATAAATAGTTTAGAATAAAATAAATTACAATAATAATGTAACTTCCATTATGACAATTTGTCAGTCATCGTAAATCATTTTTTGTATTAGATATGGTATGTCTTGATCAAATTATATTTATTGCTTTTTAGAGAGGAGCATAAGAATTGACATTGGTTAGTTTTCCTTTTTAATATATCCCTGTTATCAACTAATTAAAGAAAATAACTTTTAATCATTATTAAACATTTTCTTTACTTTTACTGATTACATACATGTATATCGATTTTTTAAACAGATTCATGTTTCATGTATTATGAGCGAATTTTAATTTATTTAATATTTTTTTCTATAATTCTGAACTGACCAATATAAGAACTGCTTAACTAAAGCAATTACTAGGTTTTGTCCTTCAAAAAGTATTTAAACTAATTTTCTGGACAATCCAAGAACTTTAGACGATAAATGAGACTAGACATGTAGTGTCTTCCGACCAGTGTAATTTTATTTTGCAAAGAAGATGTTATATAATATTAAAATTTCAGTAGACAATTTACGATTAAAACAAATGGAAATAAACTACGTGAAAAAACTAAAAGAATTTGTCTTGATGCAAATAGTACATAGCAATATCTGCTAAAGTACATTTGAACACAGTACATGAACAAGCTTAACTTCCGGAAGTTGATTTAAGGTATATTTTATCTTCAATCTCAATTTCGATATCTAGATATCGATCTAGATATCCTCTCTTGATATCAATATGTAAAATGTCAAACTTTATTACTTTTTCACATGGAATCTATCATTTAAAAAAAATTTCAAATGACGAAGTGTAAATTTTCATCATTATCTTATAATCACATTTTAATTGTCAACAGTTTAATTAAATGTACTTTACGGTATAATTAAATTACAAATAAGGGTTTGTATCTACTGTAAAATGTTACCTTAAAAGCATGAACTATGTAGATAAAGTACCGATACCAGGGTCAAATGTCCGTACAAAATGGAAACAGAGTGTCATGGAGGAGCAGACATCCCCTATCGACCAGTCACGCACGCAGTGTGTACTTGTCATGATCGTCGGACAAACCAAAATATCCACAAACTGATGGTTATATTTAAGTGAGTTGTAAGGAAAGAGACTGGTTCGAACATTTACTTTAACTCCCTATGCATCTTTATTTGCTCGAAAGGAATTCTATGTATTTTGCATGAGGAATCAAAAATCGAAATTCTAATTGAAGTTCAATTCGATTGAGGGAAATATCAATGATATTAAAAAAGAAAAACAAATATTGAAATGTTAGTTTAAAACGTTTTCTGCTTAGAAAGGGGGTTTGATTACCAATATTGCTATAATTATTGCAACACAATAAAACTTTATAAAAGATATGTATTATTGCAATTGAAAGACTTTAACCATATTCATAAACAGGCAATTTTTGCAATTTTATACTATTAGTAGAGTTATCATGTTTACTTTACAATTACTTGTGTTGGAAGCTACTGTATTATTTGTGCTTTTTTTTTCTCAAATTCTAGGTTGTTACATGTAATATGACCTGTTTAGAAACATTCAAAGTGTCACTTTATATTTTTACGTATTTTTCATTCAATTAGATAGCTTTCTATGCTAAATGGATTACACCATCTACCTCATTAATACGTAGGACTCATTGTGGGTGTAATCGGTAAATCTAGTGTTACCAGTTGTTTGTTTATGTCGTATTCATGGATAATTTGGCTTAAAGCGGGTGTGACCAGGTCGGCAGGGGATGCTTACTCTTCCATGGCACCTGATCCCATCTATGATGTTGTGGAGGTCCGTGTTTCCTCTGCTCCTATTTTGTATTGTTTTATGGACTTTTGATTTGGAATACTGTTCGTTATCTCCATATGTTTCATTCAATCGATGCAAGAATTACTAAGTATGTGATGCTAATCACGAATAATACATCTAACTTATGATCGATAATAGATATATATATATATTCATAAATGTATATTTAACCAGAAATGAAACTAAATTGATATTGTCTACAACGTCGTTTTCCAAATATTTGTATAAATTTTTGCTTGGTTTTAAATGATCAAATTCATAAAAAGTCTTATTTCAACTTATATGATAAAAAAACAAAATGAAAATATTGTTTTCTTTTCTCCAATTTTTCAGCGTTTATTTTCTTTTGCGATATTTCTAATTATCGTAAATTTGAATGACTTCGAAATTAAAAGGTCTCGTCGGATTCCTATATAAGAATATATAGGAACATAATTTTTTTAAATGTACAAATTGAAATAATAAAAACATTTTAGTTAACTGAATTGTAGTGGATCGAATTTAACGTAAAAGAATTTTTATTTCATTACCCAGATTTAAAGAGCACTGAACCCCCCTAACTGTAAGATTAACAATGAAAAAGAGTCATTGATTGGTTTTGTTTTATTTTGTTCAATTTATACATTTGTACCAATCTAAAAATGACTTTCAATATGTACATGCTTTTGACGTCCACTGGTTCCATGCAAACCTAAATTCAATGAAAGTATTTACGATACAAGGCTTTAATCAGATATCAACAAAAGCTTAAAAAGGCAATTCATGTAGAACAAATTTCTGTTGTGTCACTTTGTAAATATTTAAACAACCACATGGATGACTTGCAATCGAAATAATGATCAATGAATACAAGAACAATATCATTGATAAGTAAGAATCGGTCACCAAAAGTTTTTTAATTATTTTTTTTCCCAATGTGGATGCAATGCAACTATTTATTGAATTGTCAATATGGATATGGATACCTTTTATATAGATATAACAGTATTTGTGTTTTATTTTATTATCTTAAATATTGTACCAAACAATAAGGCATATTCAGAGGTAAAAATTGTGATAATTTTAATTTTTTTTTATCAATTTAAATTTTTTGTAGTCGATAACCCTGACTATTGAAATTATATGGAAAACATATGATAATCGTTTGTATATTAGCTTCTTCCTCCTACTTGTTTAGATACGCAAGGGCATAAACAAAAATGATGCTTGTTACTGACATTTAGGTTGAAGTTATCAGCAACCCCGTTTAAATTTTTAATGTTGAAAATTCCAAAGTCTGTACAATGGCTCTGACTGCAAATATAGTCTATCAAGGCCACATGTTGACTATTTACTTACATTCAAATTGTTAAGCTATTTTGTTTAAAACCTAAATCAATGGACTTAATCTTTTTCGTTTATTTAATCTGATAAGAGGCAGTCTACGAGTGTGACTGCTCGGCAGGGATGCTCTCTACCTCAAGGTAGCTGATCGAAAATCTATTTCAAGAAACATCGTTGCTCTGCTCACAATTTTTTCGCCTTATTGCACTTGGGCATCATACATGTATCTGTTAACTATCATACATTATATTGTGTTTAAGTTTGAATTGATCCGTTCTGTTTGAAGGAGGTGTTATTTATAGTGATATATCTGTTCAGATTGTTAATTAATTGTATGTTTTTATGTCCCATTCGAGAATTTTTCACTCATATAGAGACTTCACCATATACCGATGAAGGGCCTCAAAATTTTACCTCAACTCGGCACCTAGAGCCATTGAGAAGCGAGGGATCTTTATCGTGCGAACGTCTGTCATGGCACGGGGTATCACTTTTCAAGGTCTGGCAACAATCCGAAGGACCCGCAACTTTTACTGAAAAGTGCCGAGCGCAGGACAAAGAAACATTTGCTACCTATTTTTATCGACCTAAGTCAGTAGTGACCGAGATCACCACCCGGTCATGGAGCGAGCGCTCTACCAACTGAGCAACCGTGATCGGTGATTTATTTTTTAAGAGTTGTAAGTCTGAAGAATTTAATAATATTTAACTCATGCTTTAATATAAGAATTTTACCAAAAGAGAGAACACAGTAAAATAGTGAAAGACCATGAAGGATATTGAAGTCAATCAATAATAATTATGATTAGTATTAAATCATAAGAGAAAGGTTCAAACTTAGGCAGGATGATATATTATTACTCAACTTTTATTTTTTCCCAATATATTTCAAAGAGGAAATTGCATTGCGCAATCAGTCAATTATATTTCGAAAAAAAGAAATTCGACTCTTTTCCCTAAAAATTAATATATATGATAATTTTTACTTTATTAGGGTGAGGGTACAAACATATTGAGAAAATTATGGCGATTCTTTAAGAATATAAACTGTGAAACCCATTATGAAGGATTACGTTAGTTAATTTGCAGTCTGAAATAAAATGATTAATGACCTACCCTTTGACCCTATAACGTGACGAATGAGACCTAGAAAAACTCTGCTTTCCGCTAAATGCAGAAATTAAGTAGGGACATGTGTTAAACATAAATTTTATTGAAAATTATTGTACTAGATTCCTGGAAGTGTTAATTAAACAAAGTGTTCTATTTTCAAGAACTCGTTAAGAAGCATAAGTATATAAAAGTTAATGTTATGAACTTATAAGGAAAATAATCTATTATTGGGTGATTATGGCTGAATTTTATCTAATCAATTGTTAAGCTTTTAATTGGATTTCATACTGATTTTGACAATGGAATGTTCCGTCAACTTGGTCGATAGGTAATTATGGCTCAGAACGGATTTGGTCAACATGGGGAGACTTACTCCTCTAAGCCACCTCATCCAACAGTCGATCAGTAGTGTCAATCAGGTGGGGATGCTTAAGAATTCCAAAGAACCTTTCGACATTTTGAAATCACAAATTTTTACCGAAATTAAGAGCATAACTTTTGAAATTTATATACAAACATTCCTAACGATAAATTAAAGTCCAGGCTTTTTGATATTATTTATAGCTGCTTTTCCCATAAAAATGGAACTGGTTATTTTATTTAATTACCTTGTCATTGGTAATTTGCAAAATTATTTTGTTGAAAACATTCTGATTCCACACACAAGTACTTTGAAGTTGATGTTAAATAAATACTGTTTCTGCATGACAGTATAAATATGGTTTATGGAGATCATGTCTTCTAACAACCTATTTAAGTTTCCACGGGTACAAATTGCGCAATTATATACACACTGAATTTTGGACAGATTTCTGATCATGTTAAGGAGCACACGGCGGGCGTAACAGGTCAGCAGGGGATTATCTTATTTTAATATATGGAGAATACGAACAGTATTCAAGTTCAACAGTCCCTGAAACACTGCAAAATTGGAACAGAGCAAACATGGACTTCCAAAAAACATCAGAGGTGGGAACAGGTGCCTATCGACCGGTCATACCTGCTGTGTGCTCCTTGTCATGATTGGGATATACAGGAAAAATGCGTTGACAACACAGTGTATAAATAAAAAAAATCAGTTGGTAATTAACTCAAGGATGAATTGTACTTGCTGACAAGGTCATTTTTTTGACCAAGTAACTTGAATAATGAAATGTTTGTCAATAATTTACCTCGTTTAAGAAATTGTACATACGTAGAGCATGCTCTGGCTTATCGAATCAAATGAGGATGCAAACCCCGTATGCAAGTGATAAAGGTATATTGCTGCATAAGTTAGGGAAGTGGACGATTAAGAAAATAAAGTCATCATGTTTATCATATAGCTTGCTTTTTTAGATAATCATTCACGTCTTTTTTTCAGTAAAATATCCAAATATGAAACTGATGTGTCAGACGCTGTGATACCTTGTATCTCAAGCTCAGTAGGATATGTATCATATCGACATAACAAATGAAATTACCATTGTTAAGGTTAAATGCAACGTACTTTCAACTTTATTGGCTTCTAATTAGAGTTGAAGTCTTCCGTTTAAGGAAGGAAATGTATGCAATACTTTTAATGTCTATATACATATGTGTATGTTGTTGTACACATCCTCTAAAACGCATTTTGATGGCGACAAAATCTGCATTCTATGTGTATTGATTTTTGTATATTTTTCTTTGAATGATGCAAGGATTTTCGTCATTTGATTATCTGCTCAAAACCCCGCAATCTGATTTTCTTTGTTTAATTACAAGCTAGGGTACTATAATTTTGAATATAAAATATCTTGAAAAATTATCAGTAGGTAAGGTACTTTGCGTACAGTAAATCTTGAAATTTTTGCTGTAGATAAATGTTCAGCAAATTTGCGAGTTCATTGCATTCGCAAAAATATTTTTCTTAAAAATAAATTACCAATAAGGAAATGTAAACAAAGCAGTAGTCATTCGCAAATTTTGAAACGTAAAAATTAATCAACAGCATTTTGACCCGAATTCGCAAAATAAAATTTTCGAGAATACGGTATATTCTTAATTGACAATGCGTTGTTGTTATACCTAAAAGTCGAGATGAAGGTCACAGCAATTGTTTTCTTCTTTTCACAAGAGTTTGGACAAGTTCTGCTTTATATGAATGAAACATTTCGAGATAACGAACATAATTCATTATCAAAAGTCCATAAAACAATATAAAAGAGGAGCAGACCAAACACGGAACTTCCAAACATCAGAGTTGGGATCAGGTGCCATGGAGGAGCGAGCATCCCCTGCTGACCGTCAGACCCGAAGCGTGCTACTTGTCATGATTGGGAAATAGGTATGCTAATCACGGGGCGCAATTAGAAATGTTGGCATTTAAAAAAAAACATGAAAAGTATAAGTATGTATATCTATATACATTTGTTTGAAAAAATGGATTTCAAACATTGAAAGAATAATTGGAAAATGTTTTTAATGCTAAATACTATAATTTCACCAAAGATGTCTTGCAATGTCTCATTTATATGTTTCAATGAACATTTGGTCTTCTTCATTGTTTGTTTATTCATTAATATCATGATCTTTTAATTTGTATAAACCTTTTTAAAAATCGAGATAATTAATTAAAAAAAAATATCTAAATTAAAAAAAAAAATGATGCATGGACTATTGATAAAATAATGTTCAGTATCTTCAGTATGAAATCCACACTTTTGACATGATTGAATATCTAATAAAAACAATTTTTTAAATGTGCATTAAGATTACTAGCATTGTTTCGCAACTGACAATGCAAGATATTTTCTTTTCTATTACCAACGTTGAAGTACCTACGAGGTTTATTAGTTGCTCCCCAATTTTTAAGCTTTGTTTTAGAGATAGGTAACGAAGGAGAGTTTTTTACATCTTCACTAAGACTGTTCCAAAGTTTTATGGTTCAGGGAATAAAACTATTATAGTACGACATTGTTTTACAAACTGGTATACATAAGTTATTACATTCAGACCTTAGGTTGTATGCATGTTGAACAGGAAAACAAGGTTGAATGTTATATATCTATATATATATATGTAGCTTCATACAACGGTTCATATTGCATAAATTAAAAAATTAACGTTTAAGATTGTTTTTATCATGAAAACACAAATTTAATATATTTATACATGAATTGGAAAATTTGAGAATACACAATAAATTCTGTGTCAATTTGAATGAAGCTTGATTAAAATACCACAAAATACAACTGTGAGCTGGTTTACAACATGCAACTTAGTTTTTTTTATTTTCATATACTATTTAAGGTTTACAAACAGAACACAAATATTATTTTTACTTATACTTACTTTGTAAATAATTCTATTTTACAATGTTTTGCAAATCTATTTTAATTGAAAAGATCTTCTAATATTTTCTTAATTCAAGAAGGATTTTACCTCTTTGCACTTTTATATATACTTTTATATAAGTAACCAATATATCGGATGTGAGGTTTTTATCTACATGGCATGTACACAGCGCTGTCAACACGACATGTGTTATCAAGCATTCATTTTGACGTTTCCGTAACGCACCTTCATCTTTCTTAATTATGAATTCTGACACTTTATTAATTAAAATACTACTATAAATCAGATTACATGTTTTTAGCTGGTTTTCAACTTATACACATTACAAATACTTAAATTAGGATAAACTTCATTTTACCTTTTTTACAAAAAAAAAAAATTAAATCTTTTAATTTCTTTAAACATAAGACCGTTATCAAAGAAAATTAACTTATAAAATATGTAAACCCCCTGGTGTGTAGATTTAATGTAAGTAATGAAATGGTATTTACTTTTTCCTGAGTGCTAATAAATATAATTAATTAAATGCCTAGCTAAGAGAGGTGTTTACAAGAATCTTGTAAAAGTTTAGAGCTAAGATCAAAAAGGGCAGAATCTCTGTACAAATTAAGTCATTTAATTCCTGAATTATATTTGTAAACGGACAGTTTGTTGTTTTATTCATGATACAAACCACGTACTATTGGACAAATAAATGATTCTATCATTTTTTTAATATAGAATTTAATGTTATGTGCGTGCACCTATGAAAGAATTTATAAGGCAATCTTAAAAATGTTCTTTCACATTTAAAATATCAAAACATCGCATTGTCAAATATACCATCTATTGCCGAATTGTATCTTCAAGTATATTTAATTTAACATCGAAACAGCATATTTATGTATTATGTATATATGTTTGCCGGGTAACTAAATGCTAAATAATGATTTAATATCTTGTTCTATTTTATTATATTATGTAAAAGGTGATCTTATAAACAATACAAAAAAACACGGACCCCTGTCAGAAATTCCAGATGTGGATTCGGTGCCTAGGAGGAGTAAACTTCCCACTCGCAATAAGTCCTATATTCTATTAGTTTGTAATTTTATACATATAAATACAATAAAAGTAATATTTTATAACTTATTGACCTTAAGGAAGTGTCAATATTTGTTCAGATCTACCTATCACATGAAATTCAAAAACTGTTTTTATCAGATGTACTTTACAATTTATTTCTAAAAAAAACACTTAAAGTGTTTCCTTGCACTTTACAAATGTAACATTTATGAACTTTAAAAATAACGAACAATTATCACTTTCAAAAGACCTTTGAAATCACAAATTGAGTGCAAAATGAACATAGACCGTCTTAGAACAAAAGGGATGAGATGTCCATGTTACATCAACTTCTTTGTTAATCGCTTGTCTCGTTTTAGATTATTATTTTTACCAGAGCAAACAAAGTCCTTTGAATAATTCAATGTTGAGATCAGGTTTCAACCGAGATATTTCTTAAAATTACATTAAGTATTAAGACATTATATACAGCTAGCCTATGCCTGAAATATCGCCGACTAGGTGTAAAACAACTTTCAAGCATATCTTTTACTCTGATTATTAAATCATAGACTTTTTCACTTTACCTGAAAAACATATTTTAATATAATTTAAATCTTTTAGAAACATAACCGGTTTCCTAAAAATTGTACATGTATTTTTATCCTTACCAAAAAGTTTTATTTCTATGTAAGATTGAGTTAGAATCTTTTAAGTGTTAAATGGAAATCATACACACTATTTTGTAAGAAAAAAATGTATTTTTGATATAAAATTGAAAATAAAAAATGTAATAACCAGCAAGAAAGAGACGATTAGTAATTGACTGTTTCAAATATTACTTGAGACTAATTTTGATACTAAATGTTGCAGAAAGGGATGTGTTTGACATTTCTTTTGCCCATTTCCGGTGAATTCCATTCTTGTTTTTCTTTTTTTTTTAATTAATTTTTGTTTTTTTAAACTAATTTTTTTTTGACATGCAAGTTTGAAAGATTTAAATTCTTAGGTTCCACTATAGAATTTTCACAAAAATATTAGTTTCTGAAAAGACCTCAATTTAATTTATTCGAAAATAGTACTCAAGGCACAGGGCATATGATAAGAACTTTTTTTCTACTATGAATTGTTCTTAATGATTTATTTCCGTAAAGAAATGGAAATAGATATTTTTCTGAAATTGAATAACAGAAGTTTTATTTTGATTTACTTTGCATGATTGCTAACTGTTTTTTTGTTCATTCTTGGGATTTCCAAGCACATGGGAAAAATTGTCACCTGATTAATTTTATCTTGCTTTAATCATATTTTCCCAATAAAATCATTTGCTCTCAGGGTTTCCTAAGCGAAACAAGTGTAAACAATATTAAACCTGTTGCACTAAAATATAACGAAAAATGAGTCTTAATATTCCCCCTTTTTTAATCTTAAAAGTAATTATTTATATTCAACATGATTTCATTTACATGAAAAGTATGAAGATAGGTAAATGAGCGATGCAAAGAAAAATAAATTAAAAAGATGACAAATCTGTCATCGGGGCCTAAAATAGAGAACCCTTGTTATTCTGAAGCTGGGATCAGGTGTCGAACAAGTTACAGGGATTTCAACAATCTCGTTTAAACAGAACATTTTTATATAAATTCAAGGGTCGTTAAAATGGCCTTGTTAGCAAATATAACATCAATAGGTGGATGATGTGTTTCCTACTTAATGTTAAACAAATTCAAATCCAATTTTTTTTTTTTAATTTCACCATTTATCATATCCGTATTGTATTGCATGTATCACTTCAGTTGAACAGCGATACATAGCTTTTTTATCATAACTGGAAAAACCTTTCTTTTCAGAAATGATCTAAAAAAGTAAAAACCCACAATACTACAGTTGCAATCTTTAGAGTCTAAATTTATGTTCTTCACGTTTATTTCATTTATGCAGGAAACACTGGAATCTACACATCACATAGACATTCTTTAATATTCCAGTGCAGAACGAATGACAAATAAAAAATCATTACATAAAGTAAAGTTTTATCTTCAACAAAAGGCATGAAAGACAACGAATTTCCTACGGACAAAATCGAATAAAAAGCCAGCGTCTAAGACAAATGGACCTTTAAAAAAGAATGAGAATTAAATATATCATGTGATAAAAATCCATAGTATGACAATAACAAACACTTATATTCTGAAAAGAATGAAAAATAAAATCAAATAAATTAAGATATCATATTTCTTCTGAAAAAATACCTGTTTGACATAAATACTTTATATTAATTAATGATCTTAACTATTTGGACAACAGAGAAAGTGCAAAGACTGAAGCATAAAAAGGAATTTTACCAATTGAAAACACTGATATATTGAAATTTTCATCATTCTATATACACAATTAATAAATTCTGCTTGAAAGAACACAGGCGTAAAAGGAACATCTTTAATACTTATTCATAGAACCTACTAAACATTTGAAATTTAATGTTGTTTTGTAATATCTTGAAGGTAGAATATGATTCAAAATATCCTAAAAGAATATTTTACCATATTACATATTTCATCAAATTTAGTGGAAATTGCTTTAAACTCTGTTGGATCTCTTTTACTTTAAATAAATTTGACTGTCAATAATTTATATCTTGCTTCTTATTCAAGGGTGATGGGTTGGATTTCCATCCTAATCTTCCCTTTTTAATGTATACAAGTAACAGTGCCTTCTTTTTCTGTATAATAAATCTCTGGTGGCAGTCTGAAACGTTCATTGGTTCTTGAAGTAAGTCTGAGAATTGATTATATGTTGTTCGTCGCCCCTTTCGAGTATTCTGCACTTATGTAGAGACGTCACCGATTACCCTTGAAGGGCTTGAAAGGCTTAAGAGCAATTTAGAGCATTTAAAGAAATTTTAAAATTGGCATTTTGTAGTATAATTAAAGATAAAATTTATTTCACTTCAATGGAGGGAAATTGATTTTAAAATGAAATTGAGAGATTAGTAATATAAATATCTGAGTGTACAAAAAAAGAGCCGAAGGCAGTAGGATGTTTAGATTGACAACTCGAAATATTTGCATAAAATTAATAAGAAGTCAAAATGATAGAATAAAGCATGATGGAGCTAGACATCTTCGCGATCTTTCAAGGATAAAATCAAATGAAAAAGTTAAATTTGAATTTAGGGATATCATTATCCTTGGACCAATTGACAATGCTTAGTTTAAATGATCAATTCGTGTTAATCAACAAATTAACTTACCGGGTATGTTCATTTGGGGAGTTCTTTTTTTCTTAATTTGAACTTTACGAAAAAAATTAATTAGGAAAAAAATAAATAATTTTTTCTTTTTTATTTTGTGTGATTAAAAATCAGCACCAATCATTTACACATTTTATATTCCTTAATTTATTCAAATTTGTATTTCTTTATTTATAAGCTTGAAAGTTCTATGCATTGCATATGTAGGCAAACTGAAAATGTTTCTCTAGTAGTGGTTCGCATTATACTTTAAAGTACTCATTTTGAATTGTGTCTGGAAGTTTAGAATATAAATTTCATAACTTGATATACATTAAATAATTAATATTTTGAACTACATATGTAACTGAAATTCAATAAACAGCAAAAGTTAAACAAACATAAATAAAAGTTTAAGATAAAATTATTCACTCAGCATTGTGAAAGTTCGTTGCATTAATATTTTTGTTCACTTTTTATATTTTCACCATTGCGGTAAAAATATTTAAATACATAATAGGGATGAATAATATTATAGTATTTAAAAATTGAATGTAGTTGAGTGTAACATTGAAAATTTTCACCCCAAGAAAACCATTGTCAACTGAGGTGCAGCCGAGGTTGACAATGGTTTTCGAGGGGTGAAAATTTTCAATGTTACACTCAACTACATTCAATATTTATCATATTATACTGAATGTTTTATTCAAATACATATAATAGTGAATCGTGCG
>PRKT01000434.1:414679-463658 GCA_003671525.1 Saccostrea glomerata | reverse complement strand
TATAAATCAAAATTAAATCCAAGATAAACAAACAAGTTTACGTTTAATTTTTTACACTAAGCGCTTTCGCCGTTACGGCTCTTCAGAGTGTAACAATGATAATAAAAACAATACAACTTCGTTGTTATGACGTCGTTATTATGACGTCACAAAGGCAGCGTTATACATTGGCACAGGTAAATGTCAAAAAAAGCGCCAAATGTATAGAGTTAAACACATGTACATTGTAATAAAATGGACTATTTCTTTAGAGCTAAAATGTTCAATTTACATTTAATTTAGGCTGAAATAATTTAACAAAATAATCTTCCTTGGCCCTCCGTAATTGTTCATTATCTTCTGTGATTTTATAAAATGGAAATATCAAAAAGTTTCCATTCGCACATGAATCAAAATGTTCACTGCAAGGTGTATTCCTGACGGAGGGGTCTCGTATTTGTTGTTTATGGACTCTTAAGTATCAGTCACATTATCCAGCGATGGGGTATACGATTAGAAACCGATGCGTTTTTTGATTAAAATTGCGTGGTTGCCGCCCGGACACCACTAGTGATCGGACGGTGACTGAAGCCATTTTGCGAATCGGTGGGGTCATCGGTAGGAAATAATTCGTAGTTAAAATTCAGCGATGTCTCCAACGATGCCTCACATCGCTCCTCATCGGCAACCCATCATTAACACATCTTTCAAGGATCGGCCGATGCATGGCCGAGCATCGTCCAATATCCGTTGAATCTGAGGCCATCGGGGGGTTGAGTGGTGTTCAACAGATAACGGCCGATCATCGGTCGATGTTCGACCAAACATTAGCCCGTAGACGACCGATGTTCGAACGATGTTCACCAACGTATGAGCGAAGTAATATACATCTGCCGATTATCCTGGAACATCGTTTTATGATTAGCGATGCATCGCTGGGCCTTTGTAAGTCCGGCCGGCAACCACGCCATTTTAATCATAAAACGCATTGGTTGCCCATCGTATACCCATCGCTGGATAATGTGACTGATTCTTTAAGGACTACAAGGCCGATGTGGACCGATGTTAGGGCATCGTTAACATCACGGATTACCACCGATTACCACCGGTCAACGGCTACCGGCCGGGAAATGTGACCTAGGCATTACACGGTCAGCTAGTTTGTTACCGGTCTGTCCAATATAGTTTTCCCCGCATGAAGTACAAGTCATGCAGTATATTAAATTTCTAGTTTTGCATGACATATTCGCATTGACGGTAAACGTTTCACCACATTTAAATGTAAACTTTTCTCCGGTTTTTAAATAAGGGCAGGTTCCACACAGGGGATCCATACATTTGGCTACAGTGCGTTTTTCCTCATCCGATGAGAATCTGGCTCTTGTTAGGAGTTTCTTTAGGTTTGGAGGTTGGCGTCGGCTATAGATGATGCTCTTCGGGTCAATTAATTCCTTTAAATTTTGGGATTGCTGTAAAATAAAAAAAACACTGTTTTACGGAGTTATGTATATTAAGGTTCCGTGGGTTATGTGTAACGACCAGCGGGATTTCCTTATTGTTTTCCTGGCGTCCTCGTCTAGTAGAACTATATATATATATATTTATATATATATTTATATATACAGAGAGAGAGAAAGAGAGGATGTTTTGTAGTTGAATATGGAATTTATTTCACGAGTTAGGCAGGATTTTTTGATATTTTTACGTGTTCGAAGTCATCACGGATGAAACTCGGTACTTTTTTGCACAATGGTTTGAGAATCAAATCAAGTAGATTGCTCAGTCTTTGTGTACATGAGGATGGTCCTGCTATTATGGCACCCAATCTGAAGAAAATCCTGACCAGAGCAAGATTTGCAACGAACAATGCCAAAGTCCTCAAAAAGTGCCGTGAGCCACGCTATAGAACATGTGAATATCTGGAGGAGGGAAGCGAAAAAACTTAAAATGTTGTAAAAAAATTAACATCAAACGCCAACATGACCTGTAAATCTGAAAATGTTATTTATTGTATAAACTGTCCGAACTGTGATGAAGTGAATAAAATGTCATTTACAGCACCATACTTATGTCCATGTCACTGATAGATTTACAAAATTGTATTTCAATGATTTATTTATGATTTATTCCTTTAAATTTTTCATAAGTAAAGTTATCAAATTTGTTACTATAGGTACTATTTATGTATTTGAAAAATGTCGGAAATGAAAACAAAAAAAATATCGGAAATGAAAACTAAAAACTGTTGAAAATGAAATGTTGATAATTACCAAAAATTCCGGAAATGAAATGCAGCCGCTCAATCGCCATGCTTAATTACACTGTTTACCTCGATGCGATAGATAATTGAAACGCCGAGAAGCCAAACTTTGAAGGTGCATGCTAATGATGAAGAATCAGGTAACAACTACCGGAGTAACAATAGTTTAATTAAATTATAATTTGGCAGAACTTTCTCGATCGATCCTACCATGTGCAGTGCTAGTGTTTACATAAAATCCAACGAACCTTCGACATTATGTAATCGCATGTTCCGGTCTACATGTACTTACAGTACCGACCAGACCCAACCTGACACAAAGCAGTCCCAGAGCAGTCCCGGGGACTGCTTTCTGGGACTGCTAAAGCAGTCCCACAGCGGTCCCAGAGCAGTCCCAGAGCGGTCCCAGCAGTCCTAGCGGTCCCAGAGAGCAGTCCCAGCAGTCCCAGTGGGCGGGGTTTATTAATTTAATGGGTGGAGCTAACTCAGAAATTAGATTTCCAATAAACAATGGAACTATAAAAGGCAGTAGAAATTGATTCTGGGTAGTATGCCAGGAATCCTTACTTGTACGCGAAGGCCATTTATGAACAGAACATGTACGCGCATAAGAATTGAAATAATTATAAAATTTATTGGAGGAAGAAGGCTTTCACACTTACATGTACATAAATGCATTACACTGAACATGAATATTTAATCACAATTCTTGGGTATGTTAATAATTCTTCTGTGATTGATACTGGTTCCCATATTTATTTTTTATACAGAAAATTAAACGTGAATTAATTATTTTCCACCAGAAGAAGCTTTAAATAGATTTTATCATTATATGGCCAATTTTGACTATCGGGATACTCTAAAGTTAGAGTTTTCTTAAGTATAGGGGCTTTTAGAAAATTCTTTGTTAATTCTGCCAAGTATTTTTTCAGTCATGATTATTTTTACTGACATGTCAATTTAATTATCGTTAATGCCTACATGTAGTTCTATAAAACTCAGATTTAAGTGTTTTATTTGTAAATGTTACATGTAGAGTGTATATCTGTAAATCACCAGAATGGAAGCTTCAGATTATGTTCAAAATTAATTAATCCCTTATACACATTTCATTTATCACAGTTTTTTCGAATTAAATAAATTGAAATTGGGGTCATTGTTTACCAGCATGTTCAATGATGTGTAACACTGATACAAATACCCAAATAATATGTATCGATTTTTCTGCCCAAAGGCGATTGAAACAATGGGTGTTGATATCATCTTAAAAACATTAATCGGCCAGGTAAACACAAGCAAAACAAAAAAGAAATGAATCACAATTCCCGGTATTTTCATTTTTTAAAAATAAATATACTCTTTTAATAACTTGTTTATTAATTTAAAGCTACCGGTAATTCATTAATTCCCAGTGATTAATCCCATAGTTTATGTTACGGGAGAATGGTAGCATTATTTTATTTCATGGTCATTTATAAATTGTTGGGTTTTATTTAAGGGTTACATGGAATACTCTTTTTTTAAGCGTGGTCCTTATAAAATGTGTAGCATTTTTAATTAAAAAAAATCTTATATCTAATTGTAAGGATTATTTTTAAATAGTACCAATGCAAATTTTGTGTACATATTAAAATTTAACATCAAATAATTAAAAAAGACCCTCATGTAGCTATTTTATTTCTCATAAACTTGTAGTTTATTTTAAGGGATAAAAATTTTCTCAGGAATTCCTTATTTATCCACTTTATTTTTTTTTTAATTTATTCTAAATACACATTAATTTGTGTGGGTATACAGTCCCTGAAAATATGAATTAACTATAATAATCTCTACTTATTAAAAGAATGTAAGAAATCCTTGCTTATTAAACAGTTTAAACTCCTCTCTGCTGCAAGTAAACAAAACAACAGGGAGCCTGCAAATTCTGAATACGCAAGGGGACGGAGCTATCATGTCACTCAGAACCTTTTTCACACTTGAGTGAACAAAGCAGTCCCAGAAAGCAGTCCCAGGGACAGCTTGGACTGCTTTTCATAGCAGTCCCACAGTGGTCCCAGAGCAGTCCCACAGCGGTCCCAGAGCAGTCCCACAGCAGTCCCAGAGCGGTCCTAAAGCAGTCCCGTGGACTGCTTTCTGGGACTGCTTTGGTGTCAGGTTGGGTCTGGTCGGTACTGTATGTAAAAGCTTTGAACACACGCATACAGTCGCACAATAAATTTTAGCGTTCAGGGGCTCTTGCGCCAAATGCACTAAAATTAGTAGTGCGCCAAATATTCTCTTTTTACAGTAGTGAAACAAATGATAAATGTACAAAATAAAACCAAAATAGAAAGTGAATACTTGTACTACATGATATGTATAATATTTGAATGCATAAACGATTATACGTATATAGGCCTTGTTATCTTCAGCAACTGTCTTAAATATATATGGAATGCTACTTTTCAATTTACAGAAAAACATCGTAATAAGTTTTTAGAACTTTTGCCCAATCCCAGTTGTAAAGTATAAGCAATAAAATATGTTCAAATCAGAAAAAAACACCAATATCATTTTGACTCGCCTGTAAGGCGGACATACAATTATGGACTAAAATTTAACTCCCAAAATACCGACTTATAGGCGAGTATATAAGGTAAGCAATTTTATATTCAGCTTTTAACTTCTGAAGAGCCATTAGATAGAAAGCGCTAACAAAAAAAAATGATTTTCGAGTCTTGTGATTCTTGAATTTTTTTTATTGGATATATATATATGACCACAGCATCACTGCTGAACATTTTGGTTAACCTACTAGTCCAGAATGTTTATCTGAAAGCCTCTTATAAACTTTAAGAGAGCTAATGCTTTGTAATGAATGTTAGACAGATAACTGCCTCCAGGACGTTAAAAAAGTTGGTGGTGGTATTGTAATGATATGGAAAACGGTATTTATAGAAAATAAGATTGATTTGGTTCGAATTCAATGGACTTTGATGGAAAAAGGTACTCTTACCATGTTCTACCTACACATACCCATTCAATTGTGCAGCATCCCAGAGCCGTATTGCAATCTCACAATACACAGCCACATATGGCTCGTTTGACACTCTTATTCTTGCAAAGAAACAACAAGCTGTTTTAGCCATAGTCCTCTAAATCGCTAGATTTAATCCAAATTAAGCAGCATTGGACAAAATGGATTGACATGCTTTGCCAAAGACAATCGCATCCCCAGACTCTGCAACAGCTGACCAAAATTCTACATTTGGAGTGGGAGAGTATTCCTATACAGTTTTTATTAAAAACATGTGCTTCCATTTGATGCCGTTTGTGGCTATCATTTGTGTCTGCGGGGGGCATACCAGATATTGATCTTTAATGGTCTTAAACTGACTATAATTCTAAAACTGTTGAGTGATTATGACATATAGATAGTATTCCTGTTTCTTACCATATTTCTATTTTATCAATGCATCATTTTACTAATAAATCTTTATGTTCAATGTGTCACTAAAATTCTACTATATGCGTTTCTTTTTTTGAAGAGTATATATCCAGTGAAAAAAGTCAAAAATCGCAAAACTCGAAAAACATTTTTACAGTTAGCGCTTTCTGCTTAATGGCTATTCAGACAGTTAAGTTGAATATAAAATTGCTTAGAAACTTTCATAAACACGACGTCAAGAATTGTCCATTGTGATATTCAACTTCTAACTCTCTGAAGAGCCATAAGCCTATATATATATATTTATTATACCTCTATTGATAAAACTCGAATTTGATTGGCTGGTAAGAAAACTTTTAAAACACAACAATGACTCCAAATGGTACTGTTTACAGCAATACTGACCTAGGAATCATTGCACGTGGGATATACATGTAATGACCCGGTCATTATTTTTAATGACCGCTAAAAATGACCGCTTAATCAAAAAATCTTTTTTGAGTGACGTTAATGCATAAAATAATAATTATTCGAAAAACTCTCTCTCTCTCTCTCTCTCTCTTCATTTTTAAACAGCTTTCGGGATCTAAATACGGGTTGGTCACGAGATTAAATTCCATAAAGCCCGAAGGGCTTTATGATGAATTTTATCTCGTACCAACACGTATTTATAGCCCCATAGATGTTTTAAAATGATACCTTATTACTTATATTTATATTTGTGACGTATACATACTTTATAATTGCCTGATTGTGACTTTGAACGTGTGAAATGCATTATTGTTTAAATTCAACGGCATGTATGTGATCCACTGAACACGCGTCGACCCTTTATCACGTCACTGAGAAATGACGTCGAACGTATGAAAATTTGAAAATTGCAAACGCAATCTAACATTACATTTATATAAATGTAATGGTATGTTAACTAGTGCATTTTCAATAATAAAAATTACGCAATATATGCATTTTGGACAAATTCTGCTCTTAAAAATAATAAAAAGTGCATTTTGTGTAGCCCTGTTGAATTTTGAAGACGTTTACATTAATTTATTATGTTGCATTGCTGGAATTGAATTTTTTTAGAAACTCATGTCTTGCAGTCTTTCACAATTAAATGAAAATCAAACAATTTAATTTTCAAAGGTACTCCATATATCATTAATACTGCTATTACATCAGATGCGACATGTTAATCTACAAGGCACTTCCCATCGGAAACTGATAATTTGATAATGAATTATGTTCTCTATCTCCATATCCTTCATAACATAATTTTGTTTAGTATCCATGTGCAAAATGAAGAAACACAACAATTTTCCATTTAAAATCAAAAATGATATAAATAGATAACAATACCTCCTCTTGCAGGTCCAGTCCAAAGACTATTTCTACCTACGTAGCTATTAATAGCTACTTAGGTATTTAAAGCTACCGAAAGTAGCTATTTTTCTTACTTTCTGCTTTACTTGCACTTTGTGGCCAAATGCAGGAACGGCGCAATATGGTGAGCACAAAATTTCTTGATACAGTCACACTGATGATGGATATGACAAATATTTGGCCAAAAAATGATTACTTCGTATATTATCAATTTTGCATAGAAATTAATGTAAAATTGCCGATTCAGGAAGTAATAATTTTTTGGCCAAAATTTTGTCGTATTCATCATTAGTGTGACAGTATCAAAAGATATGGCATTCACCAAGTTGCGCCGTTTGGTCTACGTGCCGCAAAATGCAGAAGTTATAAAAAGTAGGTAAAAATAGCTACTTTGGGTAGCTTTAAATACCTAAGTAGCTATTAATAGCTACGTAGGTAGAAATAGTCTTTGGACTGGACCTGTCTTGGTTCCCAATTGAAATTAAATTTAGAAAAGAGCTGCTTTATTCTTTAAGGAAAAAAATCCTTGGGATGACGAGGAAATACATTCAATGTCAAGTACAGTAGAATACGAAGATATGGAAGATGACACCATAACAGAAAACAAGACAGGTAAATGGACTTTTTCGAGGAGCGCTGACCTTAACATTTTACGGCTTACATTTACACAAAGAGAATATACGGAGGCTCTTTTATGATATAAAGATTTAGATTGACATTTAATTCAGCGAAAATAACGAGTTATTTCGAGGCGCAAAAAAGTTGTTTTTAAAGAAAGCGACAATCACCTAAGCATCATATCTATGTCCAATAGAAAAGTTTCTTATATATTATGAATTCTGTACCTCCGAACATGATACAGGTTTAAATATCAAAGAACACCGTCAACTGTAAATGTCAGTGCTTTTTGCAAAAGACTGTGGGCTGTTAAGTACAAATACTTTTAAAATATTTGTTGATGATTTTAAAATTTGTTTTATACATACATGTAATTTACATTTTTTTTTACTAATGTGTCAGAAGATGTGAAGAAAAAGAAAACTAAAGGGATAAAGAAAAAGAGAAAGAAGAATAAATCAGTAAGTCTATTTTCTAACAGGTGATTATTTTAACAAAATTCACGGAGAGGATTTGCGGGTTTACTGGTAAAAGGCGTATATTTTTTTTTAAATTAAGAAATATAGCTCTTTCATTTCCTCACATGTTTTGTGTTAGGGTAATTTTGGGGAAAAAAATAAAAAGAGCCAAATAATGTTTTGTTTATTTGTTTTAATTGTTCTTTTTTTGGTACATTTTGCATGGAGATAAATTTTGTAAAATGCATATAGTCATAGTGATTGTAAAATTCGCAGATATTCGACATGAAAACATTCCAGTACAAAAATGTTCATTGTTTGATGATATCAAAATGCATTTAACTTATAATGTGTCCTATCACTCGTTAGCTATTGAGAAAGTTGGGTCAGAATTGTGATTTTTTTTTAACTATTTTTTTTTTTATTATTTTTTAGTTTTGAATATTTAGATTAATTTTAATCCAAAACAATCAATTTGCAAATCTAAAACTTTCCTCAACTTTTTTTGTAATTTCAAGTCATGCTTTACTGAATATATATGTAATATGTTAACTAGGAGGTTCAATTGATTGTTTGATTGTATATTATTTAACGTCCTTTTCGAAAAAGGAGGTTGGAACTCGGGCTTTTCAGCTGGTTTTTGTCAGGAACTTTATTACTAAAATTCTGCATCTCTTTTAAGTTACAATATCTCCGTATGAGTGAAAAATTCTCGAGAGGGACGTTAAACAACACACATATATATATGTATAAGTTATAATATTATATCTGGATCCCACACTGCCAATTAATCTATATATAGTGATAAAACAACAATTAAATTCTATTCATATAGGATTACTAAAGAACTTTATTCTGTTGGGTTTTTTAAGAAGCTATTGATTATTTTTCCTTTTTGAAATATATACAGTACTGTTAAGTTTAGATTCCTTTTTTCCATGCTGGTTTTATACAGAGCTTTGTTGTAAAGAAGTGATTGATGTTGGTTCTGAAAAATATATTTAATTATTTCTTGTGAATTATTTCATTATTTTGAGTAAAATATAGGAAATATAATCTGAAAGTCCTGGAAAAATTTAGCCAGTTTTAGCATTTAATTTATACCTTTTTTGGTATACTAAATATTTACATCATACATCGTCCCTTTTGTTATTCTTTTCATAATATATATATAACTTTAATCAATCTGTTTAAATTCAGACAAAGTGTATAACCTAAAAATTATTGTTGTTTGTTAAATTTTAAATTCAAAAAATCACATTCTGTGCGTGCAGAAAGTTCAAATAATTGATTATGAGAAGTACAATGTAATGTAAAATTTTTCTTAGTCACATTTTTAAAATGTCTAAACTATCCCGTCATTAAATTGAAAATGACTCTGTTTTTGATTTTTTTTTATTGAACATCATTGTAATGATGTTCTGTTATCCATTTAAATTAGTATAATTTTACAATTAATGTTCTGATATCATATAAAAATAGTTCTAGGAGTATTAGTAATACAGATAACTGTGCTTAATTATTTCTTGAAAATTGAAAACTTCCAATCAGCATATTTTTCAACTCGTTTAAGATATAATGCATACTGTACATATTTATACCCCCGCAAACGAAGTTTAGGGGGGTATATTGGAAGCACCATGTCCGTCTGTCTGTCCGTCTGTCTGTAGACAAGATTTTGTCCGGACCGTTTCTCAGAAACTGTTGGATGGATTTGTCTGAAAATTTATACACTTATTATCCACCATATGAAGGTGTGCACCTGGTATTTTCATAATGATTGGATGATTTTTCTGCATTTTACAGGCGTTTTTTCTTTTTTATTTTGTGATTTTGTTTGGCTCATAACTAGAAAACTATTAGACTTACAATCATCAAACTTGGACAATTTATGCATCTTGGGTAGAAGGTGTGTCACGACCTATTTCAAGGTCACTGTGACCTTTATAATTTAAGTGATTTTTAAAAAAAAACTAAGTCTTTAAAATTTTAAATTTCATAATCCTAAAAAATGTAAAAATATAGTTGTATCCTTATTAAAAAATGCTAAATTAAGTAAAAACTTATTTTTTATCATATACTTTACAGCAAATTCTATAACAAATGTTAATGATTTGAGAGGAATTCAGTTTGTCCCATGGGCATAATTATCAAGCACTGGTCAAGGAGAATTTTTGATAGCAGAAATGTGCATGTCAAATTAGAGAGAAATTAATGAGTTCATTGTCGGGAGTTAACTGGCAAGAGCATCTCTAGATCTTATCTTAATTCATCTCTTGGGAGTTGGGCAAAAAGAAATGGCCTTATAGTTGCTTGTGTTAATTAAGAGTTCTTGATGGCTGTAGTTCAGATAAAGATCTTTCAATTGGTGTAATGTAATTAAAACAAATTGATGTTTTAGTGTATGATTAAAACTGAATTAGTATTGTATAATATAATTAAAATTAATTATACATGTGTTCATTGAAAAAAAATTACATTTCAATTTTTATATATTTGCAACAAATTGCAGTCATGTCTCACTTAGAATTTTATAGTCTAAAGAATAATTAATTTTTTATTTTTTTTTTATTAGACTGTAGCATTTCCATTATTTCATAAAATATGCAATAAACAATTTAAAGCTGCAGATGGATATTTGTTAAGCTCTAACACAGCCAGTTTAGAATTATATGATGTATTATTTGTTTTAATTAATCCCTACACTGTAAGTCTCTTAGAGATGTATGTACAATATTTTAAACATGATAAGAAATGGAAATTAGATCATTGAAATCTGTGTCAATCTGTTAATCAAGGTTACTTAATTTTCTTGCACCCTAACCAATTTATGATTATCGAACAATATTTGATGGGCGTATCATGCTGTGGCAAGGCACTTTATTAGACAATAGTGAATACCTCTTACTAGATCCATAAAATATTTCTGAATTGGCACCTACTCTGAAAAACCCAGCGGGGGTATTTGTCCCTATTGGACAGTTCTAGTTTGAATATTAAAATCGTATGTTTTAGCTTATCTGAGCCAAAGACTCAAGTGAGCTTTTCTGATCGTAATCTGTTCGTTGTCGTTGATTGATTTTATGTTGTTTAACGTCCCTATCGAGAATTTTTCCCTCAGAAGGAGACGCCACCATTTCCTGTTGGAGAGCTGCTCCCTATGCTCGGCTCTCAGGGCATGGAAGGAACATTTTCGTGCCAGCACCTACTGCGACTCAGGGCCTCAGTTTATACGATCCCATCCGAAGGACCACCCAGTTATCGTCAACGTTGTTGTTGTCGTAAACATTTCACATTTTCATATTTTTCTCAAGAACTACTTGACAATTTCAACCAAACTTGCCACAAAGGAAACACATCTAGAAGTATCCTCTGGAAGTTAAGATTCAAATTTATTCAAAACATGATCCCCAGGGAAAGGGTAGGACCACAATGGGAAAAGTCAAAGTTAAAAATAGAATTAAATTGGAAAAGTCATTGAAATTTCTTCACAAAGACAGCAAAACATAATTGGTCATAGTTATATGGAAGCACCCTCTGAATGTGAAGATTCAACTCTGTTCAAATCATGAAACTCGGGAGTAGGGGGCACAATGGGGGATCAATGTTTTACATAGGAATACATCGGAAAAATCTTTTAAAATCTTAATCTTCTCAAGAACAGCAAAGTCATTATTGGCCATACATGTAGTACAGTAACATGGAAGGATCCTCTGGCAGTGTAGATTCAGGTTTGTTGAAATCGTGGCACTTGTGGTAAGGGTGGGGTCACTATGGGTGATCAAAGTAAGATTGCATTGAAATTTCTTTCAAATTCTTCTTGTTGAGAAAAGCAATGCTGTGATTGGTTATATATGTGGAAGCATACTCGGGTAGTGTAGAGTAAAGTTTGTTCAAACCATGGTACATTGGAGAGAGTGGGGCCAAAATGAGTAATCAAGGTTTTAAATAGAATTACATTGGAAAAATCATTAAGATTTTTAACGAAGCCATAGTCAATCATTAATTTATCAAAGAGATATTGTTCATTTGAATTTTTTAAACCATGACCAATCAGGAGAATACAGGAGCTATTTAACTGGATCATAGCAAACGAATATAAAGGCTATGTCAATAATAAAAAAAATTCATTTTATATGTGCATGAAATAAATTCATAATGTTTCCTATTAATTTAAAAGCATTTTTAGGAAGTGAAGATAAAGTTGAACTGATTTTTGCTTTTTCCTAGCTAGTTGCTCAGGTGAGCAAGGTGGTCCCTGGTCTTCTTCTTTCTCTCTCATTTTCTACATTTTTACTCTCAAGACATAAATTTAAACATATCATGTCAAGTTCATCTTTTTCGTTTTGTAGAAATTACAACTGGAAACTTCTGAGTTCATAGAATTCTTAAACGAGACAATAGGTATGTTTTATCTTGCACTAATGAATAAGTACTTTTTTTAATTAAATAGAAATGTTAGATTAAGTGATATATTCTGATCATATTTTGACCGATGTCCGAATATCTCATGATTTTTAATAATCTGTAAACATATTTATGTTTTTGCAAGAACTGCTACATGTAACAAATACAACCAAATTTTCTGCTAAGATCCAAAATAATTAGTTATTCAACAAAATGTCTTTTCCCTAAAAACACTTTTCCGAAAAAGGTGATTTATTTACAACTTGTGGGTAGCTAGACTTTAGAACTAATAGCTCTAACTTAATGTTTGTACTATTATTTAAAATGATGTGTTACATGTATTTCAAACGTTGTATCTTTAAAGGTTCCTTAAATCATGACTTTCACAGGTAAGATGGGCAAACATAGAGGATTCAATAGCTCATATCTTTGGAAATAAAAGTTTTGAAAGGTGTAAGGCCTTGATTTGTCATACAGATACATAAGCACCCCTTGAAAGCGAAGATAAGAACAGAATTATTTAGGGCGGATGAATATAAATTCTCTTTTTTTCAAAAAAAGAATTCAACAGAAACTATTATCTTCATAAAAGCAAGAGGACCATTCTTGACTGCATCAATGTTCATGCATCCTACCTTGTGAACTCCATTCTGTTAAGAATAAATACCAAGAATTAGAGTTAATAGCAATTATTTATATTATTAAATGATCAGGAATTTTGGTGCTCTCTGATTGGTCTAGACGCCTTTTCCTGAGATGTACCTCAGAGTGAGTTCACCTCATTTGACGTTCTGTGGGGTTTATTCAGGTTTATTCCCCTTGACCAACCATATATTTGCTTACAGTTTTATCGACCAATCAGATTGCGTGTCTCAAAGCATGTGTCGGTGTGAATGTAAACATGTCAGACGCCAGTACCAAGGAGATTAAACGCTTTTGAAAGTAAATGGTTGAGTTTTTATTGTTCAATAATATTGTTTTCAATTTTTAACTGCTAGGTGCTAATTTGATAAGTCGTGACAATTATGTTATGGGTGGTTTTATTTAATAGAGACAAGATTGAAAGGGTCAACAGTGTTGTAAAATTTCTGATCATTTAGTAAAACGCTTATAGACTTTTGAATATTCGGTCTACTCGTGACTTTACAGACCTGGTCAGGTATTGGTTAACCTCGGCCTTCGGCCTTGGCCAACCAATACCTGACAAGGTCTGTATAGTCACGAGTATACCTCATTAAAAGTCAATAATTGTTTAATGTATAATGTATTTATAAATTTATAGCAAAAGTAAAGTTAGGACTGTTATTTATCTTTACAAACATTTTAATGATATGTAAAATTAAATGTGTACTCTGAGATTCACAGAAGATCATGATGAGAATTAGACATGACATTCCTGCCTCATTAATGCATACATTGTATTCAAAATGGGAATCACAAGGCAGAAAACAGAAACTAAAATATTTTTGTTACAAAATAATCTTACAATCGTTAGAATAATTTTTTTGTTGTATTGCATTTGTAATTTTCATTTCAATATTTATGGTGGTATTTCTCAAGGGCTATTACAAACCCTATTTATATATTTTTTTAAAAAGTTTTCCTACCATGAATTATGAGTTTTAAGTTTATATTTTCCGTCTGATATAATTCTTACAAAATTATGGATACGAGTGTAGAAATACAAATGTGCACTTAAATTGGAAACTTTAAGTTCTTTCTTAAATCGATATCTTTTGTATGTTTTAAGACCAAAATATAATCTCTTAGCGTTTTGAGCATCCTCAAGCATAAAATTGAAAAAAAATAAGTTTATCAAAAGGCAGACGGGACAATATGTACATATTAAAGAAAAAATAGCACGGAACATATATTTCAAGTTCAAGCACAGTATTAAAATACATCTTATGTCTTACTGCTACTTGTTACTTCTTAGATAAGAATTATTTTTAAAAAGTATCATGGCATAACGCTTCGATGAATATAAGCTTCATGATACAATGTAGACGCTAAGCATATTTCTATAAAAATATTTTTGGCAAGGACATGGATAAAAAGACAGGTTCCCGTATGCATACATGTATCCTTCGATTTTTTTTACAGGAAAATGAAACATTCCATAACATTCATGAAAAAAAAAATTAGCACCCTTGCTATGTACGTGTATAACTTATCTGCCTTTTGAAAACTTTTTCTTGAACAGGACGAGAAAACTTAATTTTTACGTCCGTATGATAATTTTTTTTTTAAATCGATGCTCGTAAAAAAATTAAAATTTGATTAATGAAGAAACATGTTGACGGTATATTTTCTGAAGTATACTTTACGCTAATTTATGAAGACTGTGTCCAGTCAACTCGTACACAGACCGAGTCGTACACAAACCGAGTAGTACACAAAAAGTCAACTCGTACACAAATCAGAAGTCAACTCGTATACAGATCAGGAGTCAACTCGTACACGTTTTATTTACAATTGTTAGGAATTATTTTTATATGAATAGTGTATAATCTAGAAAAAAATGAAATAAGGACGAAGAGAAGTGTTAATTTCTGAAATTATTAAATAAATACTTTAAATAATGCTTTAACATTTTAAAAACTTCCCTTGTTATCATATGGGAGGCGCTGGTATCACTTAGTGAGCTCATTATTCACAGAACATCTTGTTTAAAATGTAAAATTTACGTATTTCAGTATTGTTGTGTGATGTTTAATAATTAGAAAGAAAATTTTATCAAATTGATAATGTTGTGTGAGATATAAAATTAAATCCACAGAAACAAAAAAATGGACTACTCGCATATTTATATAACAGAAATATGTACGAATTGACACCTCAGATCTAATAGCAGGAAATTCAAAATCTTGTGGGAAAAATCCATGTGCACATATGGTTCAGTTCGTTCGTCGTTCGATCACCGTTCGTTCACCGTTCAGGTGGGACAGTAGAACTATTCAGAGATTGTAGACCTATAGGTAAATTCAGAGGCATAAAATAGATTGAAATGTATAAGAAGAACCTTTATGTACCAGTTGATTTCTCAGTTTTTGTACACTGGGGAAAACTATACCGTGAATTAAACAGGAAAAACCTTTGTATGAGTCGGTTTGTGTACGACTCGGTTTGTGTACGAGTTGACTGTAAATCACGAAGACACACATTGGACTGAATCTAGAACTCTTCTAGAAAGATTATTTTTATATTATAAAGTAACAGTGATTTAATCATTCGTTTGTTCAGTGTTTCTTACTTATATATCACTTAGATTATAACAGCACGTGTTGGTGTTTGAGAACTGTAAATTAAGAGATACATCCAGCACCGTTAGCATCTACTGAAACGATGACGCTGAGCTTATACAGTTTCATACTAAAGGCAGTCTCCACCTCCAGAGGTGTGATTTGATTCTGCGATATTAAGACTATTACATTGCCTTGCATCTCTATAGCTAGAGCAAAAAAGACATCACTACGAGCACCAATTGGGCGACCTGTGAAGTTCCGTCTAATTAGACAATCTACAGAATAATAACAATACGCTTCTTTTCAATACTTTGAATACAATTTGTGAAGCTTTAACTTTTAAGGACCACTGATAAAATTGTATCATCTAACGAGTTGGTAAGGTTTTAGCTTAACTATGCACCAATTCATTTAATAGTTTTCAATTGGGATTATTATTTAATGAATATATATGAGTTTGGTATCAACGGGAATTATTGCGAACAAAGAGGAGTTAATTTGAAAATATGACATTATTACATTATTACTGTTCAAATTTTTAGGATAATAATATTCTCAAATAAACTGAATTAGGAGTTTAACTTTCTAAAGAAATGAACGCCCACATCCCTTGTCCATCTAGGTATTCATGTTTTGCTTCTTTTATGATAATACGGGAAAAATGCACAAGTTCATGGCATCGCACTTGATATTTTGTGTGCCATGTAAGAATATTACAAGTAAAGTCTATTTAGAAAAAAAGATTCGTTTTGAAAAATGCAGGGTTCAATTTGAAGGAGACCCCACTTCTTTCAAATTTGAGAAACATATGAGGAATATTTTGACAAAAAAAATATAGGAGTAGAGGAACTAGTAATTAATTATGAATCTAATTCTATGATAAAAGGTTTTTTGATATTTCAGAAATAGTTGGTGGATCCTGACTATTTTAAATAGTCCAGTTTCATGAGTATATCAGAACATACAGTTTGGGAGCAGACACCCCTAAACGATCAATGCTGAAGAACAAGCAAAGACAGAGAACTTTGTTTTTAGTATTCTGCTTCTGATTAAATGACGATGACAAAATAGAAACATGGCCAATGTTTTATAATATTGATAAAATCGATTTGTCTAACTAAGAAGCCAATGATATTTTGTCTTTTCCATCATTCTTATGACCCTTTTTGCATCAAGATATGTACATTTAGTCAATGGTTGATTATGTTTTATTCTTAGATCAGTTGCATGCAGGTTTCTTATTATAAAACCCCTAACAATCGAGTAACTGAAATGGCAGAAAACGATCATGCCAATTTTAAGTCTTGCCAGGAAAGATTTGTTAGTATTTAGATGATGCTGATCAAGAAATGAATTACATGTACCATGTAGGACATGATCAACGGTTGGTGATATGAATAATGTCGAATTGTCTCACTTAAGGGTCAATGTTAATTCGTCTTTTCAATTGTTCTTGTATGTATTGAATGTTTGATTTTTTCCTCTTAGATTCCGATTTAAAGTTTGTTTATATAAAAACGTAGCCATGCAGTTTCTTAACCTGGCAGGAAATCTTTACTCCAGTTTCTAGTTTTTCTCTTAATGATGAATAACTCACATAACAAAGGAGAAAGCATTTAAAATATAGGGTTTTTTCATTTGAAAAGATTAGATTACATACTGTGGATGTTAACATTTGTCTAATGAAATCTAAATCGTATTCTGTTAAGAAAAAATAAACTGATAACTAAGAAACCTATATTGGTTTTGAAATTAACAATCTGTTAAGATGAAAATGTTATTATTCGCATCCAACAAACTGTTTTCTATTGTTCACAAATGCATGAATCTACCCATAGATTAAAGATGTATTCAGTCATTTGGATTATTTTCATTATTTTATTAAATGTCTATTTGTTTAATAACTTTATGAAAACTGAAGCAAAAATTGAGGAAACAGATGATGATACCGAACAGTTATCTACGTGTATCTTAAAAATCCATAAACAATCCAAATATGTCACGAAGATATATATACAGACCCCCTGAAATTCCAGTTGATGAACTTGTGTCTATTATGATGAATAAAAAAATACAAAATAAGTAGATACGTTTTAATTTATGTGTTCATGGATGTTTGTGGGATATCTAATGTGTACACAAATACTTATCAGCGATTATCGAAGAAAAAATAAAAAAAAATCCTGATAAGTTTTTGTTCTAGGAAAAATTAACACATTTTGAAGATTTGTATGCATTAGAATTTTAATCAACATTAATATTTAGAAGTTTCAGGGAAATCACTTTTTCTTCGACCAAAAAAATTCAGTCACAATATTATTAAAAACAAGTATCACAACGGTATGAACATTAAAATTAGAGTGCTTATATGTACTGTACTTTTATGATCAATAAAGATGATGCCTGTGAGTTGAGATACAAACAAAATATAAATCGTTAGATTGAACTTGTTAAAATGAAATAAAGTATAAATGTCCTATAAAAATACTCTCTGGCACAGATATATCGGACACCATTGACATGTTAAAGTGAGTTTGAAGTCAAAACATTTTATTTTCTTTAGTATTTTTTCCAGTATTCTAACCTGGATCAGTAATCCAGGGTTAAATACTTCAAGAATACGTTTTTGGAATTCCAGCTCCTTTGACACGTCCATGGTATTCGAGATATCAGTATTTGATATATCGAATATTAAATGTATTTAAGAGAAAAGCTAAAACACAATGATTGACATCTTTGTTTGAGTAGTCTCCCATCAAGTCTAAAAATGTGTATATGAAAAAAAAACTCCGCATATTTATTTACTAAAATTTATCAGTCTTCTTTAAAAATGTGCCACATCTACTTAAAATTATGATAATAATAAAGAGCGAAGGTAAATATTTCTTGAAGAGCAGTTCTCCTCAGTGAATACATAGTAAGGAACATGATATGTGAAATACATATTCAAGAAAACATTCAAACTACCACATTGTAAAGGAGACATAGATAAATATAAAATGAATTTACTTGTTTATACGAGTATTAACGATTGTAGTCATTGCAGAAAATCTTTATTTAATGTAACCCTTTAGGGTTTTTTATTATTTTTCTGCTATGTCAAATGTTTATCCTCGTTAAAACAAATATAGCATTCTAGACAAAGTGTTTCATACGAAATTTATCCAGGAGTATATGCATAGTAAACAATGAACTTCAAAGTCATTTGGTTTTTTTTTTGCATTTAATAAAGATACAAAGAAAAAGAAATCGAAGAGGTCAAAAAAGAGGGGACAAAGTCATCTGGTAAGGTAACAAGATACATGTAAATAACTACTTTCTAATATGATTAAGTACAAGGATCAAACCCCTTCCCCCGCCCCCGAAAAAAATAACACACGTTGATCTGTATAACAAAAATTAAATCATTTAATAAATAATCAGTAAGCACACTGATATAAGTACTGCAAGCACTTACATATAAGTCTGTGAATAAACACGAAAATAATCCCAGTTTCATGACTGTGCGAAAAAAAAATAATGATATTCTTCCAAATTTACATAGAAGAAAGATAAATTTGACAAAACAAGAACCTCCTTTCTTCATTCAGCATTCAAGCAAGAAAATATTCTAAAACTTTTTGTTCATTTTCTGCGACTGAAGAACAAAAATCATCAAATCAAGAATCTGTTATTGTTTTAGTTCTGCTATAAGATCATTTAGATTAGTCAAAATTTATGATATATATTCGTCAAAATATCCATTTTATTCTAAATCACTCTCTCAGTTACATGTATGACAAACAAAGGCAAACGAATCTTTAATACCTTTCTATATTTTGTGGTGTTTGGCAAACAAGAAATATATACAAACCGTTTTCTCCTTAAGTGAATCAATTGTATTAAATTTTGATACTAATTTAAATGAAAAACAGCCGTTTTACATCTTATATATATTTACAGGAAATAAGTCTTCAGACACCTGAATTCATGGAAGCCGTCAACGGGACACCTGGTAAATAACTAGAGTTATAATGATAACGTGAAAATCATGCTAAGAAAACAAGGTTAAAGAAAGGTATCTTACATATCTATGCTTTTCTATGAGTGTATACACTGTAATTTGAAACATAATATGTTATATTTTAAATACTCCAGCCAACATTCTTGGAATGTATAGAAAAAAATGAAATGAAGAAATAAACTGATATTTCATACGAGGATAATGACAATCATAGCAGACAAACGTTATACACCATAATGTTGTAAGGTTTCTTTTAAAATTCCATTTTTCAGCAATGACAAGTTACATTGTAATTCGTGTTATAACAAAAAAAGCACATTCCTGTTAAATAAATACTTTTTAAAGATGCTTATCATAATAGCAGATACAGTTTAAATTCATCTGCTTTTACGTTATATAAAGAGTCAAAGAAAAAGAAATCGAAAAGAACAAACAGAAGGAAGAAAAGTCATACGGTAAGGATACACGTTTCAGAAATACTTTCTAAAGAACCCAATCAGTTTAGGAAAGCATAATTTAACGTAGAGAGCAAGACAAAATTGTTTTACAACAGCAAAACGGTATGTATCATGTGAAGCTTAACATAAGTACTGTATACAGGGTTATTTTCGCCCCGTGTTACCTTTGCCCTTTTGAACTTGTGAACAATTTTGCCCCATTTACAATTCGCCCAGTCATAGTTCTGTTTAAGAAATTATAAGGTGTAATTTGAATTCGCCCCGTTTTAAATTCGCCCAATCAAGGAGAGGGCGAAAGAGGCGAAAAAAAAAAACGGGGGCGAAAATTTTCCTGTATACAGTATCTACATAAAAAAGGTTCTTCGTGTTAAAAAAAATAAAAATAAACACAATTTATGTGACAAACATATTTTTTACATTGTTAATACTATGAAGTACATTTATAGCAGAAAAAAGATGAATTTGACAAATTCAGGTAGTCCAATCCCCAGGTTAATAAAATTAACAGTTAAGTAATCAAAACCACTCATAAAAGTATATCTGAATCCAAAAAGTTATGTCAACTCATCCACAGCATTTCTTTAAAGTTAAAGATTAAAGTTAAAGAAAAAGAAATCGAAAAGAATAAACAGAAGGAAGCAAAGTCATACGGTAAGGATACACATTTCAGAAATACTTTCTGAAGAACTCAATCAGTTTAGGAAAGCATGATTTAACGTAGAGAGCAAGACAAAATTGTTTTACAACAGCAAAACGGTATGTATCATGTGAAGCTTAACATAAGTACTGTATACAGGGTTATTTTTGCCCCGTGTTATTTTCGCCCTTTTGAACTTGTGAACAATTTTGCCCCATTTAAAATTCGCCCAGTCATAGTTCTGTTTAAAAAATTATGAGGTATAATTTCGCCCCGTTTTAAATTCGCCCAATCAAGGAGAGGGCGAAAGAGGCGAAAATAAAACGGGGGCGAAAATTTCCCTGTATACAGTATCTGCATAAAAAAGGTTCTTCGTGTTAAAAAAAAATATATACACAATTTATGTGAATATAAAAGAAACATATTTTTTTACATTGTTAACACTATGAAGTACATTTACATCAGAAAAAGATGAATTTGACAAATTCAGGTAGTCCAATCCCCAGGTTTATAAAGCTAATCATATTATCAGGGTTCTCCATGAGCTGTTTTACTGTGTTGCTCCCGACACAGTAAAATTTTCTCCGACACAGTAACGATTCAAATTTTATGCATGCAACACAGTAAAAATATTTCCAACACAGTAAGAGTTTTGATAATTAGAAAATCTAAGACACAAATTCTCTCTAACTGATCAGATTTTAATTAAACATTATCGTCTTTCAATTACAAAAGTTTGAGCACTTAAACAGTAGGGCTTCACCTTGCATTATAATCAGTTATCTCCTAGACCCTCACCGGACTTTACGCATGACAGAACAAAGACAAATAATTTGTTTTCACACTTTCACTCAAGGTTAATTGGTAGTTGCAATAAGATACATTGTATTATTTAAAAAAAAAATATTTAAATATGTCTTTTCTGTAGATAGCCATGGCTCTAGAATTATTTTAGCACTATAAGTCGGACATAACAGCGTATCGATCGAAGGCATTAAATTGCTTAAAAATTTTGGACATGAACTGTTCAAGGAACTCTTAAAATATTTTACTGTTCTGAAGTTTCTATTTTTTTGGAATTTGATAACTCGATCAAGAAAACTGATAAATAATCACGGCAAATTTACTTTAAAAAATGTTAAGTAGTACGACTGTATCGGTCAGAATTTCCTCTGCTTTTCATAACGTGTTTTTTCTTTTATCAATATGTACATGTATGACCATACCATATGTGTTTAACTAATTAGCGATATTTAAATGAGTGTGTGCATGTATTCTTTTGTAATATTCATAAATAGTGATATAGTTGAGAATTTGATTGCGAAAATACCGCGAAATTTATAGTTCTTAGCGTTAACTCTGCAACACAGTAACATTTCAAATGATGGAGAACCCTGTATTATACAGGGAAAATTGTCAAATTTCCAATATCAGAGAGGTTTAGCAAACCAACGTGTACGCGTACGTGTACGTGTAGCACCAGAAATCTGTGCATTACGTCATCACTTTTGCTAATGACGAATTTCTACACGTATCTTTTTACGCAGGTTACGTGTAGATTGTCAAGTACACGTAAGCCCAAACTTGTAGCTTATAATTCTTTAACTGCTGTTTATTTTTCAAAAAGTGTGCGTTTTTCTAAAACCTGAATATTTAATGCAAATAACTGATTAAAGAACTGTACGTCAGTAATTGAAAAATATTAATTTATAGGGAGTTGAAATCACAACATCTAGATTTTCGAAACAGGCTTTGAGCGAATAAAAATATAAGAATTTTGTACAATCTTTTTCTCATAAGTACATGCATAAACTTATGTAAAACGGTGATATACGTATTAAAATCGTCGCTTTTTTTGGATGATTTTCAATTGTAAACCACTATTACACTTAAAAACGTACAAGTACAAGTACAGGTTCTACTTTGCTAAACAAGAAAAAAAATTTAACGTGTACGTGTAATTCTAACTTGTAGTTTACACGTACAAGTGAGCATTCTAAACCTCTCTATTTTTGCAGAAAAAACGAATCGGAATATCAGCAATGTATTTTATATTTGCAAATTTATCAACAAATACACATGTATATTTTAGGTTAAAAAACGATAGGTACATGTATCCAGGCATTCAGACAAATTGATTTTATACTAGTCTTATTTGGTATTAATTTTCTTCTATTTCAGTCATGTATTCTTTAATATATAGTGTAAAAGGCTTTTGTATCATTGCAAGACACCACAAATCTCTTCATATTTCAAATCATGCTAATTAGCATTGGTATCTAAGGCTGGATTCAAGAAAATTTTATTTCTCTAACACTGTATTATTTTTTCCCCTTTTATAAAGACCTTTTCTGAAACTTCCAAAAACATCTTATAAAGATGAATAAAATGAAAATTTTTGCATAACAAATCATTTTCAGGCTTCATATTGATGCATTTAAAATTAAATATTAATCTGTGAAATTATCATTCCTTGCCGAGGATCGGATATCCTTAAGAAACTATACTTTCTTTAAACAGTAAGTGGTTTTAATTGATATGCAGATGTATAAGTATATCTCAATATTGCAGGAGATGAATGTTCAGGCACCTGAGAATTTAGTTACAAGCAGAGGAACATGTGGTAAGTATATCAAAACATTCAAACATTAAATATTGGCTTTAATTATTGAACTGAAAGGTCCGTGTTTTCCATTGAACAAATTATGGAGGAAATTCTTAAAAGACTTAACTTTAGAAAGACACTGACACAATCAAACAGTTAGGAACAGCTGTGTCCTACTGTACAGTTGCCGATAAATATAAGTTTATTGTTAATTCTGACTCCTTTTGATTGATGGATTGAATTTTTTAATGTCTTTGAGTGATTTTCTTTGTAGAAAGTTTATTGGTTTTGGGAAGGTGCCGTAATTTTTTAAGTACGGTCTAACACTAGTAGCAATTGTGATTCATTATCGTTTTTGTAAATGGAAGCAACAAATTATTGATTTTTTAGGTCATGTCTTGATGATATTCAGGTCTTATAGCTTTGAGAGAACATTCACGAAATAATGCATTCCATGTTTGGTAAGGAACCAGATTAAGCAAACCGCGGGTTAATCCAATATACAAAATCCACTTGTCTGCATGGCCAAAAATAAATGAAATCAGTCGGAGGGGTGTCTTTCGTACATATATGTATTTAACGATAGTCAAAACATGTACAGATATGCATGAAATCTTGTCACACATGCATATTAATATGATACGTTTTATCTTTGTTAACAGCCAATTTTAATTTTACGTAATCAAGGTACAGTTGACGGAAATTCTACGGGTGCTACTATATACATTGCATAAGTAAACAGGCAACAAGAAGTTTTTGGCACGGCTACTGAAGTTGCTATGAAAGCAGTAGGCAATCATAATCGTTATTCACACACAAAAACGAAAATAAAACGATTGCATCATTTTGCTTAGTGACCACTTTAAATTTACGTTGGTGTCCTCTTAATCGCATACGTGTGCGTCAAACGCTGGTAAATATCATATAAACTAAAGCTAAATAAAGTTACTGTTTTCAAGACCTTCTAAAATAACACTAACCAACTCTATAGACCTCCGTAAATGATATATTTTTCTTTAACTGAGCATTGGCAGAACAAACTATACAGTGAGGGTTAAAGACAATGCGAAGACCAGGCTTACTTTGACCCTCTCAGGACTTCTTTGTCGGACGGGTTGGATAGTATTTTAAGAAAGTACTCTAAGAATGATAGATACACTGTATACATCTATTAATAAAATAAATGTAGAAGATATTTTAGGGGGGAAATAAATTTTCAATTTGGGACGTGGGGGAGGCGGGGGGCATCGTATATGTTTCAATAGCTGAAAACATATCCGTCAAATTATAATAGGTTCTAAAGTTTACCCTGCCTTTGTTTCTCTTTAAGCATATTTTGGGTAAATATACTACAAATAAGTACTTTAATTTGCAGATATTTAACCCTTTAAATATCTTTTTAATACTTATATTTGACTAAAATTATTAAAACATAGTTTTAAGATACGGAAATATATTGTTTTCTAATAGCTTGGACTTCTTAAGGTCAACAATGAAGATAACAAAGTTAAGTAGATAAAAATTTCACATTCATATTAAGCATCAGTCAATTTTTAAATTAGATACATATATTCACATTATATCTTTATTTAAGGTACGTGTTTTTTTTTCAAGATAAGTTCTTGTCCATGAAAAAAAAAATGAATTCTTATTAATTTTATATTTATTCATCAAACATTCATATACCATTCACGGAAGCTCAGTAGGTACATGTAGAGCGCTCGCTCTGTGATCGAACGGTCCTGCTTTCGAATCTCAGCTCCAATTGACCTAAGTTGATAAAAGATGAGAAGCAATCGTTACTTCACCATGCGCTCTGAACTTGAAGTGAACGTTGTAGGTCGAGCAAATTATACCTTTAAAACCGAGGTCCCCTGTCACGGCAGGCGTTGACACAAAAAGGATTCATAATTGCTCAATGACCCTTGCTGCCGAGTAAAGGTAAAAATTTGAAGTTCTCCACCGGCAAGTGGTGGTGTCTCCATATGCGTGCATGGTTCTTAAATAGACCAAAAATATTATACAATTATTATCAGGCAATTAAACGTCTATACATTGATGATATTATCACTTTTATTGATCACATTTCATAGACTATAATTCACAAACGCACCAGGAGCTGAAGACAGAACAGACACATGTGGTAAGAGTACTAAAATCTGGAAAACAATTACTGAACACTAAAAATCTTTATTCAATGATTCCTCATATTTGTTGTGGAAACGTATTTTGACCTTCAATGAAATGTATGTGATGCTTATTTAAAGTAAGAGCAAATAATGTATAAATACGTATTTTCTTTTATTTCTTGGAATTTAAAAAGTCATTCTCAATATTTGTAGAAAAAAGTGAGAGACAAACCAAATGAGAGTGAATTTTTGGGTACTTCGAAAGGTACGCAATTAATGCTTTTATTATTTTTTTCCATGCAGATATTTACATGTGATTTGATTACATTTCAATCACTTCAATTTGTCATATATATTTAATGTTTTATCAGTTAGATTGATACAACAGATCAGCGTTTTAGTCATTTGTTCTTCTTGTGCTGGAGGACTTTTACGAGGAGCGCTGATTTTTACAGTTGACGACTTACTTTTACACTAGGACAGTGTACGGAAACTTTTAAATGATAAAAATATTTAGCTCAACATTAATTCAACGAAAATAACGGGTTCTTTCAAAGCACAGATAAGTTGTCCTTGAAGAAAATCACAAGCATCCTACCCTCACATTTTAGTGCCCCTAACACCATTACTATTACTACTAGAAGAGTTTTCTTATCTATTGTCAATTCTGTACATCCGTAGACGATACAGGATTAAATGTCAAAGTAAACGGTCAACTGTAAAAGTCAGTACTTCTAGTAAAAGTACAAGAGCATGTTTTAAAACTTTTCTTCATATTTTGGTCCTGTTCTCCTTTATTCTTTTTACGAAAATCAAGAATGAACGCAGTTTTCTTGAAAAAGAATACCCATCTTTACATTTTTAACATGTTTGAGTACATGTATTAATTCATTTAAATTCATTTACACATGTAAGCATGAGAGTTTCCCATGTTGAAGGCAAAATGAATTTAAAGTTGTAAATAAGTTTTGGAGAAGTATGCAAACTTTACAAATGAATTATTTATATGTATTGAAAAATGATATTCATATTGTATATAATTGACAAACTTACATAAAATTTGAAGAGATCAATCTCTCATTTTAATCATTAATAAATTTATTTAAAAAGGGATAAGCTACACTAATGTGTTGTAGTGATAAGAGGATTTTGGAGAGAAACTAGCAATGTAATGGGTAACTGGGCTCTAAAAGGCGTATCACATTCTCATTAAGAAAATCTTTTAAGATCTGACACATTATCCTCAATCATAGATCTATTTAAACAAAATTGCAGGAATTTTTTTTTTCTTTTTATCTTTTATATTCCAAATCACTTTGATGCATCTAAATCTGCGTTTGAAAAAAATGTACTAAAAATATCAAAGAACGTCAAAATTGAGAAAAAAAAAACACTTTGAAAAAAAAAATCAAAGTGCATTTGTTTTGTCCCACATCAACGTAATTTTAAGATTTTTTCAAAGCGCATTTAGAGTGTATACAAAATTTACACCTTGGATACACATTATTGAAAATATATGTTTAAACCTAAAAGTTTTGACTTAAATATCAAACGATGTATAGTGAAGAAGATGGTTACAAGTCATATCGTTGATCTATAAAAAAATTAAATACAACATCAAATAACACTGTACCTTTTAACAATAACCAAATTACCGTGAAAAGACCACCAAATGGAGCGGGCTAACGAAGACACAAAATTGTGCTATTAATGAAACATGGAGAAAGCGAACAAACTTTGAGATAAAAAGTTCATAAAACAATACAAAAAGGAGCAGTCTGAGCAAACATGGACCTCCAAAACATCATAGGTGGGATCAGGTGGTATAGTGGATTGAGCATCTCCAGCCCAATTGTCACACCCGCAGTGTGCTCTTTGTCGTTATTCCTCTAAAATTTACTTTTCTCTGGCCTTTTATAACACGAGGAGCATTTGTAACAAGACCACTCCTAAATATTTAAAACATCATATTCAAAGATTATGAAGTGACGTTATCACAGAAAAATTACCCAACAAGGTTAACAATCATCCTCGTAATATTTCTAAAAGACCCATTTTTCTGGCCTTTTCTAGGGTCTTTTGGGACAATATTTTAAGTATTGTTGAGATATCTTTTCAATTTATGAAAACCATAAATTTTCAGCACGTTTTCAAAGATTGAATGAAAAATATCGATTTGTGAGGATTTGGTTACATTTTGGGAGATTTTTATAAAGATGTTTTTACATGTGAATGTAATTCGTTGTTTTTAAGAATAACTATTTTGGATCTTTTCAAACCTTGAAATCAAGAAAAATACCCTCCAAAGCAAAAATAGTTATTTCATTGTAAATTTCACACCAAAATATTCTTAGGCTAGAAACAGGCCATACAGAGAAAATATTTTGATAATATTTGAAATCCTTCGAGCGAATAAGATAAAACAATGAAGTCAACATAGCTACTTTTCCTCTGTTTAGCTTCAATTTTAAATATTTTTGGCTATTTTTGGAAATCAGCAATTAAGTGGATAAGAAAATACAGATCAACTAACTAGTGGGTGTACAACCATTGGACAGCTTGTCAAAAGTATGGTTCGGAGTAAAGGATAGTATCGAAAATCAATGACCTGATTCCACATCAAAATTTAAGAACGATTTCTATGAATGCAAAAACAAACTATGATGTATTTTTTTGCTTGACAATGAATTGGCAGATCACGACCTCCCTGGCTTAGATTTCAAACAATGCTAATACTTTTGTTGTGTCACGTTTCAAACAATTATTTTTGACACCATTTCAATCAATTTTGATAACCCTTCTATTTTGTATTTGTCAATATTTTAGGAAACAGAAATGGAGCTAAATGCAAAACGAAATCAAGATTGTCATATTCCGTAAGTACTTTTAGAACAATTATTTGAATAATTCAGTCATTAAAAATAATTATAAATCTATGAAGTTAAATTCAAATCTAACTTAAAAAAATGGTATTTTTGAAAGTTTTAATACATCTACACCTAACATCTGGAAGATATCTTTTGTCAAATTCTTTGCCTTTCAAACTGCATAATACAAAATTGTTAAGACAGTTTTAGAATCAATTTGCTTTGTTATATTTTGCGTAAAGGTCAAGCAGAAAGTAATGCGGATCTACAAATACTGTTAATTTGTGCGCCTTTTCGTGTTTAAGATAAGATAAACATTTTTCAGATTTTATAACTTAAAAGCTAGTTTTCTTGATTTCCAATCTGTCAATGTTTTATTTAAATATATAAACGGAACAAAAATACTAAGTGGTCATATCTTTACACAGGAAAATTATCTTCATACCTATGAATTAATATGATAAGGCTTACATTGTAAGTAGTTTAAAACATGTCATCCATACACCTCTGTACTTGAGTAACATGTGTTTGATGAGTTCTGTCGCTGATGCTCAAGAAAGGAAGTCAAAGAGGGTTTTTTTTTTTTTTACTGAAAATAAGAAAGTTAGAGAATTCCTGGACAGAACTGGTGATAAGACGCCATAAGAAGGCATGTAGGCAATGACGAATGGTCCAGGGCAGTAGGGATGCTGGAAGCTGGCAAAACTAAGCGTTGCACTGCACAACGACTTTGTGTTTCCCAAAGCGTAATACGTCGTTTATGTAACCGAAATTTACAGACAGGGAATTGTTATAGAACGCTAAAATCGAGATATCCCAGGTGTACGGCGGTTCCTGAGGACCATTATACGGCCAATATTGCAAAAAGACACTGCTTTCAAAGTGATCTTAAGCTTAATACTAAGCTTCAGAGAGTAACAGGAATACATATTTCTATTTACTCAGGCACAAGGGGTGACCTGAACTGTTTACATGTTTATACATGTAACTCCTGTTATTATAATTAACAAATGCAAGATTCATTGTATTGAGTTTTGTTGAGAAATTAGCTTAATTTTTTGTCCTTATACAAACAGTTGTTTGCTATAACCTCTGACATTTTTTATTCATACTCACTAAGTGAGAATATCACCAGTTAAATCTTTAATCAAGACCTAAAAGTATTTGGTCTATTTGCATTGTTTAAGGGTGAATTTTACGAAGCCGAGTCTACGTATTTCTACTAAATGTATTTTGATAATTTTTCGTTAATTAATTTTCACTGTTTTACCTATTGTTATAAAATTTGAAAATAAAATGTTTACCACCCGATATTTACGCGGTTATCTCAAATGTTGTCAAGTTTAACTATTGGATCCTATGGGAATTAGTTGGAAAATTGACTAATAATCATTTCTTCATATTTTTGTATTTCTGCCATTAAGATTTCTTCTTCCAAACAGTCAAGTAGATGAAAGTAATTGTTAAAGTCACTAATTGTGAAATAAAAAAAAGTTGAACATCTTGCTTACAAAATTGTCGTTAGAGCCATATCAGAATGTTTTCCTATTTATTGTCATAAAATCTCATTTTCAAAACAGTAAGCGTTACAAATAATGTTAATTTTATCTTAAAATCGCAATATTTGGTGGAAATGCGTTGTCAATCGGCATCCTCGGCTGACTCCGCTTTTGCTCCATTCAAACCTCGGATGTGATAGGTGGACGAATACACATCAGTTCGTTACATTTCTCCGCTAGATTGATTGATTGTATATTGCTTTACGTCCCACCTGAGATCTTTCCACTCATATGGAAGGATATGGAGATAACGAACAGTATTCAATCTCAACGTCCATTAAACAAATATACAAAATAAGAGCAGAGCAAACACGGACCTCCGAAACATCAGAGGTGGGATCAGGTGCCATGGAGGAGTGAGCATCCCCTGCCGACCGGTCACACCCGCCGTGTGCTCGTTGTCATAATCAGGAAATAACGGAAAAAATCCGTGGTCAATTCAGTGTATAAATAATGGACTAACAATTGGTATGAAAAACGTCAGTCAGCATTTCATTCAATGATAAATTGTATTTGCTGACAAGGTCATTGTATCGACCATAGAATTTACGAAATGATGACTTTAAACGAGACTGTTGATATTCTTGTTTCATCAACTTGCTTGTCAATAATTTACCTCGTTTAAGAAATTGTTCATACGTAGAGCACGCTCTTGCGTATCGAATCAACTGAGATATATATACTCCGTATGCAGGTGATGAAGGTATATTGCTGCATAAGTAAGGGAAGTTGACGATAGAAAACTTAAAGTCATCACGTTTATCATATAGCTTGGTTGTTAGATTACCATTAGTGTCTTTTTCAAGTAAAATATCCAAGTATGAAGCAGAAGTGTCGGACTCTGTGGTATCTTTTATCTCAAGCTCACCAGGATATATCGTTCGACGTAGGAATGGAAATTATCATTATTAATTGACAATACGTCGTCGATATATCTAAATGTCGAGTTGAAGGCCACAGCAAGTGTTTTCTTCTTTTCACGCATAAAATTTTGTATAAATTCTGCTTCATATGAATATAAAAATAGGTCTGCTAATAACGGAGCGCAATTTGTACCCATGGGAATTCCAATAGATTGTTGGAATACCTGGTCTCCGAAAACCACATAGATGTCAATCAGAAACTCAAGCATCTTCTTGATGTCAACTTCAGAGAACTTATGTGTGCAATCAGAATCTGTTTTAACAAAATAATTTTTCAAATGACCAATGACGAGGTAAGTAAATTTACGAGTTCCATTTTTGTTGAGGAAGCAGCTGTCAATGATATCAAAAAGCCTGGATTTTAATTTGTCGTGGGGAATCGTTGTGTATAAAGTTGAAAAGTCGTAAGTTTTTAAGCTGTTGATTTTTGTGAAGTCTTGTGATTTCAAATTGTCCAAAGTTCTTTAGAATTTTTAAGTATCCACATCTGATTTACACCACTTCTTGAGTATATAGTTGCACAGTAATCTTGAAGAATTTCCTTCACTTCTGTCAATATTTCAGTGAGAAGTAACGAAAGAGGCTTGGTTGAACATTTACTGGAACCTGCAACGTATCTTTGTTTGTAAGGATTCTTATGAAGACGCCACCACTCGTCTGTGGAAAGCTGGAAATTTTGTCCTATACTTGACACTGAGGGCCATTGATCAGGGAGGGATCTTTTTCGTGCCCGCACCTATTGTGACACGGGACCCCGATTTATACGGTCTCATTAGTATCACGTCCCACAACAGTAGAATTCGAACCAGCGACTTAAGGATCAACTCCTTACTACGCGACTCTAGAGAAGACGCTCTAACCACTTCGCCAGGTGGACGACTCCACCGCTAGAAACTGCCTCAAACTGTCACTCATTTCATATTTCGCTCTGCACAACTTTCTTCGAAAAAGGTTTTATAATTTGTCTTATTCTTCACTGTAAATTGGTTTTGCTTACAACCACATGTACATGTAAGTAAGCTTGAAAGCAAGAATAAAGTGTTGGGTGTACAATGAAAAACTCAGATTTAAAGTTTCTGATGTTTGAACGACATTCAAATTAGATCATATGACTGAATCAACAAGATGATAGAACACCTTTTACGTCCGAGGAACTTCAAATGGGTGTGCTGTTGCTCTTATGACTGTGTGAAATTAAAAAGCTGTGGAAAGTCATGCGCAATGGAGCTACACTCCGCCTCGATAAATTAACATTTGTTTGAAAAGGTGGTTGGTTATTTTATACCAGGTGTAGACTACAGAGGCAAAGAAGTGTTTTTGTACATTTATTTGAATAAAATCTAATAAAATATTAAATAAAAATCATATTCCGTTGTCTTACTTTCAACATTCAGATTAAGGAGCCACACAATGTTACGCCGCTTAACATAGACACAAATAATATTGGAGGCCTTAAGTAATTCAAATATATTAGACAATATTGATTTATCAGAATTGAAAATTTTATTTTTTTAACGAAATGTGAATATTAGAATCACTATCTAGTTTGTTTGCCTAAGACATCAACGATCGTTGGAAACATGGGATACCCTGGTACTCATAGCAAACAAGATAGCGATTCTTTAAATGACCAAATCATATTTAGTAAAAACAAAAATCAAGGAGTTCCTATTCTTTTGAGCGTTTAAGAACTGCTTCTGTGCCTTGGCACGACAAAATGTCCACTCGATAATGAGATAAAATGGAAACATTTTGCAACAAATATTTAAATCATACTTTCATGTAAATTAGTTGAATTTGATTGATAGAGAAATATTTGTTAAAGAACACTATTACCCGCTGAATAATGAAGCCACACCCTCCAGCGTAGCAACAGTCAACATTGCTTGACGATTGGCTGCGCTTCGGTTGACAATGATTTTATTGGGGTGAACATTTTTCAATGTTACACTCAACTACATGCAATATGTATATAAAACTATTCTTTACAAACGTTTTTCAACATTTTTTTCAGATGTTAAAAAGATTGCAAGACGGGACGCTACGTTTTGGAAAACAAAATAGTTCAATAGGCAAAAGGAGTGCCATATATGGTATGTTCTTGCTCTACAGTCTGTCTCGTTAAAACAGCAGAGTGGTAATTATAAAATATTACTTTTTTGAATATTTGTCACTTATTTGCAACAAAAATAAAATATAAATGTAAAATATTTTATAAGTGTGTAAAATTTAATTGATCCAATCATCATTGAATAATTATAAAAGCATGAGTGTATTTCATATTAAATCATTTAAGGAATGAATTGAATACCTATCCATTTTATACGATATAAAGTGGGTTGGGGCACTTTACCCGCTTTATAAACCGCGAAGCGGTTTATAAAAAAGCGTGAACTATTCCAACCCAGTGTATGTCGTATAAAATGGGTAGCTATTCAATTCATTGCTTATAATTTAATTTTCATTTATTTGATGTAGGAAAAAAAGACGATCGTTCAAACAAAATGACTTCAATTTGTACAAAATTTGAATGTAACGTCAGGCGATTGATACGTTTCTGACGCAAGTCATTGTGACGTGGGCAACCCATTTTATGCGATATAAAGTTATTTTTTATCCAATCAAATACAGCGTTACAATCAGAATTAAATTGTTATTAATTGAAAAGTTCATTAACATACATTTAACGAATGTTTAAACTCCCTTAAAACGTTCTCTAACGGCATTGTAAATTTCATTTAAAATTTAAAATCGCAGCTATTGCAGAAAAAATTTACATAACCCGCTTACGCGGGTTATGTATTTTTTTCTGCAACATCTGCTTCCGTTAATTCCAGTAATAACAAACAAAGAAAGCATTTTATTGTTTAAATATGTTGCTATATTATTTGTCTTCAAATATGTCGAGTTAAAGTTTAATTTATCAATTAACATTTCTGTTACAGGTTTCAAAAGTAAAACGACATCAAAAAGATTTGGATCTTTCTCAATAGTAAGGACGTGTTTCTTTCATTTCATGTATTTCTGCTTTATGTTTGAATTGGTCATAATTTCTTTAAGAATATATATTTTTCTGTAACAATTCCTAATGAATTTTTACAAAAATGCACTTACCTATTTGTCTGTGTGATACCTTAGGGGAAGGGGGTTGGGTGGGGGTTGACTTCTTGAAATATAAAAGATCTCTCAGTGATAATCATCATACTGAAGTGGTTTGACATGTAAACCTGATATACTTTAAATAATTGATTTTTATAATTTTAAACAAAAATGTGTTTTTGTATAGAACATAGATTTGAGACGTTATGATGGAAGCTGCTGTAAAAGTCTCCGTAGGTGCTTTTTCTCTTTTCTTATAACAAAGTATATTTAAAAAAGAAAAGGTTATTATGCGACGCATACTTTCAAATCTAAAGCCAGTCAAGTGAAATACAAATGGTTCATGATAAGAACATTCCCTAGATTAATAAAGTTAAAAAAAATTATATGTAGTTTATTGTTTTCAAAAAAAAAAAAAAAAAATTATGAATTATAATGTTTCAGATATGTTCAAGTAAAAGAGTGTGGCAGTCATGACGACTTCTAATTCTATATAAATCTTTTTAAAAAGTTGACATTTGTTGATCAAAATAATTATTTTTCTGATTTTTACAGAAATTAAAAGTAAATGGTCTCGATCACTTCCAGCAACTCTTCATAAAAAGGTATTAAAAATTTGGACATCGTACTGTCCTAAAACATCAAGATATGTACCGCAATCATTTGATGCCAGAACAAAAGACAAGGAACGTGCAAAAGAAGTACTGTTTACAGGTATTGTGATACTTTTAAAATATCTGCACCATGAGTTTAGAAAGAGTTCTTGGACAATGCTATAATTATACAATGTATGCATATATCTTTACAACGACTAACCAGATCAATCGGAAATCATTTCTAGACCTTGTGTTCATATTCTTTACTTACATATACCAATGTTTTTAATTGAAATTAGTGCATTCAACAAGCACTAGCAATACTAAGAATGAATAAAAACAGCAAAGAACGCAAAAAAAAAAAATTAAAAAAACTGTTTCATCTTGTCTTTTCAATGAATGTTATTTTTACATTGTATTCCAAACTCTCTGATTGGCTCAAACTTGATCACATGATTAGGTATATTTAACAGCATAAAGATCTGACTTGATTTTTCTTAAAATGGAGATTATTTTCTATAAAACAAATATGTACTGATTTCCTAATAATAGCTATTAGAGTGTATGACTTGATTTTCCAACTTCAATTTGTATTTATATTTTTGAATGTTCTTTAATTGATGAGATGTAACGTTACCATGATTTTGGATCTATTTCATATTAAAACTTTTTGAATAAAAAAGTAAATTCTCTAAATCATTATAAAGGGAACACAATTACACTAGCCATCTTAATTTGTTTTGATCTCTAGTATCTGAGTTAGAGCGAATATTTAGCCTTGCTCTTATTATTTTCAAATTTTGTTTTGTCAATCTATGTAAAAAAATAATATAACAAATGTAGCCCTTTCATTCGGTCAATCAATAGATATATCAACTTCACAGACAAGCATATCGACCTCGTACTGCGTGCTTGATCGATATGCTTTAATTTTTGTGAAGTCGAAATATCTATGGTTCGTCTTCATCATAGTGCTATATAAATATAATATCAAAACAATCTTTACACATAATCAGCGTCCCTTTAATACTACTTTCAAATAAAAAAAAAACCCTCAACCTATTTTAACTTTGGTTTTCATAAATAAATTTTGGTGTACATCTTTTTATATATAAAAAATCTATCAAGTTGAGAAAATGCTTTGGTTACGCAGTACAATTAAGGTTACAAATGGAAAAATAGGCAATTTTTTGAGATAAAAAACATACTTTATAAAGATGGGCGATTCTTTTGAAAACTTCACTAATATCAAAAAAATGTAATGTGATTTAAATCGTCATGTTGAGGACATTTAGAATTTTATTTAGAATTGTCACGTGATGTCGTAGTCACATGAATTTAGCAATTATACTTGCAGGTCGAGGTCATCCATAAATTCCAATATTGAAAGGGCATAACCAAATTAAAAATCTTAGTTTTATTTCTAATCCTATTCAACACTTTAAGTAGTTTGTGACAAGTGATGCGAATCTATATAAATTCCCTTATTTAATTGCTTAAATTTAATTCGTTGGACGGCAGGTTGAATATTTTGCTGGTCAACTACATTAAATATAGCTATAATTAATTTCTTTGAAAGATTTTTATGAGGTTCACAGCACTTTTCAAATATCTTAATGCTTCTTGAGTTTATGTGTAAAAACCTGGCAAGATACATTGAGTGCATTCCCTTGCAATTTATTTATCGATTTATTGGGGCCCTTCGATTAGTTTTTCAATGAATCTGCATACAAACACACGACAATATCGTTTGTATGGAGAATATACGGACATTTTATCAATAAAGTAGTATAATAGACATCGCATCGAATTTAAAGACCTTTTATTTAACTGCATAACATATTTTATTTGAGAACAAAAGGCATTTTTCATTGTAAGAAACGTGACTTGATCAGCCACTCACTGTGTACAAACTGCGTCATTTTTGCAAGATGACGTCACATTGACAAGTGCATTGCGATCGATGCATCGATTATATTTTTGTATGGGAATTAACAAACGACAACACTGCATGTAACAGTAAATATTTATGTAGTCTACAGCTATTTATCAGTTTGAAATAGCAAATAATGTCATTTAGGAATATTTTAAAGAATTTTTGAAAATATGTGATTATATCCTGTTTTATTTAATTAATTAACTGCACATATCTGTTTCAAATTCTAAGACAGGCTTCTATGTCTGTTCGATTTTTGGCTCTAATCTGTTTGCTTAATCATTACCCATCGTCATGAGTATTTCATTCAATTGAAAAACTAGTAACTTTCAAATTCTAGCAAGAAAAGGGACTCTGAATAATAGAACATATTAATTGTCTAAGCCGAAAAAAAGTCAAACCTTAAAGAGACATTACGACGCACAAAGGGGAAAGTTGACAAATGTAGAATTTTGGTATGACCGAGTAAATTTTGTTCAATTCCTAAAAGTATAAGGTTTCAGAAAATTACAGGTTCCGGAACCTAAAATTCTAAGGAGAAAAATAAAGTAAAAATACTTTAAGTATCCCTAATGCAAAAAATATTGCTAAATACTTCCTCCTCCCAATTGTATGCGTGCGCAGAAAAGTTGAATAAATTTCATAATTACTATGGTCTCAAGTACATAGAATAAATGTAAGTAGACCAAAAAATTTGATGCAATCTTTTTAAAAAGTTGTTAAAACATATTTCGCACATTTGCATGCTCCAGTTGAATGTTGTTTACAAGTCTGAGCTAAAAATAAAAGTGACGTTACCTTGACATACACGAAAACAACGAAACAGTAGATACAACCTTTGTTTTTCCGGCACTTATATTGTGCACTCCTTTCTTGCAATTCAATTGTCATATCCTGGCTAAATACAAGTATTCATAATTTCAAAAGTCTTTCTATGTATGCTATAAATATCTGAAAAGAAACCATGATTTGACTCATATAGTCACTTTAAAGTAGACGGAAACTTGTACTTTGCGTTGTCTATAGAGACAAAATATAAAAATTTTGTCTTTTAATATGTGTTAATCAAAGGATTATATAGTATTCAAAAAATTGTTTTAGCAGGAAGTTACATAGAAAGGAGCAAAGAAAAGCAATGTAAAATTGAAGAGCAAACACGGAAACACAGGAAATTAAAGGACAACTGTTCAAAAAGACAGAGAATCCCAAAAGGTCTCTCTCTCTCTCTCTCTCTCTCTCTCTCTCTCTCTCTCTCTCTCTCTCTATTTAGAACTATTATATGTTTGACAGATGTTGTATTTCATCCAAACTTGATCTAAAATACAGTTTAGAGTTGCTTGATAACGCTCATATTGCATTTCTTGCATTTCATTAAAGATATTCTCCTGTATATGATTAACCAATTTCTCAAAGAAGTACTGGAGGGGAACTGGATCATTCACATCGTTTTGATATGCTCATTGGTATGAACACATTGACATGTTTTAGGTGCATGTTTTACATAAAAAATAACTTTTTACATATAGATTCATACATTTTTTTTTTCAAAATTATATTTTTTTCAGTTTGAAACAACAAGAGCAATGTATTGTCCGGAATCTACGAATACTCTATCTCCTGTTAAAGCATGCCCTTCAACTGAAAAGGACTGGCTTTCTGCTTCCGAACAGATGAAATGCGAAAGCAAAAACCAAACTTGCTGTCCAGAGGAAGATTACAAATACCACTGTCTTGTTAATGTTTTCCAAAACGAAACATTTGAACTGTGTGCACCAAGAATAAGATTAAGTGAGTACATGTAAGAAACAGATTTTTTAATTTTGAAATTTAACATATCTACATAATAAAATAAAGATAATAAACATAATCTTTTAAATCCGAAAAAAGAACTTAATTGTTTGTCATGATGTAGTTATGGAATTGAAAAAAAATATTTTGCTTTGCAGAGGACGAAGACTTGAAATTAATTATTTAATGTTATCTTACATATATATGTCTCTTTGTATGAAATCAAGCTTTTACATGTAGTATAGAAATACACCTAAAAATTAAGTATGCATTATGCATGTTAAATCAATAAAGAATAAAAAAAAAACTGTGATCTGTACGAAATTGTATCAATGGAGATTAAGATTATTAACTGTTTTTTGTTTTAAAAATGAATATATTTCCATTAACGCCTTTTCAGGCTTTTCGTAATATATTTATCTTTGCAATAAACTTGCAAAATTTACATTTTTAAAATTTCAGGATCACCTGTATGTTAACAGTACTTGCTCTTAAGTACATGCATCTTACATAAGAAAAATTAATGGTTTAAGAAACAAAAATAAATAGTTCTACATATAAATTATGTTGGGTTAGAGAAGTACATTTCAAAATCATACTTTTTTCAGATTATTGTCCTCAGTATGACGATTACGGAGCTAGAGTTCGGATTAACTTTCATGCTAATTGCACCGACTCGTCTTCTGATTGTGGGAAGTTTTATGATTCCAATAACGCGTATGAAAGTAAGTTTAGTACATGTAAGCTATTATATTTTAGCACTTTATTTCTTTTAGTGTTTAAATTCATATATTATATGTATATTTATGAAAATTACGTGGAGTGGCTTGTTCTATACAAAAAATTTATACAAGTAATATGGGTAACTATGGAATACAGAATCCCTAACGGTCAAAACATATCTGCCGAATACTGCCTGACATTTTTCGGGCGGTGGCTGTAGAACGGAGGTAATAGGTGGTGTGAGCGATGCCCAAACATCGGTCCACATCAGCCTAGTTGTCTTTAAATTATCATCCACATTATCCAGCGATGGGGTACATGTATACAATGGGCAACCGATGTTTTTTTTATGATAAAAATGGCGTGGTGCCAGCCAGACTCAGAAAGGTCCAGCGATGGATTTTTAATCATAAAACGATGTTCCAGGGTAATCGACCGATGTGTTTAACAACGCTTATACATTGGTGAACATCGTTCGTATGTCGGTAGACTATGGGCAAATGTTTGGTCGAACATCGACCGATGATCGGCCGATGTCTGTTGCCCATCACTCTCCCGCATCCCCGATGATCGCAGATTAAATGGACTCTGGACGATACTCGGCCATACATCAGCCGATCCATGAAAGATGTGTTAATGATGGGTTGTCGATGCGGAGTGGTGTGGGACATTTGTGGAGACATCGCTGATTTTTAATTACAACTTTTTTTCTACCGATGACCACCACAGATTTGCTAAATATCCCCAGTCATCGTCCGATTACTATAGGTATCCGGAGGCAACCACACCATTGTAAAAAAAAAACGCATCGGTTTTCCATCGAATACCCCATCGTTTGATAATGTGACTGATACATAATCGGTAAATCGTATCAATGTACTCATTTCCTATTTTATGTTTTCAAGTTAAGGTGGTCCGATCTTGAGCTTTTTAGCAGATTTTGGCGTGGCCCTTTATCTCTAAAATTTAGCATCATTTTAAAGTTCTAACATACGAGGGCTATTCAATAAATAATGTCCTGAAATGCATGACATACAATACAGATTTCAGATGACATTAAACTTGACTCTCTCTCTCGCTATTGAATGCTTACTGAATTTATAACAGTTTATGTTACCACTTTTCATCACATTATATATATATGATAGTTTAAATGGGACACAAGGGCTGTGACACAAGGGCTATTGGAGACACTGCATTATAAATGAATGGTAACGAATTCGTAAACTAGAGTGAAAAATAAAAGCTACATTAAAGCTGCTGTAAAACTTGTTAAAAATCCCAAATAAATATTCATTGTATATGTGACATTTAACGCAACCGATGCCTGTTTTAAAGACAAATGGGCAGGTGGATTTCAATGATAAAAAATTATATAATGGGCATCAAAACTGAGTACCCTCCTTGCCAACAAAAATTAAAACAACTGATGTACTGTTTGACAAATTTCAACAAATAATATTTAATGATGTATGATAAACTTTAAGACACATAGCAAACTTAATAGACATCATATCGGGAGTACTTTACACTAATTTTAAGAAATGTTTGACTGTAAAAAAGATTGGAACTCAAAGGTCATCCTATATTTTGAAAAAAATCGTGAAAACAACAGCGTGTACGAATGTCTTAACAATTATTTTAAAATATCAATAATTGTAGCTATCCACGTTTGTTTTATATTCAAACAGATATTGGAACATGAATATATTGCTTAAAACCATCAAAACAAAATTTACCATCTGACAAGAGCAAAGGTATGCAAGAGCACAAAGACAGATATTTATATGCAATTTTCTTAAATATTAGTGGTATTATTCTTCACATTCGTATTCGGGGAGAAAGTTTAATATCTGGAGGAGTCTAAAAAGCAATGTTTTTGTAAAAACATCTAAAGGTTTATTAGAGGAAGGACCCAGAATCAGGAATCCACTACACCGAATTTCTTCATGACAGCGTCCAAACTCGCATGCCCTGAAGAGAAAAGTGGTTTTTGGGATAAACAGAAAGTTAATGCTGTTTTACATTTAAAATATTTGACAGAACTTTGACCTTTTGACTTGTTCCTATTTCCAAACTTGCAAAAACAGTCCAGAAAATCATTGGATCTGCCATTTTCCAGTATACTAAGGGTCATATCCAAAAAGGAGTTCTAAAAAAATCAGAAATTGAAAAAAAAAAAGTTACGGACATGTGTTTGAAATAAAAGAAATTAATTAGTAAAATCATGAAGACTAAATCATTGAAAAGCGTCGTTTGCTTCTTTCCGAGCACCAAGGACATTATTTATTGAACAGCCCTCGTAAATTGGAATTTTACAATGCAGACAACAATATTCAATGAGGAAACCGCGACTAAGTTTTATAAAATTAGGCAAGAATTGGCCAAGAACTATAATTTGTGGAAGAAGGAAGAACATGATCAAATCTTCCCTTTTGAACTATACACAGTAATGTTTTTTTTAGATATATATATTTTCCATGCTGGTTGCACAAAGCAATTTTTTGCAGTTAAATGTGTCATGCTGATTCTGAAATTTTTATTTAACTCTATCTTATTAATTCTTTCAACAAATTTATGACAAATGTAGTAAATATATTCAAAATGTGATGGAAAATATTGATCAAATATTAACATAAAATTGACTTTTTTTCTTAGGTGCAATTTTAAAGTATCTATTTATAATTTATTTTGTTCCCTGCTTCATTTTTTTAAAAATATTGGAAGGGAAACGTTGAATATGTAAGTTTTGATTTAGACATAAATTTCAGTGCAAAAAGGTCATATTAAATGCATGTACTGTGGCGCCAAAAGAAGCATATTGACCCCTTAATTGATTTGAATTTTATTAAGACTATTAGTGAAGAAACTAAAAGTATACTTAACAAAAAATTTGAGACTTGAAATATCAGGTGCCAACCTCGTTAGCGCTATTCTTATAAACGATAAAGATTAACGATATATCTCTAATTTTTTCCTTGTATTGTATTCATCCTTTGGATATTATTACCAGATACACAAACTTTAAAAAATCTCACAAATGAAAAAAAAAAAGTTGGATTGCCGAAAGTTGCTTAATATTAAATTCTCTGGACCCAGAATCCACGTATATATAAGAAATAGGTATAGTTACCATATAATCTTAAATTGCAATAAGAATGGTTATACTAGGCAATGATCTATGCCCATTGATTTTGTTTTTTACATTAGTTTACGCACATTTATATTAAATCTAAATTGATTTATCAAAAATTAGTCTCTATAAAATGAAACTGATTTCAAATTAAAAACTCTAGTTGTTCTAGTTATTCTCTGAAATAAATAAGATTATTTTCGTCAACGAAACCATGCCATATGTAACTTTTACAAAATGATCAATTTATTGAATGAGCTTCAAACAAACATGTCTTTCTGTAAAAGGGAAAAAAGGAATGTCACAGATACGTGACATGGAAGTGTCGTATAAATATACAATGTATTTTAATATACCCAGACCGGTATTTTCGTGCAATAGTATTTATACTGTAGAAAAAAAAATCGCGACACTCATTTTTGTGAGATTGTTATTTGGTACTTCCAAGCAAGCAGATATTTTCACTATCTTTGTGTATTGTTATTGATATTCGTAATTACTTAAAAGCTAACATAATTAATCGATATTATTTTTGTAAACAGCCAGCACCCTCTCATAACGCGAAAATAGAATTATCGTAAATAAACAATTAATATATAACAAGTTGCTGTCCTTTAAAAAATGAGTACTGTACGTGGACCATATGCATGTGCTTCTACACAATATTCAATTAAAGTCAGACGATTCCTTTCCTAAATATCTGTTTTGTATACCTTCATACAGCAAATTAAGCATGGACTGTCAAAACAATTCGGTTACAAGATCCTGTTATTTCCATCTTCGTAACATCGGTAGAATAAGATCACTCATAATAGAGGATGCTTGCAGGACACTTGTTAGATCTTTAGTGACATCTAGACTTGATTATGGCAATGCACTATTGTTTGGCCTCAATGCCACATCCTTGCAAAAGTTGCAGAAAGTTCAGAACACTGCAGCCAGACTGGTGAAACGTTTGAGAAAACATGAACATATAACACCAATTCTCATAATTCTTCACTGGCTACCTGTGGCATACCGTGCACAATATACCTGGTTCGTTGAAGGAAGTTTTTAATTGATTAATTATCTATACTCTGCAAGATCATCTTATATTTTTAAATGGCTGTGCCATCAAATCATGTTAAGTGTTAATATAAAAGTCTATGTATAAGAGAGATCTTCGGATGCGCCAATGAATGTATAAATACGATATACAGATTTAAAAGCGAGATTTGCTAATAAATGGCATGTATTCTAGTTCGAATAGGGCGAATTTTTCTACGGGCAAGTTGTCTAAGTGGTGAACTGTATGAGATTCTCGCACATGCGTAGTCTGGCACATGTGCATGGCATCTGGTTTAACCAAGCTTATATATTTTTTGCGCGGACATCAGGATCCATCAGGATAGGAGTTATCTTTCTAAACAAAAGTTCTGGGGTTATTACATTAAAATATTAGTTATATAAAAAAGAAATGTAGTGTGGTTTCAAATATAAATTAAAAATCATATAATCCTGTCAAAAAGTAGTGAAGCGGAACAGAAAACAATACTAGCCCCCTACCGGAAGTGTTTTCTAGTTTCCATTAAACCTGAATTTGCTATAACTATGGCAAGAAAATATCAAGTCGAACAATATGCAAAGTTGTTGAATGACCATTAAGGTGAAACCAAATGCTTAACATCAGCTCAATACACGAATATACTAGATTTTGCTTTAAAAAGGTAAACTATTTTTTTTTTTTAAGTCGTCAATTTTTCAAAAATTATTGAAGCTAAACGAAACACAGACTTCTTTTGTAAATCATTGAAATACACTCGCATAATATAAACGAACAATTGTGCAAGAAAAAATGCGGAAAACTATATGTTACCAATTAACAGGCGGGGGAACGGACGGACGAACAGCTAGGTGTGATGGCAGCCGAACAGACATAGAAAACTAATAGTACCCTTTGGATGTGACGGCATGGGACCATTAAGTATACGCCCACTTGAAAAGTGGGAGGGTATATAGTAATCAAGATTTCCGTCCGTCCGTCTGTTACGCTTTATCTCTTATCCGTAACTCCTCTTATACTATTGAGTGAAATTTAATGACACTTTCACAGAATGTGCACCTCCTATTTTACTTTTTATTCGACACATATTTCAGGTTTCCTGTAGCAAAGTATGGACATTGCCATTATATGTTTACCTATGATGTCACATATAGAAGGTTCTGGATAACATTTGATAGGACGATGTATTCCTCTTTATACATTACCGTAAAATAATATATAGCAACACATGGACATTATGGGAGGCGGGGGTATCATTAAGTGATCTCATTGCTCACAGTACCTATAGGTTTGGTATAATCAATTATACGCATCACAGTTTAGGATAGAAAAAGTATGCGGGCCTATTTTGAACTGAAAATCACAGAAATGCAAGGGTCATTGTAAATATTTAATTATAATCTGTAAAAATGTTAAGCTACATGAAAAGTAATGCGATCTTGCTGAAATGTTAAAAAAAATTCAAAGAAATTTTAAAAATGCTAAAATTCAACTTGAATGAACAGTTTGTTATCCATTGCATTATTGAAATTTATTGAAATGTAGTGTCCTAAATATTACCAGAATAACTTCTTAAATCGCATGACGCTCACTTCAGGTGACGATTATAACTGGAAATCTAATTTTTCTCAATATTGAGTTAAAAACCGTAGCTGCATTTGTCAGATATCCAACAATGTTAAAAATTAAAGCAAATGCCATCGCGATTAATAATTTATAATTTCACACAAAAAGTGGCAGTATTCCGATTAGGCACCTCCACTGTACTGTGAATTTTGAGTAGAGAGAAAAAAAAATATTAATGCAGAAATCAAAATCATTGCACTTCTTAACTTTCAGTGCCAAACTGCCTTAAATTGAAATTGAAAGAAAACAATGAAGAAGCAGATGAGAAAACACCAGAAATGTCTAAGTAAGTTTAATTCTATTCTTATGCAATGATTGTCTATGAATAAAAACGAGCATGTTCTTTTTCGAGTATCCTAAAAAGTACTTAGTCAGATAGACTTTTAGTAAAATGTCCTACATGATCAGTGTATAACATATTTTCTTCATTATATATATTATAGTATATTCTTAGAAGTGTTTACATTAAGACAAATGAGATATTTATTGACAGTACATGCATTTACTATATTTTATACAGTTTGTATAGATAATGAATTTTTATACAAGGCCAAGTATCTCCTTAAGGTCAAGATCTAGTAAATGGGAGGTGCCTGCAGATTTTTCAAATTTACGAAATTAATTCCTTTAATGATGCTTCATAGCATAAGTTTGGTCAAAATAGGTGTTTTGGGGCATAATTTGTAGAAAAACAAAGATGAAAAACCATATTTAAAACTTTCTCTTTCAATGAAAAATTAAGAAAACCAGTATTGAAAATGGGAGTTTTTTTTCCACAGCAGACAAAGAAAATGTATCCAGATTGCCTACAGTTTTTCAGAAAACGGTTTTTTGTACGTTCTTAGTCTCTACTTCAAAATAATATTAAATTTAAGCGAGATATCGAGACTACTTTTCATGTGATTTCAAATTTAATTCCATGAGAATACTTTTATTTTGTAGATCGTAACCTTAAGGTCAAGATCTAGAAAATAACTTTTCTGGTGCTAGATCGATTATGACGTCATAATCAATTTCAACTTTTCTTTTCAATTTTTCAATTTCAACTTTACTTTACAGCGCAGAATTATGTAGAAAATATGGTATTTTCATGGCATTCAATTTGAAATCATGTGAAAAGAAAACCGGATACCTATATTAAATTTGATATTGGTTTAAAGAAGAGGTCATGAACATACAAATCACCGTTTTCTGTGAGACTGTAGGCAATCTGGATACACTTGCTTTGTCGAATGTGAAAAAACACTCCCAATTTAAAATCATGACTGGTTTTCTTAATTTTTCATTGAAATTGAAAGTTTAAAAAAAAAATTCATCTTATTTACCTACAAATTATACCCCGAAACACCATTTGACCAATCTAAAGTTGTAATGCACCAATGAAGGAATTTATTTCTTAAATTTGATAAATCTGTAGGCACCTTTCATTTTCATTGACCTTAAACAAGGTTGTGTTCAATATAAATTTTCTAAAAATAAAGGACGTTTGTATATTTACTTTCCCATTTTTGTCCACTCATGACAATAATAGAAATATTCAAAATCAAAAGTCGAACAATTCAATTTTGGAGCACAGTACATGCACTCAGGAACATCCAAAATAGCATATGTGACACTAGGTGCAGTGGGGGAGTGTGAATCCCATGCCGACCGGTCATAAAACCTGCTGTGTGCTCTTTTTCTTAATAATGAAATAACGGAGAAATCCGTGGACAAAAAAAATTGAAATACGAGAGACGTTCAATAAATAATGTCATCGTTGCTCGGAAAGAAACCCAATAACGCTTTTCTATGATTTAGTTCTAATGTTTAAAATAAAATTTTCTCTTTGAATGAAAACACATGTCCACACTATTTTTATTCAATTTATTGTTGGTTTTAGATAACATTTTTGAGCATGACTCTTAGTATACTGGAATATGGCAGATTGTATGATTTCCTGTACTTGTTTTTGTTTTCTTTCTGAAAGGTGTTTTTTCAGGTTTGGGAAATGAAATAAGTCAAACATTAAAAGTGCTTGAAAATATGGTTGGTGTGACAAAACATTAACTTCCTTTTTATCCCAAGAACTCCTTTACCCTTCATAGCCTGTTGGTTTGCACGCTGTCATATAGAAATTATTTGTGGGGAATTCCTCATTCTTTGCTTTCGAGACTCTACTAGAAATTAGAATTACTCCTCCAATAAGAATTTGAACAACAAGACCACTAATACTTAATAAAATGTTTTTGTGCTCTTCAAATTCTTTGCTTTGCTCTCTTCAGCCCATTTCTGTTTTGTCAAGTGTATCTCATTGTAAACTTGTTTTGAGAGTTTAAAGCAAAATGGATTCAAGTTTTATTATCCATTTTAATTTCAGAAAAACATGGATTAGTACATTTTTTTTTTTGATTATTCTTTGAATATTCCTACACGTTGTCATTTTCATTCAAATTTGAAAATAGTTGGTGCATTAAACTTTTTACTATCACATTTTTCTTTAAAATAGTATGAACTACCCCCAAAATAATGTCTATCAAGTTTTCTATGTGTCTTAAAGTCAATCAAACATCCTCAGAGATAATTTGTTGAAATTTCGCAAATATAAATCGGTTGTTGTCTGTCCTTGTAGCCAAGGACGGTACCTATTTTTGATGTCCATTAAATCATTTTTGTTTATTGATATCCACCTGCTCATGGTTAAAACAGGCATTGGTTGCTGTAAATTAAACATATTTCAATTAATATATTGTGACGCGCCAAGCAAAAACCTCCCTTATCGAAGAATTTTGACATTTTCAGTTTTTTATCGATTCTTGTAGAGTTTTTCTTTCTCTTTCATTTGATGTATAGCATGACATATATTTCTGTGTATAAATGTATAAAATGTCGCATGACAATGACGGAATATTTTCTGTGACGTGTGTAACTGCATTGATTTTCATAACGCTAAACCGTAAAATAACGTGAAGAAATATAATAATTTAATGATATTAAATTTTATATTTTTTTAAACTTTTGATTTGATTCCCTTAAAAATATCAACACTTAAAATCTTTTCATCGTAATAATAGAAATAGAAAATAAACATTATAAACTATATCTTTAAAAAAAGAAGGAGAGGGGGGGGGGCACAGAAATTATTGACAAGTGAAAAAATGAAATCAAAATCGAAAATATTCTCTGGGAGATCTTCCAATTTATGGCTTTTTTAATGCAATAAAACTGCAAAAACTTACATTACTGCAACAGTAAAAGGAAAAAGGCAACATTTAGATGAGAAAAAAAAAATCTTATTATGATAGTACAATGCACAAACGATATACACGGATTCCAACACTCTAGCTGGGGCTGGTGGGTTAAGCCTTAAGCTCAATCGGTATAGGGCACTGGACTGGCAAGCCAGAGGCCTCGGGTTCAATGCCAATTACCCGGTAAGCAGAGGCACTTTATTGTATCTGCTACATTATCAATGCAGTTATCTTAAAAAAGTTCCAGACAGCTCCTACCACCTCCTCCCCCCGGACATTAAAAGTCTAGCTGTTCAATAAACAGAATAAAAAGAAAGTACACGTATTGTCATAGTTTGCATTTTAAATACATGTACCTGAATTTTTAAAGAGTGACATAGTTTTTTTTTGGTCTAAAGGCTACAATAACATATCTTTTACCACAAGTTTATACTATTTACATGTTTTAGTTTCAAATGTTTAAATGCGGGGGAATTGTATGCAGAATTACGAACTCATCTTTAAAGCCTTTTCGGCTTATTGATATTCTCGATTAAATTTTATTTGTTTCGTGTAGTTCGACCCTTTTTTCTTTAGGTGTCGTTATGAAATCCACATGATTGTAATAACTTTTGGAAAATTATAACTCATAGAATATGAGGCCTAATCTAAGCTTCATTCTTATCTTCCTGGGAAAGTACATACACACATTATGATTTATTTTAATCATATAAAATACTAATTGCTTTTTTGTATAGGTTAAAACATGCTAGGCACGTATTTCAACAAAGAGGGGGGATGGGTTATCCCAACATTACTTTTACTATTGAAAATGTACATTGAAATGTTGGGTGCCCCCCCCCCCCCCT
>PRKT01000434.1:390202-414322 GCA_003671525.1 Saccostrea glomerata | reverse complement strand
GGGGGGGGGGGGGGGGGGGGGGGGGCTGTGTCGTCTCTGCTATGGACATCCACGCTAATCAATTACCTGAACTATTTAACAAGAACAAGGCACACATCGATAGATCCGAGGTGTATATTGTTTTTGTCCTGTCTGTTTGTCTGTTTGTCGGTTTATCTGTTTGTCTGTTAATCTGTTTGTCTGTCTATCTGTTGTCAACTTTAACCTTAGCCATGACTTTTAAACCATGAGAGATAGAGACTTCATATTTGGTATGCATACTCCACCAATAAAGATCTTTCAAATGACACCAAGGTCAATGACCTTGTGGCCTTGACTGTGACCTATTTGCTTAAAATAGTTTTTTCGAACTTTCGCAATAACTTTTGAACCATGAGAGATAGAGACTTCATATTTGGTATGCATACTCCAGCAATGAAGTTCTTTCAAATGACGCCAAGGTCAATGACCTTATGACCTTGACTGTGACCAATATGCTAAAAATAGATTTTACGAACTTTCGCCATAACTTTTGAACCATGAGAGAATGGCCTTGTGACCTTGACTTTGACTTTTCTGCTAACAATAGTTTTTTTTTTTTTACATTTTTGCCGCTGGGCGCAAAGTGTTTCACAAACACATCTTGTTGTTATTTAAAAAATGAATTTATTGTTTTAATTTATACATATCTTTTTTTTTTTTTTTTGATAAACATGAAGCTGTGTGAATGGGTTAGTTTATCAAGCACGCAATATTCAAGCCGATCACTTTTGCATACAGGAAAAAATATTGATATTGTTTAAGTTTGTTACAAGTATGTATCAAATTTCGTGTAATTGGTAGTAAACTTCCATAATTTGAAATGCATATATATTCATTTAATTGCAATTCAACAGAAGAAAATAAGATTTTCTATTTTCCAAGGTATAGATGTTAATTATAAAATGTTGGTTGTAAAATCTTTATCGGAGATAAAATTATTACAGGTTAAACAAATCCTTAATATTAAAGGTTAAAATAAAATCATTACAAAGATTTTATAACCTCTGAAATTTTCATTTTAACTGTCATCCTGCATTGATGTTCTAAGTTCAGAGGGCTGAATGAGCACCGGAGACTGCGTTACTACATGCGGCAGCTTGATTTAGCAATTTTATATATGGCCGACATGTATTAATTTGTAACAATTTGTATTAGATCTATTTATAACATTTTAGCGATGTATCATGTTTGCCAGTTTCACATTCGATGTATCACTTGTGTGTATAACCTCAGCAAACGGATTATTAATACATTGCTGTGTAGCAAAATGACGGAATGTCTTATTTTTTTTCGGAAAAGGTCGATAAACATATGTCCAATCTGCTTTATTCTCAATCATAAAATATCTTAGAAAGTGTAACTCACAAAGTATGCGAGCATCCGTATCTTCATGATAAAATTTGCACAAAGTCACCAAAGAGATGGAGCAGACATGTGACACAGGAGAAGGAGGGAGGGCGAATTTTTTCTACATTTTTGATTACAACATAAGAAGGTGTTGAACCATAACAAAATCAGTTGAGAAGCTATTTTAAATCAACGGCTAAAAACTAATTCCTGAAGAAGAATCCAAATCAAATATTCTGTGTTATATCTAGAGAGAATTACATTTTTAAAACTAAACGAAACTATTTGTCAATATCCTTGGTAAGCTATCAATGAATATGTACAGTTCTTACTCCGTGCACAGAAAAGAACAATAAACAGCGATGCAGTTTTCTAACTTACAGCATATACGGAAGTAAAAGATTTAATAATTTAATTCTAGTTATAACGCGGTATTTGGTTGGATAAAGAAATTACTTTTTATTGCATAATTTGGGATATCTATGTCACAATCACATGTATCAAAAACATATCAATCCGCCTGATGTTACATTTCAATATTGTACAATTTGAAGTGATTTTTTATTGAAATCGACGACTTTTTTTCATATACGAAATGAAGAATAATTAAATTTTAAGGAATAAATTACACGTAATAGCTACCCAACTTATATGGTATAAGCCTTGTTGGAACACTTGACGCCTTTTTAAAATAAAAACTGCAGCGTTTACTGCCCCAACTCAGTTTATATCATATGAATTGCTATAAAGTAAAATTAAATAAAAGAGAAGGTAATTCGGGTCATTTTTCACTGTATCGCTAGTTAAAAAAATACTTTTCTTAGTTATGCTCCTGTTTACTTTTTCTTGCAAATGCATAACGATGAAACAGCTGCATATTAAATAAAAAAAAAACTATCTATAAACACCTGTCTGTTTGACCTTTTTAAGATCAACCGACTAAAATCTTTTTAAAACCTCCAAAATTTTCATTCCGGAATTAACCATCCTATCAACAACTTTTTTTTTTTCATTTCAGAAATGCCTTCAATTTTATTCAACGTTGAAAATTTCCCACAAAACTTTCGACCTACCTATACCGACGCAATTATTTTAACCCGAATAGTGAGAGGGCAAACAAAATTCATTTTAAAAACGGCCTTACGGGAATTTTTTTTAAACCACGACTGAACATCTTTAATAATATGCACTTAATTGTGAAAAGGAAAGATCACACAGACACTATGAACTACATCAAACCACACCCCAAAATCTTATTTCTAGCATATAAATAATCTTCTTGTTTTGCTGGGGTAAACTTTCTCAATGCTCTCGAGAAGGCGTTTTTACGTCGATTTTACCTTGTTGACTTTAGACGCGTCTTTTGACGTTACGTCATAATAGAGATAAGGGAGGTTTTTGCTTGGCGCGTCACATTATCTTTGGGATTCTTAATAAGTTTACAGCATCTTTAATCTTTCAATTTTACTTTATAGTTTATAGTTTACTGATTCTTGACTATTCATTTTAAATTCAGTGTCTCGAGAAGCCCTTGTTCTCCAGCTTCTCACAATGGAATTATGTGCTGAGAGTTTCACATAAAAAGTTAACTCATTAAAGATTCAATAATTAGAGAAAGTCACACTGAATGTCATATGATTTCTATGTTGTGTGTCATCTAGCTGAAGACATTATTTATTGAACGTCCCTCGTAGTTGCACAAGGTCTGAAAGCAATGATGATGGATAATTGAAGAAAAAGGTCCTGAAGCTGAAAAAAATACTTGTCATATAATTTCTTTTTCATATTTTGTATATTTCTTATTAAATATACCCCACACATTACAAAGCCGTTTTATCATTAGAGACACCAGTAAGTTGTAAGAACTCATTTCTTATCCTTATGATTTCTTCTATAAAATATTTTTAAAAAAACTCATTATTAGAGAAATTGATTGGCAAATGCCATGCCTTAAAATGTCGAAATATAGGTTCCTGGGCCATTTTTTCTCTATAGTGGACTTTTAAAGCTTAGATTATTTTATAACACTAACCCTTGCGTAAATAGGGTTCAAGTCTATTATGCATTCCAAACTTAGAGAAAAAGTAGCGGGTCCTTCGGATGTGACTTTAAAACCGACGCCCACATCGCGGCAGGAGTTGGCACAAAATAAAGAAACCTCACTGCTTAATGAATCTGAGTGCCGTGTAAAAGTCAAAATTTGAAGCCCTTCACAGGAATAAAGTGACGTCTTCATGAGTGAAAAGTTCCCGAATGGGACGTAAAACAACATACAATCAATCCTATTCATAGGCACCTGTGAAAGACGTATCAATTAATATTAATTCTTTCAGAGGAAATGGGATTTTTATTTCAAACGGTTTGTTAAGTGCATTGTGTTTATATTTTGATGTGTGATTTTAAATTCTTTTACTCATATTTATTTTATTGATTATTACTTTTCGTCTTTATTTTTTTTTTTAAAAATCTGTAGACTAAGAGTAAAATGTCACAAGGAAACTGCAAAGCAGAGCAACTTATTTTCAAAACATGCTTATTCTTTTTATATTAAGTTTTATATTAAGATCACAATATTTAAAAAAATGGTGTACTGTCGCAAAAATGACTTCATCAAAATAAAAAGCTGCACACAAAGTCATGCGAACTCGAATTGGACTCGGTCTCGATAAAATATTTCAGATTTAATCTATTTAGCCTTTTAAAGTAATTTTAGTACCAATCTCGCTAATATTAATTAAAATATATACAGAAGTGACTTCACTTTCCTCTATCCTCATAAATGAAATGATATGATATGACGTTACCAACTGTTGCATAATCTTATTTTTTAAAACAATTACAGACTTTAACGATACATCATGAATGAAAAGAGATTTTGTTATCATAAAATTGCATGTTTATTATTATTTAGTGAAAGTAATTCTATTGGAATACTAGCTATCATCCCCACGGCCATAATTGTGACCATCGTGATATTCATTTTGCTATGGAGAATGGGAGTTTTAAGAAAAATTGTAAGTAATAATATTTTTAAAGTCATGGATATTTGAGGTTTTTTTTTACGTTTTGTAAAATAATGTTTGACTCAAATTTTGAATATATATATATATTGGCAAATAATCTTTGCAAAAGATCTTTCTCGCATGTTGGTTCAAATGCGATCTTTCTTTTTTTATTTTTGGAAGGTATTTGAATTGGTTAATTGTAAGGCCTCAAGACAGGATCATTTGCCGAAAACTGAAGAAGAAATGGTTGAGATGATCTAAGTAAACAATTCAACTTAATCCTAATCTTCGTTGCCCTATATTCATGTTTTTTAGATATTGTTGTTGTTGTTGATTTTGTTATTATGTACATATACCTGAACTTCAATCAGATGAGCGTATTTTGTAAGAAAATGAAGATATTTCATATCAACTCGTTTTAAAAGAAAAACATGCATGTAAATAGCATTATTTATTTTTTGTATGAATTTGGAGGTAATCTCTGATTTTGTTATTTAAACCTTGACACAAAATAGTTGAGAAGACTGTTTGTACGAAATAAATGGTTTATTGAAAATATTCGGGAAAAAAATCCGAATAAAGAGGATTATTCGTTGCTTTTGTTGTTTTATTTAATTATACAAAATTTTATTCACAAAAAACGTAATTGGGCAGCAGATAAATAAGTTATTATTATTACAATAATAATATTATTTATGTGACAGAGTTATATTAACTATGATTGTTTTATTTGTTAAAATTATTTTTGAGATAACATGTTTTATTAAGTAATTGTGGTAAAGTTGTTTCATGTTTAAAAACTTTTTAGATCGGGATCAATTAGCTAGTTTTAATCTATGACACCATTGTCTTAATTTACAGCCAATCAGCGTGGCTTCTCCTAATCACGTGAACATTGTTTTATTTACCAAAGGAGAAAGCCACACAATTTTATAGGGATTTTTTTTTATCGAAAAACCCTCCATCCATCCCCCTTTCTTCCACCGTGTTATATAATATTTGTTATATATGTACTTGTATTAGTGCACTTTTATTAGTGTTTATATTTATTTGTTTGGCTTTTATTTTCTTTTAACCCATTCTTTTTTGATGACAGGCATATCAGTGCCTGCTTAATGATATATGTAATTTTAGGGGGTCTGATTGCATAAATGTTACCAAAGATTTTTGTATTCTTTCGAAATTTTTTCTAGTCTTGTCTGACCCCCTTATAATATGTTTATATTTTGTTTTGCGTCATTTACTTCAATAAATGACATTTTTTCACTTTCACTGCTGTTGTCATTTTAATCCATCAAAAAACTAGCTCAGTTGACTTGGCTTCGGTCTTGCATAATAACAGAGAAACATAAAGGCTAATTATCCAACTCTACAACATAGCGGGTATGTTAAGGCTACGACAAAATATTCTACTTGCCTATACAATATGACATCATGGTAAACCTTTTGACGTGAACTTTATAGATAACGATTTCTTAAAATCTATATTTAAAGATCTATTTAAGGTCGAAGAAATTAATTGAAACATGCAAAACCTTAATATAGACAATTTTTTGTCCTTTCTGGGTGGTATAAATAGCTGTGTATGTAACACGGGGTTAAATACGAAACCAATGAGTCAAAAATGTTGATTATTTAGCAGAGTGACAGTGGAACGTAACGAGATTTCATATAAACAAACAAAAATAATCAGAGTTTGAAAAATCATGTGTGATTTTTGCGGAAAAAAAGCTTTTGAATATGGTACGCTATATTAAATTTCAAGGATTTCTTTGCATAATGAAAATAGACATCGTTTTACTTGCCGATCAGCCTTTTTTTTTTTTTGTCGTTTGTAACATAAAAGATGTAAAATTTTCAGCACTACGCCACATACTTAGAAACATAATTTCTGTTTCTATTAAAAGTTTTTAACATATATATATATATATTATAATTGGGAGTGGTGGGTTGGTAACTTTTACTAAAGACCAAAATGGCCGAGATGTTGGAGAGGAAGAGGAAGTTGCTATACTAGTTAACTCATCCTGATGCTGACTTTCCAATGCTGACTTTCCAATGAACTAGATAACTTGTACCAAGTTGTGTGTTATGTTTAATTCTATCCAAACAATTAAATGAGATTATCTCATATTCATTTCAATAATCTATATTAATTGAATATTGCAGCCCATGATATTTTTGCTTTCTCTGCCTTTTCAATACCATTATACTGAGACTGTCTTCCAGACAGCTCTGACAATTGAAAACACCAATTGTAACTTTACTAATTTATTGAGAAACAAGATCATAATAATACAACACACACAATGTTGGATGAAAATGGTCGCAAATTTTGTAGGAGTCAAGGGAGACAACTAGGATACCATAAACAAACGGGCAAACTAGTGGCCTCACTTAGATGCGAGTGCCATGGAACCCCATGCCTGACACGCGCATGATGGCTAGACACACAAGCTGCACAGCTTTTACACCCTGCCCCTGGCTTGCTACCTGGTTTAGAATTTAAACACCAACCAGCCTGTAGCCTCTCCTACTTTTATATAGGTAGAGGGGGTCTGAGCACTGAAATGCTGCAGATCCGAAGCAATTTACATTTATTCTACACATTTCCTCAATGGCATTTAACTTCCATGTTAAAACACAGCCATGATACCCCCCTCATGCTTTGATGCAGATGGGCAGAGACAAACAGGTTAAGCGTGTACAAGGCTGATGTCTCCCTTGACCCCGCCACTAACATCGATATGATGTTCCCCACAACAATTTGCACCAAAATTAATATTCATATATATAGCAATCCTAAACTGGGAAATTACAGGACATCGCGTCATTGCAACTGAAATCTGACTAGATAAACAAAGGGCATTACTGAGGAGGGAAAATTTTGCCGTTCCCCCCTAAAATGAATTCCAAACCACCCTGGATATTATTTAAATAAGCCTTATTCCCCCTTTCCTATAAATGAGTTCTATCATATCAAAATAAACTGCTTTGATGAACGTTGATATTTTTGTCATTAAAAATGCAAGCCCCATTAACTTCGGATGTAATGATTTTTCTAATGGCCTTATTCACCTTACGCCGTTTTAAATCAATCTTATCCCCACCCTTGCAAAGAGGTGCACCATGCCAATAAAGACGGGGAAGCATTGTTGACCAAATGAGCAAAGTCTTAGGAAGCAATACATTATAACGATACAAACTACATTGAATTTCATGTGAAAATCTAAGTGCAGTATTGCCAGCCGTAGTTAGATCATTTGACCCTGCGTGAATGACTAGTACATCTGGGTGTGGTTGGTGTGTGAGTTCATCTGTTAATACTTTGTCAAGATCTTCCCATTTCAGCCCTCTAATTCCCTTCCAAGTGATGTCCATCCCAAGATTAAGATTCTTTCCACCTGGTCTCCTCCCTGCCTCCTCACCAGCCCAATAAGGTATTGAAGATCCCACTATCCAAATCGTCTTGAAACCTGGAATACTTTGGCAAAATTAGCCTGTATTCCATTTAACAATGCTAACATGTTATAATCCTATGTAGTTTCTGAAAGCTTTTGACTCCCACCGGCCCAAAGTTTTTATTTCTGAATCTGGAATCCCCTGTTTTGTAAGATCTGTAGCCCTGCCTATTCTAAAACTATGTGGTCTAAAGTGTCCTTGAATGTTCCTGAATTGAAGTGCTTTTTCAAGCACATAGTTGAATTGGTATCTTGTTACACCCTTATTGTCGACATGAATAAAGCATAAAAGGAAACCATCATTAGGGCGCAGCTGCAAAAACCTGAGTGCCAACTGTACTGGGCAAATATCCGATTTAAATGTTTGGACATATGCAATGTTGTTGTATTTCCCATTTGGTCAGTTTTGGACCTGGGAATTAAGATGCTGACCTTGCTTCTAGTAAACGTGATGTGTGCCCTATGGATATTCAAAACTTCACTTACTCTAAGCAAGCCGTGATATGCAATTGAGAAAAGTGTGGAAAATAACACTGCCTCGTAAGATGATCTACACACTGACGGCAATGCTGATACTACATGCTCCAAGATAGATACAGTTAATGGGATTGGAGAATCTAAAGTGATACCTCTCTTTTTGTGGAGACCCTGCAAGGCTTTTTTGACAATGAATGATTGAGTGTTATCTTGTATGCCTCTTAATTTATGGATATATGATAATGCGCTAATGTACAGTGCAGCTGTTCTATAAGCTGTACCTGAAATAGAAAGGTGGGCAATAAAATTAAGCAAATGATCAACAGGAATGGGGAAATACAATGTGGTCCCACAATTATTCAGGAATTTTTTGAAGTTGGTGAGAGCCCCCTGGTAAGCTTTGTATGTGTTTGCTGATAGTGAACCCTGTATAAGTCTGTTTGCCTCCCTTGTTAAATTTCCCACATATTCTTGGGAAGCGGTGTTGGCCATGGATCTGCTGCCGGTGCTAGCCGTCGGAATTTGCCCCACTGTGAACGAGAGATAGAATCGGCAATAATATTTGATTTTGAAGGTATGTGTTTTGTTTTAATCAAAATATTGTGTTTGAGACAAGTGAGAACTAGTTTTCTTACAATTTTCATGACCCTTTGTGACTTTGATGTTGTCGAGTTTATGACATGTACCACCGCCATATTGTCAATGTAAAACAAAATTTTATTGTTAGAAAATTGATGTTTCCACAATTCAATAGCTATATGGACCGGGAAAAGATCTAAAAAGGTCATGTCACGGGTTATGCCTTGTACTAACCAGGAAATGGGTCATTGAGCATATGTCCACTTGCCTGCAAAATATATACCAAAGCCCCCCTTATCTCCCCCTGCGCTATCAGTGTAGAGTTGTAGAGTCTCATTATTCACCCATATACCTTTTGTAATGACTGATATGCCATTAAATGATTGGAGGAAGTCAAGCCAGACTTTGAGGTCTGCTTTCATTTCTAACGTTACACGGGTATGGTGATGAGGTTTGTTTAGGCCAATTGTTGCATCAATCAAACGTCGACAGAAAGCCCTACCTGGAGCTATAACTCTACATGCAAAATTTAACAAACCCAATAAAGACTGAAGTTGCTTAAGAGTAACCTTCTTAAGTGCCATAATGTCGAGAATCTTTTGTTTGATTTCATCGATTTTTACCAACGGTAACCTCATGATCATTTCCATCGTATCAAACTCAATGCCCAAGAACGTAAGAACCTGCGTTGGATATACTGTTTAGTCTTTTGCAATATGGACCCCCAGATCGTTGCACAGATAAAGAAAAGTGTCCAACGTATTTTTGCAAATGAGAAGTTCTTTGCCACAGAAAAGAAAGTCATCTAGATAATGCAGGATTGAGGCATTTTTTGAGCAATCCTGTATAAGCCAATGCAGAAAGCAAGCAAATCTGTCCCAAATTGCACAACTTATTTTGCAACCGAAAGGTAGCATCTTGTCGTAATAAAAACCATCATTGAAGTGAAAACCTAACAAGTCGAAATCAGTGCTGTTCACTGGTAGCAACCTAAAGGCTGATTTAATGTCCGACTTCGCCAGAAATGCCCCCCGACCTAATTTTGTAATAATGGAGGCAGCATCATCTATGGTTGAAAAGGTTACTGAGCTCTGTTCTGGGTCAATGAAATCATTTATTGAAGCAGATTCTGGATATAATAAATGGTGAATGAGGCGGTAGTCACCGTCTTTTTTAAGTACAAGACCTAAAGGAGAAACTTGTTATGTTGGAAAAGGTGGTTCTATGAAAGGACCCGCAACCCTCCCAAATGAGACTTCTTTGTAAATCTTTTGCTCTGCAACGGGATATTGTTAGTCTAAACTTGTAAGATTCTTAGAAAGCCTGGGTGATCTAGGGCCAAAATACTGTAATTTAAAACCATGTTGAAAACCTTCCCTTAAAAATGATGATCAGAATAATTTTGTGAATGTAAAAAAAAATTATCTAGTTTAATTGGGGTCTTGCCCAGTTTATACAGCTGCCTTGGTGGAACAGGTTGTGGCCGGGTGCTTTCCTCCGCACCTCCTACAGACGTGCTTGAATCTGCATCAATGATTGGTGGTGCGAATTCCCCCAAGTCACTGTCAGGTGAAGCATCACTCCCTGCAGTCTCTGGTTTGGCATGGTGGGGGATGATCATTCCTGGCTCCAGACCTTTGCTGCCTGGGAGCATGGCGAGGCTTTTTGTGTCCTCTGCCCCTGGATGGCGACACCATCTCCCCTCTGATATCCCTCTTCCTTTTTGGTGGCATGATGGCTAGGATTGGACTGGATTTTTGTTTGTAACTTTTACTAAAGACCAAAATGGCTGAGATGTTGAAGAGGAAGAGGAAGTTGCTATACTAGTTAACTCATCCTGATGCTGACTTTCCCATGAACTAGATAACTTGTACCAAGTTGTGTCTAATGTTTAACTATCCAAACAATTAAATGAGATTATCTCATATTCATTACATTTCAATAATCTATATTGTTTGAAGAGAACTAAGTAATGAGAGATCTATAATCGTGTTCTAAAGCTGCTACAACCTGTTCTAAAGATTTAACAGATTTAAATAAAGTATTGTCTTCTGCATTATTGTAGAGATTACATTTATCTACAAAGAAAAACAAGTCACTTCAAAATATGTTAAATAACAGGGGACCAAGAATAAATCCTTGTGGGACACCTTTAATGATGTTTAACATGTCACTAACATGATGCCCTAATTTAACACATTGTTTTCTATGTGAGAGGTAGCTATAAAGCATTTCTTGTGCTGATTCAGATTGTCCATAGGCTTTTAGCTTCAAAAGAAGTGGTTCATGGGGAAGGCAATCAAAGACTTTGGAAAGATCCAATAAAATAGCTGCAGTGTATTCATTTTTATCCAGGGCATATTTCCAGTCTTTAATGACTCTCAACAGAGTAGACTGACATCCAAAACCTGACCGAAAGGCTGATACAAAGGGATCAAAAATGTCTTAAAAAGTTTGTTGACTGTGTTTCTATTGCTCTTTCGAAAAGTTTTGATATTCTTTGGAGGACGCTCACTGGTCTTTAGTTACTCTTCTCAAAGGTACTTATTTTTCTTGTGTATTGGAGTAACCTGAGCAATATTTAGCTTATCAGGAAAAGTTGGTGTCACCAGGGATAGATAAATTATTTTGGTCAAAGGTTTACTGATAACTGGATTAGCAATATGCAAACGTTTTGGAGAAATGCCATCAATACCTGTAGCCTTTTTTACTTTTTTTTTATACTTTTATTGACAAAATATTCCTTAATGGGCGAGAAAGAAAATGTATTCAATTGTGTTGTACCTTGAGTATTTCCTCTGATTGCCTTGATGCTTGGGTGGTCCTTATCAACATTTTCATCTGCATTTCCAATATCTTTGGCTATATTAATTAAAAAAAACATTAAAAATCTCACTTATTTCATTTTGATTATAAACAAGTTTTGCATTTTCTTACAGAGGTACATCTATTTGTGTGAGAGACCCTTTATTTGTTAAAAAAGGTTTCACAGGTGGCCAAAAGTCTTTTGATGTAGGTCCCCAAGTACATCTTTCAATAAAATATTGATTAATATATTTATTCTTTAATTTGGTTACAAGATTTGTTTGTTGTCTATAGTTCTCCCAGTTCTGGCTTGATTTTAGTGACTGATATTTATTATTATACATGTTTTCTTGCATATAGCCTTGCGAAGTTCTTTGTTAATATATGGCACTTGCTTTGTCAAAATTTTCCTTTTCTTTAAGGTGGGCATGTTTATTGGCTACATAGGGAAGATTAATTTTTTTAATTCAAAATAAATATTTTCGTTTTCAGAATAAAGTTTTTTTTTTACTAGATGTACACTTGAAGAAATGTGAAAGCCCTAGCTGTGAAGTTGTGATATCGAGTGAAAGGCTGTTTCACAAGAGTTACATTTTTGAAATGTTTGAAAGTTCAAGCCCTTACCAAAATTACGAGGGGTTATCAAAATTTCATGGGCTGAGGCTATAAAATTAGTACTATGTAGTACCTCAAACACTTTTTGATGAGATTCCCTGTAGCTGACTAAAACCCGCCTTTTTTATAAATTCGCAAAGTCATGAACAGCGGCTTTCAATGAATATAATATATCAAATTGATTTATACATTGGGAGAGATCCTCGCTTGATTGGGCCAGCATATTTTGCTTTTTGGAGTTCAGTACTTACAACATATGATCAACGTCATTTTTTGACCATTTTTTTCACACCTTGACTACGAATCGACATTAACTGAGCATCCTTTTCCCCTCTGAATCTATTTGACATTAAAGACAAGTACTCTTGATGCATATTATTTCTAGATCTATGTAGCCAATTTAAACATTTTTTTTAGTTCTATACCAGTTTTTTCAGGTCCAAAACTTCATACAATGCTGGAAAAGGTCATTTTCAAGGCCTCATTTGTTTGGACATTCCATGTAAAATTTGCGATAAAATTTTATAGAAATTCCAGAATAAAGTGAAAATTTCATATTTTATGGAATAATTGTGTCCCAAAACTTACTTGAAATAACGGGATTTTTGGATGTCAAATATTCATATCAAAGGAGTTTTTCTCAGAGGTCGGGAAAACGTAGGGTTCGAGGTTGCGCCGCCTGGACTTACCATTGCTTACAAAAACATTACTAATTTATTTAAAAAATGAAATATATGATTTATGATTTATTCTTTGAATAGAAAAGATGATGCGTACTAGATATTTTAAAATGCATTGAGGTACCTTAAGCGGTTTTAATTTTATGGCGCTAGTCCACAAACTTTTTGATAACCTCTCGTATGCCCGATGTTAAAGTTTTTTGAAAAGTGTGTATTAAATCTCTGAGTTCAATGATAAAAGTTTTTGGTATGTATATATTGAAAGGTCTTGTCAAAAGAATTACAAATGTGAAATATCAGCGTCTTAGTATTTACCGTACAAAAGTTATGACCAAAGTGAAAAATTTGGAATTTTATGTGAAAGGTGTCAAAAGTGCAAATTATGTGGTACCAAAAGACAGGTCTTGACAAAAGAAATACAAATGTGAAATATTAGAGTCATAGCTTCATAAAATGAAGCAATGAGCTCACAAGATGATACCCTTCACCTCCCATATGGTTATGATGACAAAGTCCATGTTTTGCTGTGGACGGGAAACCCAAAATATATGTCGGATCAAAAAGTAAAATAGGAGGTGCACAATGGCAACATGTACTAAAGATTCAGTGCAAGTTTAATTAAATTATTAAATTTCACTCAGTAATATATGATGAGTTGTGGATAAAAGATGGGTATCCCGAAGCGTAACAGACAGACGGAGGACGTACAGACAGATGGGCGTACGGACGAACGGACAAACCGATTTCTAAATATCCTTTCGCTTTTCAAGCAGGGGTTATAAATGTCACATTTAAAAATATTTTACAAATACCTGTAAATATGTTAGATGATTATCATTCTTTTCTTATATTTTCGTGCAATAAATAATATATTTATGTTACATTTAAATTTTTATGATGAAACCTCCACCCAGTTTCCCCGTCATGTATTGTGGACGAGAGGATACAAAGGATTATTATTGTGAATTTTATTTATTATGTTGCCATACTTACATGAACATCTATATATATACAAACAATTTATGTTCACAAAGAGAGAGGAGAGATGGAGGAAGGAAGAGATGTACCTGTAGCAAGCAAAAATTCCTGATTTTTTTACTTTTTGGCTGCGTGAGTCAGATGACCTATTGTTATCCAGGGTTCTCCACAAGGGGTTTTATCATGGCGGCCATGGTTAAATTTATGTGTGCCATGGTTAAACGAGCTGTGCCATGGTTAAAATAGGCAGCTGCCATGATTATTTTTATTGCTTTCAGTCCCGACACCCTCTGTTTTAATGACTTGAATAGTTAATCGTGTTTATGCTGCAACTGCCATGCACCTCGCTTGCCTCGAAGGAAGTGGAATGTGATAAACAAACACATGCACCGTTAATTGATGACTATGCTGATAGCTTATCTGTTCTCGTCTGCCAGCTCACATCGTCCGTTAACTTTTGAATATTTTTCAACTTCTTCTTTGAAACTGCCAAACAAATTTCATTAAATTTTGGTATATATCATCTACATGTATAGGTGAATGGGAACAACTATTGTGAATGTCATGGTCCCTGCTTTCATAGGCATTTTGAAGATGGGACCAAAACTACTTAACTTAATGCATTCTTAAATTATTTTTGTCAATGATATCAAGCAGTGAAACTGTTGGCATAATTGTAATGAGCTTTGAGTCCTCTTTCGTTTTTTGTAATTAACGGCCCTAGGGTAAGAGGTTGGGGGGTACATATAGAGTATATAGTGAAAGTGCATTATTTCTTTGAAAATCTTTTTAATTCTTCTCCTGTGTATTAAACAATCAAAATAAATGCATCGTCACGTTAAGCAATGCTGCCCTTTCATCATTCAATACCTGATTGTAAGATAGATCTAATACAGTTAATCCATTCTGACAAAGTGTCTGTTTTCTTTTTTCATATGTTGCCCTCGCCTGGCGTAATTAACTCATATTTTGTGCTCAATAATAGGGAAGGCCTTACATCAGAACTATTTAGATTTGCAAATTTAGATTATATTCGTTATAATAATGGCTTTAAATACATAACAGAAAATATTTTTCACAAGTATCGACAAAATATGATCCTAACATTCTTAACAAGCACTCTTGATGGAAATGATGTCTCATTAGCCATTGCGAAAATAGATACATTATATACATTTACACCAGCTGTCGTCTTTCCCACCATTCAACGAAGCCGATTGTATGAGATGTCCTTGTTTCTTGATGAAAGCTGCACATATTCAAATGATATATGCATATGATGTTAGTTATTTATATATTTAGAAAGAATTGACTGACACATTGTGGCACAAGAGCACTTCCTGTTTACTGATCTATAAATGAAATTAAAATAAAATATAATTTCCCGGAAGATAAATTGATCAAAAATTAATTTTATGAGAATTTTCTATGTTTCCTAGCAAAATACTAATTTTCAGATTGAAATCAAGTAAAAATATAAATAATTCTGAAATCAAATTGAAAAATATTCTTTAAAAAGAAAATAAATAATTTTTTTGATAAGCTTTTCCTTTTCAAAAGTTGATGTTAATTCCAATAATTAATAATAGATAAATAATTAAATAGAAAATCCTTAAATGTGCTTGAGATATTAAAAGACATTTATAAATGATTTTTGTAGATTAGTTATAAACTCTTTTAATTTAATCGCTTAAAAGCGTAAAATAACAATAAAAGAATCATCCTTTACAAAAGTTAATAATCATGGCTTCAAAATTAAAACAGTAATAGAAATTTCCATTGACTGTATGAATAAAGTCTCTCTCGATTATTCTGCCCACTAATTGAGACATCACCTCTTTGCCGCTGGAGAGGTGCAAAGTTTGACCTATGCCCGGCTCTTAGGGCCATTGATTAATGTGAGATCTTTTTCGTATCAACACCTGCGATACAGAACCTTGCTTTATACGATCCCCCATGAAGGACCAGTCTCGATTTCCCATGTGGGATTCGAACCCACGACGTAAGGACCAACTCCTTACTTTACGACTATAGAGCAAATGTTCTAACACTGCGCCAGGCAGGCGACTAGAGATATTCAACAAAATATTAATGTAGAAAGCTTAAAAAGTAACATTTACTGCTTGAAGCAAAAGAAAACCAACACTGAAAAATTTAAATTGTAAAAAATTCTGCTTACAATTCGATTAGCTGTAGCCCCTTTTATTGTGTTTAGTCACTACTTTGATTGTATCTTTTTTTTAATTCTAAATTATACATCCTTTTTGTAGACCTGAAGAAACGAAAGATATTTTTTTTATTATGGAAAATGCATAAACATGGTATATATTAGTCTTTATTCTCATATTGTTTAAATCTATAAACATATAATTCAAGCACCAAAATTCAATCAAAACATAGGTTCTGAAATTTGAAATTGTGTGTCATCAAGATGCACAACACAGCAATAAAGCATTTAAGGTTGCCGAATGGGGTTTCATTACGGAATAGTTCGTGCATCGTAGTAAAATGAAGCGTATTTACTATTTTAAGGCATTTTTTCACTTAATTGATAAAATTCAACAAAGTGACAGGTTTAAAAATGTACATGTACAGTTTTATATAACCAATTGTGCAACTGTTATGTTGGCTGAAGTTGTTCTAGTGTGTTTTATTTTTGACGTTATGATAAACTAGAGCTCTTAAGGAAAGGAGTAGTCAAATGTTGTTAAAAAAAACTGTAGTTAACATACGCTCTTAAAAATTTAAAACATAGAAATTTGAGATCGTTTCCATTATATTTACTATGCTTTTATATAAATCCTTTATGCCTGTCATATTTTGTAGTGCTGTGTAAAAACATGAAAATTCGTTAACTTTTGGCATTTTAAGATGCCCTTTCTAGTAACAAGACGGTAGAATTTTGTGTTCCTTACATATAAAACACAATAAAGTATTACTTTATAACTCTAAAATTGGCATTTTCCTATATAATCCTATAGTTAATGTGTTTGTATTTTGAGACGGTGTCTTAGGAATACCTGGACTATAGATTTTATAAAAACTTGGCATTTACATGTACAATGACGCTAATGCAAGTTATGTCTATGGTATAAAAATGAAGAGTTTCGCTTTTGTTTTCACATAATAAAACCCCAGTTGGCTCCCTTAAGAGTCTTCCATTTGTAGAGATTTTGTATTCTTTACATTAATCAACAAATTTTGTTTTAAAACATATATCAACAGCACGGTGAAATAAACATAATTAATTGAGTTTCATTTTTTTGTTTAATGCTTAATAATAATAAATAAATTCAATGTATATGTCTTCAAGCAATTCCATTATTTTGAAATTCAACAACTACATCTATCCGTCTAGGTTTGAAACATAAACATTTTGAACGAAAAGAAATAGAAATGTGAATAAATATAAGAATTCCACAAAGTATCGCAAAAGTTAAAATTGAATAATGAATAACATTATTTGTTTTCATGTGTTTGTTTGTCGCATCATCCTTTAAAACTCTAGCCGGAGTATCTATGGAAAAAAAATAAATTGAATATGAAAAGAAATAAATTAAATGAAATAATAAAGGAAATGGATACTACGAGAGGAAGCGAAACTCAAAATTAAAGTATAAAGGTGTTGCATCATACAAATTTCTAATGATCTAATATTATCAACAGATTTGGGCAATACTAATTCTCACAGTGAAACGTTGTACTGACTTCAGAAACATTTTGCAGTGTGGCAAGAGACAAGTGTTTTATTAAATAGTACTGAAAAAAGCAGGCACATGTGTATCTAGTAAACCTGTAAAACACTTTTTCTTCGCGCAACAACTTTGCTTTGTTTTCTCGTAATTCCGCCGGACAGTTACATTGTAATTCTCGAAAAAGTTATTGTCGAGTGCATTTATATTCTTTGATATCATAAAGATTAAATGCCATTATTTTTAAAAATGTCGTCTCGTTAAAGAAGAGTCAATAAGTATCTCACTTAAATGTTTTGTAATCTAAAATGTATAAAAAATTAACAAAATAAAAAAATGATTATCAGTTGTTACATAATTTTTCAATAATTATATGTGAACATGATTGAAACAGTTGTTTAATTAAGTTTAATACATAATTTTTATGCATTAAAGCATGTTAACAAATGTCGATCCCTTTTAAATTTTATCATTCTAAAATAGAATAAGTTAAGAACTAATACCTGTTTCACTACTGGCTGTTGAATGGAGCATGTGTTCAAGTGACCTTTTTGGTAAATTCGTTGTATGGACGTTGACGAAGGTGAAGGTTTTCTTTTCTATTCCTTCAAAAAGGTAATATTAATTGCATCAATCAGAGCTTTCGTTGAAAGTAGAATACTAGTAAGCATTATGTCTCAATTAAACCCGTAAAGCCCTCCTAAATACTGATATATACATAGCAGAAGTTGTCATTATGGTTTAAATTTAAAAAGATTTTATAGTTGTCCTTCATTTCAAGTATTGGAAAAATTAGATAATATGTATTTCAGCCAATGAATAGTATGTATAATTTAGTCCTCATAACTTGACAAGAGGTACAAAACTCGTACAAAACAATTTGTCTCAAAATACCTTCAAAGGTGGGGCATCCTTTAATAAAATTACACAAAGACTCATTGCATCTGCATTCTTTTGTACAGGACATTCCAAAGGCAGGGAATACACACCTGATACTACAGTTTTTCCCATGAAATCCAATTGGACAAGCTGTAACGTTATTTTGCTTGACAATTTAATAATGTGGCATAATTAGCATTAATAGATAGGAAATTAATTGTTAATTTTGATAGAAAAAAACCTGCATATTTATTGTTCTTGAAGAAATTATTTACAAAAAGTAGATTTACTTATCATTTTTTTCCGCTGGTTATGAATATATTTGTATGCTGAATATGACATTTTTTTCTAAGACTAAAAACATTAGATTTACAACCTGCACAGGAGTTGTTATATGTTCTGTAATATCCATCACAGCAATCAAGACCATAGGAGAATCTGGTCGTGAAAAAAATAATGTTCGCAAAAACTACATTGTAAACTTTTAAATATTTCAAAAACTGAAGTATTTAGAATTATCTATATTAGCTGTATAATGTACCTGCAGTTATTGTGACGTTGGGCGACGTTCCCGATGGAAAAGAATAGCAAAAGTTTTAGCGAGCACCTACAAACACATCCAAGCATGTTTATAAATAACTGAACATAAAAATGCATTAAACTTAAGTATTAATTTGGGTTTCCATCAAAACAGATCAAATTTCCTCTTTCGGGAAATTAACATGTTTATTTATTATACAACGTTTTGACATTGTATTGCTCTATAAGGTTTTGAAAAAAATGTGTTATCAAAAAGGTATATTGATACAAAATAAAATATGATATCGCTAGACAACGTTCTTTCTCTTCATTTACCAACAAAATGTTATAATTCAAAAATTATATAGAAAAGAAAATGTAATTCATTTTAAATGATTGCAGGTTTCTAAAATTTAATTCATATATTTCTATTAAATTCAGTGTATGCCTATTTGATTTGTATTATAAAATTCACCAAATGGGAAATTGTTTTTAAGCCGAAAAGACTAAATAAGCAGCACAGTTCATGGGTACCACTATACATATTTACTGTATTGAATGACACATTTTGAAACCTAACTAGGGATTGGAGAAAATTTGTTTATCATATTCTGTTATACACATGCTATATTTGTTCTTATATTTGCACATACTTAGGCCGAATTATATCGTAAAGTAATGCAGTGCATTGCTATCAATGCAAGCTTTCTTAGGCATAAAATTACAATTACCATTAATCCAGTCACTTACGGCAATTTGTTATCTTGCCATTACTCAGTTGAAGCAATGCATTTCCATTATTTTTTAAACATTTTTTAAAAATAAATCTATAAAAAAGTAATGTGTTAAAAATATAATCAAAATACAGAATTGTCTTCACATTTTATATATTTAGCACTGTTTAATACATCTAAAAATGCATGCATAAGGGATACTTGTACATGTGTCTAATATATACAGTTTATTATTCATAGTATGACTTTGTTTTAACATTTCGAATAGCCCACTCAAGAATTTCAAGGAAATCTATTAAAGTATAATGCAAATGTGGTGCAAATCGACCTGTCAATTGATGCAAGGTAAAATAAGATTTTTTGAACACCTTATTATCGTTTTTGATCGAATTTTTTTCCTAAATTGCTAAACAGAAAGTTATTTTAATGAAAGTGCTTTCATTGATCGTCAATTCGTTATATTCAATCTTGTAACTTGAAATCGTGTTCAAACAACTTCCTCAAAAATATTTCACACTGTCATATCCTTTTTAGAAATAAATCAAATAAATTTAGGCCTATACCAAAAAAATTTTACGCTCTTTTAAAAGCGGAAACCGGAAATTTTTTTTATCGGAGAACCACAGTTTTAACCTACTCTTGAATGATTTTGCAACGTTTAGATATTACCAAAACATGTCAGATTACATGTCGTTTGTTTGTATGACATTTCTTCAAATGTTGATATTATTTTCCAATGGAAACACTGCACAGCGTCATTCAAAATGCAGGTACGTCTAACTAGCGGTTTTAATATTTCTAAATACGTCTTTGTTAAAACGTTTTACAGTTTGTTTTACACTTATCTAATTCTCATAATCAGATTCTCCTATGGTCTTGATTGCTGTGATGGATATTACAGAACATATAACAACTCCTGTGCAGGTTGCAAATTACAGTTTTGTGTTTGGCAAGAAACTTCTATCTTTCCTGTTACAAACGTATTCATTCACATTGTAAAATAAATATTAGCAAGATTGATTACACAAAAAATTCGAAATAAAGAAATAGAATTGCATTTTTTAATGGAAGGAAAACACTTCGAATCCATTATTGTATGTCATTTATAATTTTTTTTATTTTATTACATGTACCTGTATTGTTAGACAAAATATTTACATCGTTACAGCTTGTCCAAGTGGCTATCATGGTAAGAACTGTAGTACCAGGTGTGTATTCCCTGCCTTTGGGATGTCTTGTTCAGAAGAATGCAGATGCAACGAGTCTTTGTGTAATTTTACTGTGGGATGCCCCGGCGGTGAAGGTATATTTGTAATGTGTAAGTGTTGTACCTCATCTTAAGTTTTCCTATTTATAATGCAAAAAATAACACTAACTGTATTATTTAATGTCTAATATTATGTTTTTTCTTTTATTTTTTGAATAAAGGATAACTAAAATAGATCTCAAGAATAACTTTTGCCACACAGCAGTTTGACGTTTGTAATTTGGGAGCTGTTCGGAAATTATTAACATTGCGTTTATTCTACTTTGTAACGAACTTCTGGTGAAAATGGCATTTTCGCAGAGGTTATATTCCTCTGATAACATAGTCTTCTAGATGCATGTTACCTCTACAAAAAGAGTCACAATGAAAAGTAACTCTTCATATGGATAAACTATTCAACACTTTCTCTTTCAAAGAAAAATACAAACTTTAATTTTAGAAAACAATATTCTTAAATTCATTTTTAAAATTGTGTTTTTCATGATATTGCTATATCAATGTTTTTAACAGTGGTAAAATATTTGAAACATAACTAGGAAACTTTCTCAAAAGAGATGAATAATGAGATATGAGATTTTTAAAATATGAGCGAGATCCACAGAGGGTCTCTACAAGTGACACATAATCTCATTTGATGTTTCTTGTCCGTACTTCGACTGCGTCTCTAATTTGGATTTTATTTAACCCTAGAAGAAATTAAGTGTAGGTATATTTTTATTTCTTAACAAATATGCACATGTTACAAATCAGATGTAACCTTCTCGTTGTTTCACCAACAATTGTTTTGAAAGACTTGAGATAAAAATGAAAATGCTATCAATCGAAATATTGAGGTTAAATTTCTATGTAGTATAAAAAGGTTTATGATAATGCATTCCAATGTAAAAGTTGATAACATTAATGAAATAAATAAAGTAAAAAAAATGTTTGCAATATTGTTGAGAAACGTTATAGAATCAACGAAAAACAACAAATAATTTAAAGAACAAAGGCGTATACTGGCCTCAAGTTTGGCATTCAAAACTGCCCTATCTAAGGAGACCAATACCTGTAATCATAGTCTAATTTTAAGACGACCGCAAGCTTTTTTAAGTACAGCTTAAGTGGTTCATTCCGGAAACAAAGAGAAATATACTAGATCAATACGAAAACTAGGTTTGGCTTCCGTATGGTTGCAACAACTATATAAATAATTAAAGAAATCATCCAAATCCTAAGTGTGACAATTTTTATGCTGAGAATTTTTAACAATACTCACATCCATGGATATCGATCATACAATACACCAGATACATATCGTGCCTTTTTTATTCACTCTTCCCTTGCGTCAATTGACAATTTGATTTCACTAAATTTTTAATTCATTTTACAAGGTTCCCTTTGAATATTTGTGTGGACTATTCGATTTTTTAAAAAAAAAATACTTTGATTTTTCAGCTACAGAATACAAATAAATAAGAGTCTACTCGTTGGTTAAATTTCTTAAACTTAGATTAAAAAAAAACAGATTAGATGCTGTGAACATGCTTTTTTTTATCATAATAGAAACTACTGTCTTGTATACCACTGCAGTTCCTACAGATATCCTAAAGCTGCTTCTTCAATTGCATATAAAAATGTTATAATTACTTTAAATCTAAAACAAAATCTTCATGTTAATATCATTGAAAATGAAGACTTGAAAAAATCATCTTAACATGTCCTCATGTTTTAATTCAAGTAGACCGAACCGTTCAACTGCGACAGCATTCCATTTCTGTTAGAAATTCAGTTGAAGATAATGGCAAAAGTTGGACTCATCATAAAAAAGGACCATAACAATTATGGTTAGCATTGCAATGAAGTGTTTTATAAATATGATAGAAAATTGTATTAAACAGCTTAACTGTAAATTCTGAACGACATATCATTTCATTTTACTTACTAAGAATAGGATGTGAAACAAACATTAAGATTAAATACACGTACAAAAACAACAGAGATTTTTTTGTCCCCCGCTTGAAAAGTGGGGGATATTAATTTGGGTTTGTTCGTCCGTCCATCTGTCCGTCCGTCTTTCTGTCTGTCTGTAACGTTTTCGTTTCCACACGATATCTCGAGAACCCTTTGAGCTTTTGCAATGAAATTTAGCATAGCAACTCCCTATGGACTAAAGAAGATTTTGAGGTCAAAAGGTCAAAGGTCAAGGTCATAAATAAGCAAATCTCAGGAACCATTTGAGCTTTTGCAATGAAATTTTACATAACAACTCCCTGTAGCCTAATGAAGACGCCTATTGATTTTAAGGTCAAAAGGTCAACGTTCAAGGTCGTAAATTTATGCATTCTGTCTGTGTGTAACATTATCATTTCCGGACGATATTTCAAGAAGATTTTGAGCTTATGCAATCTAATTTTATATCAAAACTCCCTAGAATCTCTCTCACCCCTCTCAAAGTGCCCCGCCCCATTTGTTTTATTAGTATTTATAGTATTACATGTCGCTATTTTTAGCACAGGAGCATGAGGAGAGTTATTGCGTATAAAACAGGTTCTCGGCGGACGTTATGTTTTTATTACTTCTATTAGAAATGTTTAATAAAGGCTAAATAAAACAAACACCGTGGATTGTGTAAAATTTTGGCAATACCGAACATGAATATATACATGCATGTGACTTCATGATTGCATGTAATTTGCTTCATAGTAGAGTGGCCCCGTGGTCTAGTGGTATGTCTCTCGCTTCACATGCGAGAGGTACGGGGTTCTATTCCCAGACGATTCATTATCTTTTTCCCGAAATACTTTTTTTTAACTAAATAATTGAATTCAACATGTGAAATGAAAAAATATGAGGTGTGGCTTGTACAAATCCATAAGATCATCATTACAGTGTGTTAAATACTATAGTATTCCTTATAAAAAGAATCTTTTATACACATAATAAAGAATAAGCAAATGCAATAAAATCTTTATATCCATATTGCCATATTTTATTTGCTTCAGGTATACATGTATATATTTAATAATTCTACAAATTCAGTAAGGGTGATCCGACCCCCCCCCCCCCCCCCCCCCCCCCC
>PRKT01000434.1:373675-384505 GCA_003671525.1 Saccostrea glomerata | reverse complement strand
TTCGTTTTGATAATATATAACACTTTTTCTTGCGTTGTAATTTAATCAAATGACCTCCTCGGTATTAAAATACTCAACGATTTCTTGATAGTAAAAAATAATAAAGGGGAGTAATTGAATCTCAAACCGCCTTTTGATTGATTATTTTAGATCTTGAATCTCGAAACTCGAATTTTGAATCTCGAATTTCGAATCTCGTATTTCGAATCTCGAATCTCGTATTTCGAATCTCGAATCTCGAATGAGCCTTCTGGGCTTTCGTAACCATACGATTCTGGCAGCACTTTCCAAAACAATAGAATAAAAACTTTAGATAGAAACAAAAAATTAAGTTTCAAAGTATGCGGCGTAGTGTTGAACTTTTGTTTCTGTTTTGCTACGAACGACCGAGGAAAGGCTGATTGGCAAATAAACACCCTTTCTACTTTTATTTTACGAAGAAAATGTAGATTTATATAAGCATACAATGTACCTTATTCATAAGTTTTACTCCCACATGAATCACACATAATATTCATACTAAATGCTTTTAAACTCCGATTTCTTGTGTTTGTTTACATGAATTCTCGTTAAATTCATATAAATTCTGTGATAAATACAGAGACACAGAAAGGATAAAATTCTGTTTATATTATGACTCTGCATATTTTGATCCAATTTATGACCTCAAATCAATCTTAGATATCGATTTTAAGAAATTTTAATCTCTAAAACTTCATGTAATATAGCTTACTATGACGTCATATCATAGAGGCAAGTAGAATTTTTGGTTTTAACCTTAACATTACTGCGTAGAAGTTTTGACCTTTAGAATGCTTAGAGTAATAACAAATCACGACAATAATATTTGGTCTATTTAGGCACCTTTCAAAGATATTAACGAATCAACAGAAAGAGGGAGACAAACCTCATCATGTTCCTCTGATTTAATATTTAAGCAACTGTTACCATCATAGACTTTGGCAATCTGTGTATAATTTTTCCAAAAAATGTAAAAAAAAAATTAAAAAAAAAAATAATAATAATAATAATAATAATGATGATGATGTTAATAAAAACGTTAACTACAGGTCATTTGTTAGGCCAAAAAAAAAGAAGAAAGACATTTCTTGTAGAATAAACAAGTCAGCAAGTTAATTTGACACTATACCACGATACAAAAAAAAGAAAAGAAAATTGAGGTATTCTTTAGATTCCTTCAAATAAGCAGTTCTAATAAACAATTTGTATTTGGAATCTAACTCCAAACCACCAAAGAATTAGATTACATACCAAAGCAGCTTATTTTATTATGAAAAAAAGATCTTTTCATTACATGATATGTATATGCAAAAAAAAAACTAATTTCAAGGAATGTTAATTCGTAGCTTTTAGCCTGTGTAAGGAAAAAATAACCCTCATAGAAAAATTATCAACGGCAAAACCAATCCCTTGTCATGAAATTCCTTTTTGTAGAGAAAACACTTTAGAGGTCATTTTTGCATGTAATCCCTACAAGGAATCAACTCCGTTTTAAACCTCGCCATAAGCTGCCATACATGGGCATCATTGTTTCACAAACACATCTTTGTTTTCTTCAAAAACAGGCGTACATGTATTTCTTCAACCTATCCGCATCAGGTTAACAATTCTTTTTTTATTTACTAGTCATGTGACAAACAGCTGATATATGTACATGCGATATAACTGGTGCAAGTGTGTACGGCCAAGCCTTATCCATTATATATGGATAATTGTATTACATGTCTGCATGTACTCCGTTATTTGTTACTATGTTTTAAAAAAAGTATTATATAAAAAAGGGGTACTGAAATCACATTTTCGATTTCGGTCCTAACATAGCTGTGAAAGAGGTATAATTCTAAAGAATAGGGAATGTATGTGTTGAATAAAAACAAATAAAAAATGACAGTGCAAATTTTAAATGCATTATCAATTGAAGTATGATAATATTGATATCAATCAAAATGATAATTAAATATGTTATTTTGGTTATCATTAATTGATTTTCCTGTTAACTTCCTTCGTATGTTCCCGCCTTTTACCAAACACTTGACTTTCATGAAAAATACGGAAGTGACAAGGAAACTTGTACTGATCAAAGGTATTTGCTTCTCTTCTAGCAAATTTAGACAGTTCAATTCCTGTGTTTTCACAGTGAATGGGAAAATTTAAAAACAAAAACAGGTGTCTTTAAAATAATTCAAGCGAGGGAGAGAAAAAAGAAGAAAAAAATAAACAGGTTCATTAAAACGAAAGTAGATATCAAATTTCATATTCTGCTACATGTGTATATGTTAAATGTATCTGAAATAATACACATTTCTAATAAGGATGATCAAATATTTCTTCCTTTGAAGAAAAAATTAATATTATCATTTATGGCAATTTTTATATCTATCATACGGGTGTTTGTTAACATATACATGTATCAACAGTGTAATTTGGGTAAAGGTTCATTCTTTTAATTTACCAAGGGGCGAACCTCCATTTTATAAGAAAAAAAGGAAAATGCAAATTTTAAATGCATTATCAATTGAAGTATGATAATATTGATATAAATCGAAATATTAATTAAATAGGTTATTTTAGTGATTATGAATTGATTTTCCTGTTAACTTCCTTCGTATGTTTCCGCCTTTTACCAAACACTTGACTTTCATGAAAAATACTGAAGTGACAAGGAAACTTGTACTGATCAAAGGTATTTGTTTCTCTTCTAGCAAATTTAGACAGTGAAATTCTTGTTTTTTTAACAGTGAATGGGAAAATTTAAAAACAAAAACAGGTGTCTTTGAAATAATTCAAGCGAGGGAGAGAAAAAAGAAGAAAAAATAAACAGGTTTATTAAAACGAAAGTAGATATCAAATTTCATATTCTGCTACATGTAAAACGTATCTAAAATAATAAACATTTCCAATAAGGATAATCAAATATTTCTTCCTTGGAAGAAAAAATTAATATTATCATTTATGGCAATTTTTTTATATCTATCATACGGGTGTTTGTTGACATATACATGTATCAAAAGTGTAATTGGGGTAGAGCTTCATTCTTTTAATTTACCCAGGGGTAAACCTCCTAGGCCTTTTTTTCAGAGAAGAGCCGTCTTAGACATAGGCTCAAAAATGTTAACATTTCAGGCAATGTCATAAATTCATTAATCCAAAAAGTATTATATCAAGTTCAATTTTTAGTTGTTCATGGAATGAATATTTCTCAATTTTTTTATAGTTTATAACACAAAAGAATTTTTCAAGTAAAATTTTATTGTGTCAGAATAAACTTAATGGTCTTGAGACCTAGAGCTATAGAAGCATAACAAACTACGACTCCAGAACTGTAAAGAACTATATAACCTCATTATTTATCTCAGGAAATGCAATCTGGGAAAGAGAAGCGTTCTATTCCTACCCACACATATTTTTGATATTAATTATGAAACGACACAAAATTCCTCAACAGATTATTTTGTATTCATTTGTTTTCATTTGATCCCCTTGACAGTTATTTCTGAACACACTGTGTTACAGAATTGTAACTCATTAAAAACGTCTCAGGAGTCACAGTGACTGTTTCCATACTCATATTATTATCATTATAATAATACAAGTCATAGTCCAAGAGAATAAGGTAGAGTTATTCTTATGAGCTGTCTATGAAAAACTTTTTGCGCGGAAATATCAAGTACAATGTAAATTGAAAACCATCAACTCGGCAATGGCAAGAAAAAAATGTAAAAAATTCCTGCGATGTACATGTACATATGGTACAAATATTAAAAATGAGACTGGACGATCAAATCTACCTCTCTTGATCACGTTTTCCCAGGCTAAGACAGGTTCTCACCATAGTTTCTATCATTAACTTAAGTCTGTAGGGCATTTAGCAATTAATCACAGGAACATTATTTCTATCTTCTCTCAAAAACAGCTAATTCCCTTGAAAATTGATGCTACACGAGCATCTTTAGATAATACAGATTCTACTTTATTGAGTCAATCCTCGACGGCCTAGGAGACTATGGGATTTTATGTGTAATAAGATTAAGAATATGACCAAAAAAAAAAATTAAGGACAAATAGAAGCCAGAAAAAGGAAGAATTCCCACATTGGTAGCTATTTTTTGACATATTTTGTTTTATTGCAAACAATAAATTGTCTAAAGCTAAATATTAGGAAATTGTAAACTTCCTAAGATTTTTGAAAATACTACTTTCTGCAACCAATCATTATAAGTCTTTAAAGTTTTTGTCTTTTTTAATTCGATTATTGTTTAAACTTTCAATAAAAAATGAAAATCATCTATATGGTTAAAGTTATTCATTTTTATCCCTTGAACATGACTTGAGTCATTATTTCATGCTTATTGACAAAAGTGTGCTTGTATGATCTGTCCTTTACAGTAATTTATTTGCAAACAATAAAAATATTTCAGAATTTGTATATTTCCTTTAAATAGGAAACTATGAGTTAAGAGTTAAAACAGGAAAGAGGAAGCTCAAACTATATAGATCAAATTCTGACATTTCCTAAATGAAGTCAAGCGCACACGTGTGTATCATGTAAAAAATGCTAGAATACAGAACATTTATCGTAGGCATTTTTGATATGCAAACACACAGATTCAATTCTGTACAATAACTACACAATGTCAATAATTCTGAAAACGCTGTTTGTACCTTAAATGATAGACATGGTATTGTAGCACTTTAGGATTGTAGCACTCTTTAATAAGTATTTATTTCCATAGCTCATCTTAAAGGGATATAGACACAGTTTCAACTGATTTTGTTCACTAATTTTAATGTTAACAATTTCTAATTGAGGCAATTCAATTGATTAGCAAAAAGAACATTAATTCTTCCTTTACAAAGAAAATACAGATTCAGTTATTCACAGGAAACTATCCAATAGTTTTCAGAATTAACTATTTTATTTAAAAAATCTGCAGCTTTAAACGAACAAATATGAAAACATTTCTGCTATGGTAACAAAAACATGACACTGGGGTTGTTTACATGGCAAAGGTGTGAAGCTTTACATCTATCTTGTATCTCGACAACTGAAATTCACACTTTTGATAATCATTAGAAATACAACATATTTTTAACAAAAATAGAAAACAAATTTGAAAACATTGAAAAGGGGGTTTGGTAAGGGGTCATGGATTGTTGTACTACTCTGTGTGTTACTTCGTTGTTAAGCTATGAATAAAAAAGTGTATGCAAATATAATTAAACGGAGGTTGGGGCTATGAATTGGAATGCACTATTTTCCTTAATGCTAGATCCGTCCTTGATTATAATTTTCTCCCTTCCATCTTTTTATCGGTTTATTTCTTATCCTACAGGTGGATGACATTGTCAGACATTACTTTGAATTAATTGTATTCCATTCATATTATAGACGTACTATGGAATGTTGTTGGCCACTTATTGTGTTCCTTTATGAGCTGACGTGTATTAACATTCTTATTAAGGAAAGTTTATTTAAAAAAAACAGATACATGACGTAAAAACACCTGCTTTTGGCTTTAAACTCGATGTTTAAATATTTTTCGACAACGTCAAGTGAATTTGAAATAGTTACTTCATATCATATGTCAACGCAAAATACTTCAGTGTACTTAAAATAAATCACTCCACCCACCGACTGATTCTGTCAAAAATCAATCTGGAATATTTTACCGAATAACGGCAAAAACTTTTAATAAAATATTGTAAGACAAACGCGGACGATTTCATTTTTTATCATCACATTACCTTATCTATAGAATAATACCCCACTATCACCTGGTTGATGGTATTTGTACATCTGACCAGAGAGCATACATGTGCCCTGCAGAGTACGACCACTTTTTAAACCAAGACAGTTTTTATTCAAAAATGAATGTTACATGCACATGGATTTCAACAATCTCCTCTTAAGTCAGCATTACTAAATGTTATGTCATTTGTTATAAATATCTTAGTCATTTATAACTAATCACTGTATGGTATTTTGCTAACATATATCCAACCAATTTTTTGGCTTTTACTTTTCTACTAAATTTGAATGCAAAATTGTTCATATACTAGATAAATTTGATCAATATATAGTTTTTACGGCGTGTGCGACAGGGCAGAACGCTCACTTTACAAACAACGGAATCCCCCACGAATTCCTAATGGTTTTTACTGATCATTTACTTTTTTACCTTTTTTATTTTATTTTTGGACAAAAAAATTTCAATTTGTCAAGATTACTTTAGAATTAAATTTGCGAAAAAATATTTTTTTGCCATTTTCTTCATTCAAAAATTAGTACGCACTTGCACTGGAAAAAAAGCGTCATATAGTTTCCAACCACTTGTCCTAATAATTAGGGTTAGATAAAGGAAATAATGAATGTATTAAATTGGTACTAAGGATTTTTTCTTCTTCCTTGAAAGTTTAATTATCATGAATGTATCAACATGAAATCCTGCTCAATTGACAATATAAAAATAATGGAGAATAGAATTAAAAAAATAATAAAGATAAAAATTTAAATTCCTAAATCACACGATGTCTTTAGTATTGTTGATACAAGCTTCAGGCATGTATATATCAAATTGCAAGACATCTTGGGCAATTTCCATACATAATATCTCTATTGTAGTGTTGTTATCCAAATATATTTACATCCACTGAATATTTTCTCCTTTATTTCTTAAGAAATCCCATTGCGTTCATCACTGCATAAACTACAGTAGGCAGGTCGCCTGTACAGATTTCTTAATCAGAGGCTGTTCCATCAGTGAAACGTATAAAGACGTTCGCATCATTAATACAATAATTAATCTTTTTAATCCTACTTTAATTGATTATTTAAACAGATATAAATATAAACAATAAAATGCTTTCTTTGTTTGTTGTTACTGGAATGAACGGTCGCAGCTATTGCAGAAAAAATTTACATAACCCGCTTACGCGGGTTATGTATTTTTTCTGCAACAGCTGCTTCCGTTCATTCCAGTAACAACAAACAAAGAAAGCATTTTATTGTTTAAATATAATGTCTATAATTTTGATTTTTTAATGCAATTTTTCTCTCTCTCGTTTTTAAAAATTTCACAATGAGTAGACAAAGAGGATGTTTGTTAACAGGGTTCATTTTATTGTTAATCATTATGAGATTATGCATTTAATAGCTGTAGTATTCATTGATTAAATGTTAAATTGTCCTTGGTGTTTTTTTTAATCTTAATATTTTTTTTCTTTCAGATGGCCTTTACACTACACTACAGTAAGTTGTCCGTCCTTTGTCCGTCCGTCTAGCTGTCTGTCCACCTGTCTGTTAACATTTTTTATTAAATTAATGCTACTCTAGCGACAGTTTTGGTCGGATTTCAATATAACTTAGTACACAATTAGAATACAATAGTTACATAATTTATTACATAGTTATGTTTTTGAATTCGATGAAGGTGTTTTCATGGTCACCAAAAATAGAAAATTCTGTGATTTTTATTTTAAAACACCACTCTCTCCACAGTTTTTACCTGTTTGGCATACAAGTACATTCTAGGGTACACTTCGATTCAGTATTATCTTTCACATTTTAATTTTGATGTTGCTATGATTTCCAAAATCAAAGATTATGTGTTTTGTTTAGTAACAACCATTTCATTATTTTTGTCTAATATTTTGCAATTAAAAGAGAGTAAATCAAGATTCTACATAATTCCGTTGCTAATTTTCATTTAAAAGTCCATTTTTTATCCCCCTGTTGAAAATTCAAACCAGTGGATAGTGATATACAATCCCGTCTGGGACACGATGTACCCTCAGATGAAAACTCATTATGATAATCTATATGGCGAAATCCACCTTTCGCTCTTATTTTTTTTTTTTAATTTTCAAATATTTTGCATCAGATACATGCATGTTGACAAAAAAATTCAGATTTTTTTCAATCTAACAGTATATGTCTAATTGTGACTTCTATTTTTAATACACTCTTGATTAACACTAACATCTCTGACAAAACAATACTCTTATGTTTATATTCATGTTTCAGGAGGAAATAGGTGAAAAAGTGCGTTTTGATGACACACTGGTCACTTCTTTGTTGAAACTAAACCCAAAGTGATAAAAGAATGTTTTGTTTAAAATTAATGTATAAAAAATTATAGGCTGAAATATTCTCTACCTGTTGTTTAAACAATACTTTATTTGTTAAAAAGTGTTCTTTAGAGAAAAAGAATGAATCTGCTTTCCTTTTTTCAGACAACAGGTCAAGAAAGACTAAAAATGTTCCTGATCCCGAACAGAATTCAAAGGTATTTTACAGGGATAAACAAAAATCCCCACCTTATTTAAATAATACAAAATGGGAAAAAGAAAAAGAATTGTACATGTTTACCTTTATATAGTTTCAAATCTAATCAATGTATTCATACTGGTACTATGAAGTCGGATGATACCCTCTCCCCCAAAATAGTTTTCAAGAAAACGTAAGGCCTTCAAGTAGCAATTAAGTTTTTGATGCAAGATTCCTTTAGCACTTTCAAAATGCTTTCTAACATTATACTAATAATGTATATATGCCTTTTAAATAGAAAATTTAAATGTTCATTTTTCAAGTAGCCTAGCATACACTGAAGCACTCTTTACACTTCCACAGAACTATGAACGACATCATCTAGATAATTAAAAACTCTTGATCCGTCTGTTCTAATACTTTTATTCAATAGTTCGATCAAAATAGATCTTCAACAGATATTATCAAATGTTTACATGTTTTAAGAGAGGCGAATAGCAAAGATTTCATATTTTCTCCCTTCTTTTACAATGTCAACATCAACAATACGACTTTTCAATTTATACGTCATCAGTTTGAACATGTTGAATAGATGAAATTATTTGTAGAGTTTAACAGGGTTTAGCTCAAAGTTATGTAAAAAAAAAATCGTATGAGATAATTAAATTATACATTTATATTTGAGTGATTTAATATTGACTTTATCCAATTCGTCGAAATAGTGTGTATTCTCCAGGCGAGCCTTGTGAATATTCATTTATCTGTTTCTGATAAAAGTCTTGAAATTTAACTGGTTAAACGATTTAATGCTGCCCACCTTCATGTTCATCATATTGCTAAGTTGCCCCTTCACGTGATCTACCAAACAAAAAACAAACTGGATTGAAACATATCTCACAACGCCTCATAAATACATTATTTTCACATGATCCCACGTGAAGCTTCATAACTGACATCAAAATATGCAGTTAATGCAGTGCGACTTGCTTCTCTAAGGGAAAGTGATAAATTAACACTATAAATATTTAGTCTTCTAGAGGACCATTGGCAGGATAAATTCCTTATGTAGACACTTAGATTTCATGTACGTGAAATGTAAATCGCAAGAATCATACGTAGATCACTTAGATAACACCCGCATACGGAATTTAAGTATCTCAGTTGATTTGATACGCAAGATCTTGCTCTACGTATGAACGATATATAAAACGTGATAAATTATTGACTAAGAAGTTGATGAAATAAGAATATTAGCTTATATTAGATTATTTAAAGTCAATATTTCGTAAGTTCTATAGTCGATACAATGACCTTGTCTGCAAATAAAATTTATCATGGATTCAAATGCTGACTTACTTTCTTGATACTAATTGTTAATTCATTATCTATACACTGAATTCACGACGGCTCTTTCTGTTACTTCCCGATCATGAAAAGGAGCACACGGCCGGTGTGACCAGTCAGCAGGAGACGCTCACTCCTCCATGGCACCTGATTCCACCAATTGTTTGAAGGTCTGAGTTTGATCTGCTCCTATTTTGTACCGTTTTATGGACTTTTGATCTTGAATACAGTTCGTTATCTCCATGTGTTTCATTAGAGGTATAATACGTGTCCTTAAAATGCATATTGGGCTCGGTTTACGTCTCATCCATGCACTGTGCATTTTTGTTAAAGACCCCACTTCTTAAGTGCCGTATTAAGGACAGATGATACAAACAATTTTTTTCTTTGAAAAAGATTTAATATCATGTCAAAAGTTTAGAAAAGTGGAAAAGAAAATGAAAAAGACTTGGAAATATTAAAAATATTTCAATGAAAACACAATTATAGACAAATCACATTCAGTATATATTTACGGGTGAAAAAAATTTTAGAATATGTTACCTCGGTGCTAAAAGTGTAAAAATAAACTTTACAAAAATATACCAAACCAGGTAAATTTTAAGAGGAAAATCAAAATGGCAAAAAATTAGCAAAATCACATAGGCTGATTTTTACCATTTAGGTTTTCCTAATAAAATTTACCTGGCTTGGTATATATATATTTTTCTTGAGTTTATATTACACTTTTAGCACCAATGTAATATATTCTAAAATTTAGTTTCACCTGTAAACCTATACTGAATGTGATTTGTCTATATTTGTTTTTTAATTGAAATATAACTAATATTTTCCAAGTCTTTTTCATATTCCAGTTCTTAGGAGAAAAAATTCTAAGAACCATCAACTTTTCTAAACTTGTGACATGATATTAAATCTTTTTCAAAGAAAAAAATTGTTTGTATCATCTGTCCTTAAACCTCTGGGTATTTACATATTTGGAGAAAAAAAACACTATTTCAGCACGTTGGATAAATCCGATATCAAACGAACAAATAGATAAGAAAGAGAGATAATGAAGTATTAATATTTTCAAATAAGTAAAGGAAGGAGACATACAGGGATCCAAAAATAAAAATGTATATGAAATCTTTTCTATGAAGACATGACAAATAGGAGTAAGGGATTGTTCTTTTTTTTTTTTTTTTTTTTTTTTTTTT
>PRKT01000434.1:315828-373565 GCA_003671525.1 Saccostrea glomerata | reverse complement strand
TTTTTTGGCTTTAAAATTAATAAGGGAATATTTTAAGCATTAATCTAAGAAGAATAATAAATATATATTTTGATAACAGAAACTTGATCTGAAGGGTCGTATCACGTCGAGTTGACAGGCATGGATCGTCGAGTTTGATCTGATGATCCGTGCCTGTCAACGAGACGTCATACGGCTCTTCGGATCAAGTTACTATTACAATGATAAATTTATTATATACTCTCTTATAAATAGCTAAATATAGCAAAATAGAACTTTAGATCTATTGTATAATATTTATTCATAAAACAAAACCATAACAACAATGGACTATTTAACGCGCAAGAAAAATAACGTCATGTTTTTGCATACTACGTCATCAGTTTCAGAGAGTGGTGATATGGATTCAGAAAACATGTGTGGTGATCCGAAAAGTCGGATCACGGGGTCATGTGATTGCGTTATATCTACAGTAAAGTTGAGTGATACACATTAGGTACATGTATATAATAAAAAAGCAAAACCAATTACAGTGGAGCCTCATTTATCCGGACGCTTTGGTTCCCAGTCAATTTTTCCGGATATGTGAAGCGTCCGGATACCTGAATCACCAGTTAGAAAAGACATAATTACATTTTGAAATTCTGTTCCGATGAAAAAGCGTCCGAATACTGAAGCATCCGGATATCTGGCGTCCGGATATCTGAAGGTCCACTGTATCAAGTTTATGCTCTCGACGGGATGCTTACTCTTCCAAGACACCTGATCCCACCTCTGATCTTTCGGAGGTCCCTGTTTGCTCTGCTTTTCTTTTGTATTGTTTAATGGACTTTTGATCTTGATTACAGTTCGTTATCTCCATAATAATGTTTCATTCCTTCGATAGGACAACTTTCTAGTGCTTATTCATCACTTTTGGCTCTTTGAGTAAAATAGAGTTGAAATAAGTATTTGGTTTATGTCGAAAGAAAAACACTTCATCTCCTATTTCTTAATAATCTTTAATTCTGACTATAAAAGACAAAAAATATCTGAGCATTGATTGTCTTGTTTATGGACTTATGCATGCCTTGATTGTCGAAATTAATTATAAGGTTCCCCTGTAAGTAAATGACTTTTTTATGCTCCAACATTGCATGTACTGTTAAAATATATACAGTTTCATTTGCAGTGTTTTTTCGTAGGTGTTAATTTTTTATACCCTTGATCTAAGGGATAGGGGTAGTATTGTTTTACTCTTGTGTGTCTGTGTTCTTCCTTACCAAAATTTTGGATACAGCAACTACAATGTACTAATCAAACATGCTTCAAATTTTAGCAAACTCTTTGTTGAGGCATGTCATAACGTGGGATTTTTTTTGTACGAATATGATATTAACTTTCTCTTTATCCGGGCATCTCATGAAACAATACTTATCATTTTTTTAGCGCAGATTTTCGGTAACTACCCATTGCAGATGCTTGAATTTTTTAGGAAATTTTTTGCTGAGGCATGCCAGATGGAAGTATTCATTTTTGTTCCAATACGATGTTAACTTTCTGTTTATCTGTGCGCCTGGCCGTACCACACATAATACAGATTTCTCAGCAATTTCTCTTCATTGATTCTTGAAACTTTAACCGGAGGGGACTATAGGTTTCCTCTGCGTCTGTGCGTCCGTCTGTCTATCTTTCCGTCCATTTGTCTAGCTGTCTGTCAGTCGGTCCCACTTGTTTTTCCGCATTTTTCTTTCTAAACGTTTGCAGATATTGAGCTGAAGTTTGGTATGTGAGTATAAGTTACAGATCAAGATTGAATTTCGTATACCTTCATTGACTTTTGACAGAATTATAGCATTTTAAATTTTTCATATACCCTTAATTAAGATCGAGGTCGTGCTGCGCTAACTTCCGATGGAAGACATAAATATGCACTGATGAAGCGAGAAAAAAGCGTTGGAAAAATGAGTTGAATTTTGTCTTAATGTGGTTTATTTCATTAGGTTAAAGGCATTCACAACCTCAAAATCAAGCAGTTGTACCTCGGTCAGAACTTTTGTATATTATACAAAAGGCCCAGGGGCCACATCGCTCATCTGAGCACATAGGCTAAGAAAAAGCACAGATCAGGTCAGAACTGAAAAGTTTACTGAGGTAGGGGGGGGGGGGGGGGGGGGTGGTGTCCTACCATTCCTACCCCAAAGGACCATGATTTGAACAAATTTAAATCTTCAATATATGAAAATGCTTACATGTCAATATGACTAAACGGGTTTTTCTGTTCTTGGGATCTTTCCTTTTTTTCTATGTAAAACTTAGATTGACCTTTGTGGCCCTCACCTATCCCTGGGGAAGGTGTTATGATTTGAACAAACTAAAATCTACACTAAGGAGGACGATTCCACATAGATATCACTGATCATGCCTTTGAAGTACTTGAGAAGATTTACGAAGATTTCCATATATACTCCTATGTAAAACTTTCATCGGCCATTGTGGCCACGCCCTACCCCCGGGGGTCATGATTTGAACAAATTTCAATCTACACTACCTGAGGATGATTCTACATGAGTTTCATTTTTCCTGGCCCAATGGTTCTCCAGAAGTTTTTTTTATTCCAATAATTTTTCACTAATTCGTAATTTTCTTCCCTTAAAAACGGACATCATCCTTCATTTGAACAAATTTGAATCCCCTTTATCCAAGGATACTTTGTAACAAGTTTGGTTGGAATTGATCTAGTGGTTCTTGAGAAGAAGATGAAAATTGAAAAGTTTACGACGACAACGACGACCACGACAACAACAACGACAGAAAACGGGCAAATTTTGATCAGAAAAGCTCACTTGTGCCTTCGGCTCAGGTGAGCTAAAAATGAAATCCTGGAGAAAAAGGGGAACCCGCTAGGGGACATGTATTGCTTATGCAATACTCTCAAATTGCTTCTTTTTATATGAATCTGATGTCGCCTTCCTAATTATGCGTGCATTTGCCCGTAACTGAACCTGACGTGTGTATATGTACATGAAAGTGTACATATACATCAGAGCGGGGTATTACTAGTGAGCATTTCCTCACAGATGTCTTTCCAATTTTTTTGTCGTTATCACTAAAGATGATGAACCGGTGAGCATGTTTTTTTTTTATCTTGTCATGTTCTTTTTCGCTTAATTTTAACGAAAATGCCCAATTGTTCAGCAGGGTCTTATCATAACTACCATTTCCTTGCATGATACATTTTTTTCATGACATTGGTATTTGCACTTACATTTTTACCGTTGAACAAATTACTATTTATGTTACAATTGTATAGGGTCATGTTCTATTAAAATGAATTGGATAAAATATAATGATATGTGTATCAAGAAATTCAATTGCCTTATTGGATAAATTTCATTGAAACAAATTATTATTTTAATTGATCATAATATTGAAAATAATGAAGTGCGAAGAGCAATTTTGAAATTATAGATTTGCATTTGTTTGATGGTTATGATATACATATAATATTTCAAACGTTTGTAACAAAGTACAATAATTAATCAAAATGTCTACTTGGACAACAAAACATGAATCTTTCAACATATATTATCAGTATGGCGATAATATATTAAATTTTAGAAAGTATCTGGGAATGTGTTTGATGAGAATGGCATATCAAAGTGTATTGAAGATGATGATTTTGATGAAAACTCCATGTCCAGCGCCGAAGAGTTTGAGGATACTCTAATAAAGAATCCAGATCGCAAAAAGAAAGGTAAGATACTATGAGGTACATGTACTTTTTTAGTCCATAGCTTTAAATTTGTAAGGAAATTTTGATTTTTATATTAATATTTGTTTCTACAGGTTTTAAGCCTTTCAAAATTTTGTTTTCGAAAAAGTCATGACATTATTTATTTCATAGCAAAACATAAATACAGACGACGAAGAAGACTGAAAAAATCGGCTGCCCGGTGTACCAAAACGATTAACAAGAAATGGGAGTTTTTCTCGATACATAGTATTATTTTTGCTGGTGAGCCACATTTTCTTCATTAAGTTTTTTAACTTTTATTTTACGTTAATGAATAGAAATAATACATTCATAATACAATAATTATACACTTACAAGTATGCAATTATTACCAAAGTCGTATATTAACGCAGATATTTCACCAACTATTATAAATTTTTCTGAATAAATCCCGAAAAAAATTTGTATGTTCACCGTACTTCTAGAGTCATGAAAGTAAAAAAATATATATATTTATATCATATACTCTTAGAATTTTAGCCTTTGAATTTCGAGCTGTATCGCCAAACAGAGCAGTCTTCATCAGTGCAAAAAACAGTATATTTTCCTGACGATAGAATTAAAATTATAGTACCCCTTCCCCCCTCTTTATTAAAATTTATCCCTGAATTAGGCCAACGTATGCCTTTAAAAGTCCTCAGAATATATGCCGGTTGGTGCAAGTTGGATAAAGTAATTTATTTGGCGGCCGCCATATACTGAAAAATCACATATTTTCGTGGTGAAAAATTTTCGTGGTTTGAGGAAAAAATGTTGGTTCATGGGGATTTGATATCATGGATGAAGAACTTTTTAGTAGTTGTACATATGAAAATTTACATTTCGTGGTCGACATAAATTTTTGGGTCTCTTCATACCACAAAAGCAACGAAAATTAAACCCCTACGAAAATAAGTGATATCACAGTAATATATCTTTTCCTTCCCGCCAGCTACCGGATTGTGTAGATTCTAAACTTGTTCTGTCTGGAAAACCCATTTTAAGAAATAAAAATATATGAAATCTTTTCATTTCTATAGATTTCTACAATAGTCTAAAGCGAGGATTACTTCAAACTCATTTGACATACGGACCATTGTGTTTGTGGCTTTTGATATTTGTACAGGTATAAATGTTTGTGAGCATTTAATATGTATTTTGTGTCTATTCTGTATTTAAAATGCGATGTATTTTTGACTCTGAGGTCCTTACCTCGATGCAAATGCTTAGGCAAAAAGGCTTATGCAAAAAAGCATGTTGATAGTATGGACATTTTTTTTTCTGAGAATAAAGGGAAATATACATCTTTTAGGTAAAAACCAAAAAGAGTATCATCAACTCAACTTTTAGAAAGAGTTTTGCAAATCAACACGTCAACCATTTGCGTAATTACATAGATTCCTAGTATACAGTCAAGTATTGATTCATGTATATCAAAAGGATAAAATATGGGACTTAGAATTGGTAGTTATTTTGATTTTTGATGGATTGTTATTTGCGTAGCAAGTGCAAATAGAACAAAAACATATTTTCAAGCTGTTTATCAGGGCATGAAAGATACAAAAGGAAGAAAATTCAATGCGCTAACTTTCTTAAAGGTTTACCACTGAGGGCTTCCTGTAACTTATCAGAAAACTAATATTGAGCAAATAAGTACTGAGTGTATTATTTCTGACTAGAAATTAATATAATTATATCTCATTTCATGTTAAAATTATTTATAGGTTTGAAAGTAAATAGAGTCATTTTAAGTAAAACGAAAATGTTTTAAGGAACATTTTTGTAAAGGTATCTACGGCCAATGGAGGTCAAGTACGTGTACCACGTTATTGTCATGAGTCAATGGAAACCATTCGAATGGTTCAAGAATGTCCATCAAATGCACATGAATTTAGACTTGCCAAAAGACGTGCAAAGTGTGCTGATGTTATGCAAAACTGCACTAATCCAGGAAAGTTTAAGTATCACTGCGTTCTTGATTCAAAAGGACAATTAATAGAAGTCTGTGCAGTGGAATTCAGCAGCATAAACGGTACAATTTAATCTATTGTGATTCTTATTCAAAAATATTAAAACAAAAGTATGGTAAAAGCTTTTATTTTTTATCTGCAATGACAAACAGTGACTGCTAACACTCAGTCGCATTTGTTTTCTAGTATGTAATAATTAATAACATAAAAGATATACTTAATCTTCAAATGTAAAAACACCTGCATTGCTGTAGAATTATGATCTTTGTCAAACGCTTTAACTGAATGTGGGGGATATTCGATATTAATTGGATGTGTTGCCTGTACGTCTGATGGTCTGTCCACGTATGCGCCATTCTTTTTTTCTTTCCGCAAAATATCGTTAGAAGCCTCTGAGCTTTTGAAATTTTACGAGAAAAAACACCCTGCAGCATAAGGATAACCCACAATAGTCAAGGTCTTACATTCGTACATTTTGCTTGTGTGCAAACTTCCATTTTCGAGCGATAGAACGAAAGCCTTAGGAGATTTTGCAATAGTTATCTTTATAAAATTACACCTTAATACCACCCGCCCCTCTTAAAATTTCCTTCCCTTTACATCCCCTTCATAGATCACTTCATTTTCTTTTTAGCTCTTCTGAGCCAAAGGCTCAAAGAGCTTATGCTATGGCCATTTGTGCGGTGTGCGGTGTGCGTAAACTTTTGAGAATATGGGCCATAACTCAAGAACCCCTTGGCCAATCAGTACCAAATTTGTCAAAGGGTATCCTTGGCCCAAGGACTACCATTTATACTAAAATAAGGGTTGGGACCCTTAAACAAGTGGAGAAAATCAGGAAAACAAAACCAAAAGTACTGGTTGCTAAAATATCTTCTTCTCCATAACCACCAGGCAGATTTTCACCAAACTTACATACAAGGATCAGGATATGACGAAGATTACAATTTGCACGGGGAAAGGGCGTGGCCTCAAGGTCACTTCAAAGTTGACCTAAATTTACAATTAATAAAAACGTGTATATTTTGCTTACTATAAGGACTAGGATCATCAAATCTTGTAAGTTGATGCATCTTATGACTTCACATCATGTTAACTCAAAAGTAGGTCACGGTGACCTACTTTTTAAATTTTGCAGGGATTTGTTTTCAAATTGATTTGAAGGCATATTTTGGACACTTTAAGGCCTATGATCATTAAACTTTGTCATTTGACATTCGACATTTGTATTCAAATTGTTTAAAATGCATATTTTGATTACCTTCAGACCTACGATCATCAAACTTGGTCAGTAGATGCATCTTGAATCTTTGAAAATTGTCGACCAAAAAGTAGGTCACGATGACCTACTTTCGACATTTTATGGCTATATTTAAGTATCATAGATATTTATTGGCTTTGAATCATCAAACTTTGTGAGTTGATGCATATTTGGTTTTCGGAGAGTGACGACCAAAATGTTGGTCACGATGACCTACTTTTGACATTTTATGGCTTTATTTAAGTATCTCCGGTACTTATTGGCTTAGAATCATCAAACTTTGTCAGTTGATGCATCTTGGGTTTTCTGAGAGTGACGACCACAAAGACGGTCACAGTGACCTACTTTTGACATTTTGTGGCTATATTTAAGTATCTCAGGCACTTATTGGCTAACAATCATCAAACTTTGTCAGTTGAGTCATCTTGGGTTTTCGGAGAATGTCGACCAAAAAGTAGGTCACAGTGACCTACTTTTGAATATCTCAGGTATGTATTATCTTAGAATCGTCAAACTTTGTCAGTTTAGGCACCTTGGGTTTTCGGAGAACATCGACCAAAAAGTAGGTCACTGTGACCTTCTTTAATAACTATATATAATTATATCTGTTACTTATTGGCTCGGAATCATCAAACTTTGTCAGTTGAGGCATCTTAGCGATTCATTGAATGTCAACAAGAAGTAGTTCATGGTGACCTACTTTTGAATATCTCAGGTACTGGAAGTTGATAGATAGTTCAATTTATCAGAAGAGCGATTCAAGGTCCGTGGGCCTCTTGTTTCCTTTAAAGGGGACACTGATTCAGTGAATAACCTTGAAATATTAGTCTTTGGTCATTATTGCTGTAGATCTTGTAATGCAGATAAAGAGCAATTTCAGGCGTAAGGTTTTTTGTTGATTGGTCTGCGGAGACGACATCAAGGGATGAAAATGTGGATAAAACATAAAGGAAGCAAAATATGTCTTGAACTAGGAATTGTACTTGATTGAACAATTCTGGAAAGTGTAGAAAATTGCATCAAAATGCGAATATTTTTTTTCGGCTGTTAATTGCACCTTGTATAATTATTTGCATTAGGGATCTGTAGCATTGAAGACTGATATGTAAAACTAAAATTCTACAGTTCTGCAGCTACATGTATTTTAAATAGTACTTGTCTGCTAGCTCTATTTCAGCACTTTTAAAGTACTTTCCATAACTTAATCTACTTGAATCATATCATTTCTCGCGGGACACAGTTTAATCCGTACAATACCCATATCTTCCTTCTCAATATACAGAGTAAAACAAATTGACATATTTTTATAATTATAGCTATACAGTACATAAAAAGGCCATCACGTTTAAAAAAAAATAAAGAAATGGGTTTTAAAAATATACATTTACTAAACATTGATTGTCTGTTACAATAATGAAATAAAACATGTCAACTGTCAATATTTCATTTCTTGTAGGACTATGTATTGAGTATAATTATGGTGGACAGAGGTTGCAAAATAACGATAGAATATGTAAAGAATGCGTTAGCAACCGCATTATGTCACCTAAAATGTATCAGTGTAAGTTTTTTTCTCCTCCAATTTATAGTGAAGGAAAATTTCAAAACCTTTTGTTGAAAAGTTTTAAAAACAAAAGAAAGTTTATTTTATGCATTATATTTTTTCCAAATATCATTATGCTATTGAACTATTTTCCCTTAAAAAATCCTTTAATTTTTCCCATTGATTCCATATAAGTAAAATTAAATTGCAGTCATATAAAAGTCCCACAGGTTTGTGATTTTAAGAAAATGCAAATCAATAGCAAATGAACAAATATTTGTTGTATTGAAGATGTTGTAAAGGTAATTTCTTCTTTATTGAAACAGGTAAGTACGTTAACCGCTACAGTATAATCTCATTTCTTAAACTTAAAAAAAGGTAGCATTCAAAACAAATATTAAGGCAACTACTATAGCTTTGACCTTTTACACTTTACTTTGAAAAGTGACATTTGTTATCAATGTGTTTAAAGTCTCCTGTATGTGTTATCTTCAAGCTCAACGTTTAAAACATAAAACATTAGAAAAGTTTACGCAGATATGGTCAACTTGACGGGAAACAAAATTTCCCTCAAAGTGAGGAGACATTTTAGACTTATTAAATGGTTTTACGAATGACATAATTTTGTTATTTTTTCATAATTTTATAGGTAAATGAGATGTCATTATGTGTAAGTACTCATTTCAGCAGGACGTTTTATCTTGCGGGCCAAGGGACAAACTGTTTAGCAATCTAGGGCGATCGTACTGTCTTATCTCAAATCTTTATTAAAATTGTAAATTTCAATTTTATTTTTAAAAAATTGTGCGAAGACAATGCTTTTACCAATTTCATCCTGTTTATATTCACTTGTATCATATTTTATCAGAAATAATATCACCAATATATTCTAAGAGAGGTTTTCACATACATCATTTCATTGGCTAGATACATGTACCTCTTAGAGAGAGAGAGCAAAAGAAAGAAAGTACACCCAGAATGCAATTTTGCATCTTTTTCAGATAAAAATTGCCTTCAAGCACGGCTGCCTATTGATCGAATATTTATCCAAATCAAGCAGAACTCAAGTATTCTTCTAAATACTGTTTTGAATGAGAAAAGAAATTTAACAAATGTACCTTTACCAAAAGACAAAAATGCTAGGTGAGTGTTAGCTAAATATTGAGGTAAAAATGTCAATCATTACACCAGTGTATTTTTCTTTTTTAGCTCACGTACCTGACAATAGACGCAAGGTAGTTTTCTGATCACATGTTGTCCGACATCCATTCATCTATCTGTCTTGCTGCAGTTTTTAACTCGACATTTACATTAATAGATGATGTACGATCTTTTAGTCACTAATGGGATCACTTTTTCTTAGTACAGGACGCCACGGCATCAACGATTGCTGGAAACGTGGGATTATTTACATAACGGTTAACCCCATACCTCGCAAACATCCAAAGTCAAACCTCCGCGAAATTTAGTTATACACTTTATCACAGTATACATGTATTAAAGCTTTATGAAATATTGACATCCAGGTTCTAGGGTGAGATTATAACGGGTGATCAAAGTTTGAAATAGAAATACAGTTAAAAACAGAAGAGTTATGAATAGAGATATTCATATATAGAGGCATATTCGGGCAGTGTAGGTTCAATTGTTTTAAATCATGACACTGAACATGATATGGGGTTTCCGTTAGGGAATAATTAACACAAACACCATGTTGTCGATATGGATAAGTGTATTCAATATTTTCACAATATATATAAACAATCATAAATATTTTATAACATACATAAATGTAGATCACTTGCCAGATAGCACGGCATGTCAAAATGAAGAGTTATTTCCCTTTAATTGTGCTCATAGATAAAAATTAAGAGTCATATTTCTTAATCAATAATATGTACAAAGTATAAAGACTCTGGAATTTGTAGATAAAAACAATAAGGTCAAATTGAACTCTTCCAGAATAATATAAGTATATGGACATATTTAAATTACATATACATCATACTTATATACTAGGATATATATAGAGCCAAACACTCCGATGTACAAATAAGTCAACTCTTTCTCATGCTGTGATCGATATATAAATAATTCACAATTTTAATGTATTCCTCTTAAAAATATAAAATACACTGCGTTTGAGATCTTTACTTTCATTATTTTCAAAGTCATAATAAAAAAAAATTAAAAAGACTGAATCTTCATACTTATCTGGGACTTAAACAGATAGACAATTATACAGAGATAAAAAAAATAGTCAAAGTCAACTTACATTAATATACATATAATATATAAAATGTCCTGTCTTGGTCATTGTCAGAATAATGTCAACATGGACAAATATGTATAAACCGATATATCTGCTGGCCATACCAAGATCTTCAAGACAAGTACTTAACAATAACTAAGCTAAAACCAAAGGAGGGGGAAACTAACCAACAAATGAAATCCAAGTTGGCCCTGACACTACACAAGATAAAAAAAGAAACGGGACATAGGTTTCAATGACCACTGTGATGTCATACATCTATATATAACTCAATAAACAAAGATTGATGTAAATAATTCCATGGTGATTTATTCAATAAACAAAATACTGAAAAGAAATAAAGATGATAATTCAACTTAATTCATTTAATCCTGAAATATAATAATTATTATAAGAATTAAATCACCCTTCCACAAGCATAAGGAGGGAAATAATGGACGATCAATGTCTTACATATGAAAACATAGAGAAAATAGTTTGATATCTTCTCTAAGAGGGTATGCCATTATTGTTCATTTTAATATGGAAGCATGCTAAATAAGTGTAAATTCAAGTCTGCTTAAATCGTAATCGCAGACGGTAGGGTGGGGTCACAATTCCAATTGATGATCAATGTTTTATGTAAAAACACAAATCAAAAGCTTTAAAAATCATATTCTTAAAGCTGAAAACGACTCGTAAATAGGCATACACCATTTGCGATATCATTTGTTAAATTTATTTTGTATTTTGGGAAGGGATGTTTTGTTTTGTCTTTTTCTTTATTTTCTTGATGCTGACTAGATAAAATTAAGTATATCGCTCATATTTCCTGTACATACCAAATGAATATTTCTCTTTAATGTGTGGTATTTAGATTTTTTTTAATTATTGCGTCTTAAAGATTGAACTGTATTCTTCATGTTAACAATGAGAATTCTATATAGATCCAAGTTATAATCATTTGCCTTGTTTCAGAAACAATACAACATCACAAATTGTAATATCTGTGACAGTAGTTCTGCCTGTGGGAGTGCTTGTTGCTGTTGTTTATATCCTTTGGAAAAAGTGAAGTTGTTTATTACAGATAAAATACGAATTGATATCTGTTTCTTTTAATTGTATAAACACGAACTTTTTAAAAGAAAAAATAAGAAAGGAAATTTAGGTTCTTTGCTACATTTTTTTGTGTAAAGTAAACATAGAGGACAAAATGAGTTTAGAATGTATCATCATGTGGTATAACTTTGTAATGATAAATGTCATACTTATTGCAGAAGGAAAAAAGAAAGAAGAAACGCTCCTGTTGAAGAACTGGAAAACTTGAATTAAATAGAAGCAGCTGTCGGAGATTTATAATAGACAAATTATTTACCGTGCTTTTTCATGATTCATAAAAGTTTATATGAGATAGAATGACTTATAATGTTGGACAAATAGGTTTTAAGATACACCTTTCAGGAGGGTAGAATGGCAAGACCAATTCTTTCCTATCCTACATTGTTTAACAGCTTAAATTTGAGAAAAAGTTTATAAATCTACAAAATTAAAATAATATGTTATCTATGGTGTATATTTAGATATTATACAATTTTTGACTTCAGTGTAGGTCGATATGTGGTTATAAGGACTCATGGCTATTGATATTGACCGAAAACACAGAAAGTGATAGCGACCGAACCTGCAAGGTCGTTAGCATTTTCTGTGTCTGAGGTCAATATCAATTGTCATGAGTCTTTATAACCACATATTGACCGTTCACCGAAGTCCATAATAGTTATTTTGTATAATCACTCAAAGTGAATGCACTGACACAGTTCTAACTGAACAGACTTGGCTGTCATTACGTCACAGTGGTTAAAAACACGCTTCTTATATAATGACGTAACGTTCTATAGTGCAACCGAACGGCGTGTCGTGCGATATCATATTCCGCGGACGCACTTTCGCGTCAATATCACAAAAGGAGGAATATCACGTGACGTCCTTTCAGCCAATGAAAATTACGAAAATAATCCTCTTGTATAACTTTAATGATTAATATATCAATTTGATTCAATATTTTTTAAAACAAAATCTTTATCAAACTTTAAAAAGGTATATATTTAGTGGTCCGACTATATTTAGTTTTATTGTGTGAAAACTACAATAGCGAAACTCTTCATTTTTATACCATAGATAACTTACTTTAACTTCAGTGTACATGCAAAGATTGGGGAAATGTACCGTCCAGGTATTTTTGAGGGACCGTTTCAGAATACTGGTACCTTTACTATGGAATTTTTTAGGAAAATTCCAATTTTTAGCACTTTAAAGCAAATTATACAAAAACTACAAGAGACATTTGTTCAAACTATAATATTTGATGAGTAATACCGCATATTTGAGTTCATCTCACAATATGCGCCGTTATCAAAGCTCTATCCTTTTATTATATGTCATCATTCACCTCCTTTTTGTGGAAAAAACTAATAAATGTGATAAGCCGGAATTTATTTATCCATCCATATAGTGTCGGTACTTAGTCACTAGGTTAACGGGTTATCTCCCCTTTTCTATGCATCAATGAAAGTGAAAGGTGGGTGATGAAAGTATCCGATTTATGTTTTTGTATTATGAAATATTTTATAATAATTTCCAGTTTTTAAAGTTAAGTTTCAGTCAAAGAAGTAAAACAGATTATCTTATTAACATTGATATTGCTCGATGGCAAGTATTTTATTGGATTGAAACAGATCGATTTGTCACCCGTCCATGCTTTAGACACTGGCACATGGTACAAGATTACAATGTGGTAATAATAACCAACTTCATCAGCAGATTTTGAATGAATAAAAACTTACTTAGTGAAATAATATATAAACAAAATGAGCTAATGTAAAAATAGGTATGAACTTCAACTTTATTCGGTCCATGTTATTCAAGGTCATTTGCCAATAAACATCCGTACACATGGTGGCCTATATTTAGTTACTTAGACCCCTTAGCCTATCTTTAGGGGATTTAAAAATAAGAATATCCATAATTATAATTCTTACAGTATGAGTATGCTTTTGTAACTTTGGGTTTGGTGCATTTATCAGTTTATTTAAAATATTGAGTGATTTTTAAAAAATAAATAAATAAATAAATGTTCAAGGATAGGGTTACCCTAGCTGTGCCATACCAGTCTACCTTTTGTCCAAAAAACAGTGAATAAAAAAAAAAATACAGATTGAGAAGTAATAAAAATTTGACAAATCTTTAGAAATGTTATTTAGCTAGATTCACAAAGGGACAGAACTCTAATTAAAGTATATAAATTTCAATCAAGGCCATTCAACTTTAACAAGGGTCCAAAGAGAGGCATGAAAGATATGCAATTGCGACAAAGGCAGTAGTCAATTGTGAAATAAAATAGTTTGAAGTAAAATACATAACAAGTTTTGGTGCTTTTGAATGTAACATTACAATAATGCATTTTATGATATGAATGAAACATCAAGTAAGATGTGTATTGTTTATACATATTTACAGTTGTACACATGCTATATGACAAAACTCAAGGTAAGTAAATATGAATGATGACTAAAAAAGTAAATAGATTTTGAGTCAAAAAATTCAGTTGGATGGAAGCATTACAATCAACAATTCAGGCTGTAAAATCTGGGAGGCATACCCGGCATAGGTAACATGCACCAGAGTTGAATTGTACATTGTCTGTCAAATCCACATAATAATAATATATTAGGACCAGCAGCATCCTCACCTATTCGGATATCACTTCTCTTAAGGGGCTTGATAGGGAGGACAACTTCAGATTCAACAAGAACAATAACAATGTGGGCATAGTAATTTAGGACCTCAATGGTTCATTAGTAACAGTTGATATAAATAGGATTCCCCAAATTTTATTTTAATTAACTACATGTAATATCTAGCAAGGCTAGCTACTATTTTGCTGGTTAATATATATCAAAGGGTTCAGATTAAGTAAGATGGGGCGAAGGGCATGTTTCGCATATATTCTGTGTTGTCATTTTGGTCAATGGTGTAGTTAAAATTATACATAAAGGAAATAAAAGAAGGCCATGCTGTTCGTTCCTTGGAAGCCGTCTCCAGTGTACATGAGCATAATCATGAATTTCTCTAACAGCGCCTTTACCTTAATTGAGAAGGTTTGATGATAACACAATATAAACACATACATTTAAAGGGGCTGGTGGTTGTGGCCATTTTTAGGCTATTTGGATCTCCTTTAGAAGAAGAGCTCAATAAAGATATAACTGATCAAATTTTAAAGCTAAAATTTATGAAATTTTTCTTTGCCAAATGATAGTTGACAGCTTCAGATATCATATCCCAAAATTTAAATTATATCTGGTGGTTAATAATTGTTGACCCCCTAGCCTCCTTAATGTCTTCTCACCCCTTAACAGCATAAAGGCCTTGTATCCTATAAAGTTGTGTTTAGTAACTGAAAAGTTTTGTACCATCTTAAGTTAACATGAAAAATCAGGTAAACTTATTTTACTAATTTATTATATATAGATTATTTCACAAATGTTGATTATTTACACAGAGATTAATTTCAGCATGGGCTTTTATTTTCTGACAATGTTCTAAAGACATGGGTCTAGTCACTTGTTTAATATCTATACAAGAAGAGAACTTTGGATATTGAAATACAATTCTACAAATAAAAGACTATAAAAAGAAGTTAAATAATAATAATTTATAGGCTAATTGAAGCACTGTGAAATAAATAAATTGTCAAGAGTATTAGGATATTAACATAATTAACATTTATTCCTTTGAGTTATCTTTCTCATTGGGGAAAGTGAACCTTAAAATAGGAATTGCAACTCAAATTTCCTGAACTTTTACCAATTTTACTCGTTATTCAATTTGGCATTGGGAATGAGGGACAATTTACAGAGTTCTTCAGGTGCTACAGTCAATGCATATGCATGCTCATTTGAACACAGCTCACAGTGCTGGTACTTTCTATGTATTTTCCTAATATGGCATATGCTGTATGAATGGTCATGCAACAATAATGAATAAATCAATAGATGAATAAAATAGAAAGGGTTATAATGAGACTTGTAAGGTTCAAATTGGGTTTTTTTTGTTAGTGTTGGTTTCTGCTGTGTCTCTAAGTTGTTAAGATTTGCTATTTCACACAGATAAAAGTTGCTTTAGTTAAAATTCTATATTCACAGTTTTTAAACTCGCAAAGGGTAAATTGTTTAGGTAACTAGTTTCCTTTATCACGAATAAGCACTAAAGGCGAGATTACCTAACTACCTAACAGCAGGGGGGGTTAACACATATTGTTCCACAGGCTAGGTTACAATCCAAACCATTTCCTACAATATTTTCTTTTTAATAGTATGTGCTTACTGTTGGAAATTAAGAAATTAAGACACGCATGCATATCTCAGGGGGCATTTTCCCATTGAAAATATCAGTTCAAACCCAGGAGGGGGGGAGCTTAAGGTGTGAAAAGATCATGTATTTTTGATAGAGCATCAGCTGGGAAGGGGTTTAGAATAAAGGAGTCAGTCATATGTGCCTTCATTGTCTGCTGCAGTCCAACTACATTTACAAATGAGCAGTAAATACAAAGTCCTCCATTGTGTGTCTTGGTTTGAAAGGTACTTATCATATACAAGAATTAATCAATTTTAAATGGTCCTTTGAAGAGTTCGCTTTCAAAATAAGTGGTACATGTATAACATCATTCCCTCAGAACTGGCAAGATACATTACCAAATATCACAAAACATGTTCTGCAGTTTACAAATTGGGCATGTGAACACTTTTAAGATTATTGTCAACAATACAGGAATAGCATAATCATGCTGAAAGGGAAAGGGGGGGGGGTTAAAGAGTAAAGGTGCTCATTCATCTTGTTTCTAATCTCCGCATGAAAGTATTTTATCACCTAAAAAATAAATAAATGAGAAATAAAATTCAAATTTATAAACAAATAAATAAAAAGGGGGGAGGGGGAATCTAAATAAAACGTATTTTCTACATAATTTTCTTACATTAGTCCAGGTAGTAGTTCTCTCTTGCCAGCTGGATATAAATAATGGAATCTGAGACCAAAAGCAATATACTAGTAACTTTGAAAGATATAAATTCAGGAGGGGGGAGGGGGCGTTAGGCCTAATTAATTTGAAGGGAGACCAGAATTATTTTAATGCAGGATAGTTCTACAGTGGGTTGGCAATGAGAGAGAGTGATGTTCACGATGGATGGGTTGCTGAGGGTTTTGAGTAGGCTAGGAGTCCATGGTGGGTGGTTAAATTGAAGTTGCCTACCCCCACCAGGTGGCGGTGGGCACCTACGGTGCCCATGTGGCGAAATCGTCACCTTCAATTTAACCATTGAACTGTTGATTTTGTTGACTTTTTGTGGTTGATGTTGATATATGTGATGGTTGATGTTGATATATGTGATGTTGACTTTGAAAATTATATCTTATACAATTTAAAGCTAAAGCAAAATAATATAATTATAAAAGATAATTTGTGTTGAAATGTGTCCGTAGCACGAATGAGGTCAACCCAGCGTGCTACTTTTCCCGTCAGGGAGGGCACAACTTATGTTGATGTTGGGGGTATGCCATTTTGCCGGCTGCCCCACTGTTGTGTAGACCACTGTGGACAATACCTGCCAACTCGAATAAAACATTAAACTTAAATACGTAGCATTTGTTTATTATATACATAGGTCTTTGATAATACCGCATATTTGAGTTCATCTCACAATATGCGCCGTTATCAAAGCTCTATCCTTTTATTATATGTCATCATTCACCTCCTTTTTGTGGAAAAAACTAATAAATGTGATAAGCCGGAATTTATTTATCCATCCATACAGTGTCGGTACTTAGTCACTAGGTTTACGGGTTATCTCCCCTTTTCTATGCATCAATGAAAGTGAAAGGTGGGTGATGAAAGTATCCGATTTATGTTTTTGTATTATGAAATACCCTCCCACCTCAACCCTTGAGCTAGGTGTGAAGTATATACCCTTTCTCCTTTTGTTTGTTTAAATAACGTTTTTCATTGTTTTACATGGTTTGGCTATACCAAATTTATTAGAGTTATGCAAATGTTATTGAGAATCTTTTTCTGCTGTGGGTTTTTGTTTTTGTCTTTTCAGATATTAGAGATTTCGTTGAAGGAGACTAACGATGCTGATCTGAATTGCCTGCTATTTCCGTATTCTGGGACCTTTGGAATGATCTCTGGCCGAATACTATGCATGACAAGGGTCAACTTGGCGAATTATCCATTCGAGGAGTTTGGGGAAAGACAGTAAACTATACTTCACAGTGGTCGTATTGGCGAAATCGTCACCTTCAATTTAACCATTGAACTGTTGATTTTGTTGACTTTTTGTGGTTGATGTTGATATATGTGATGGTTGATGTTGATATATGTGATGTTGACTTTGAAAATTATATCTTATACAATTTAAAGCTAAAGCAAAATAATATAATTATAAAAGATAATTTGTGTTGAAATGTGTCCGTAGCACGAATGAGGTCAACCCAGCGTGCTACTTTTCCCGTCAGGGAGGGCACAACTTATGTTGATGTTGGGGGTATGCCATTTTGCCGGCTGCCCCACTGTTGTGTAGACCACTGTGGACAATACCTGCCAACTCGAATAAAACATTAAACTTAAATACGTAGCATTTGTTTATTATATACATAGGTCTTTGATAATACCGCATATTTGAGTTCATCTCACAATATGCGCCGTTATCAAAGCTCTATCCTTTTATTATATGTCATCATTCACCTCCTTTTTGTGGAAAAAACTAATAAATGTGATAAGCCGGAATTTATTTATCCATCCATACAGTGTCGGTACTTAGTCACTAGGTTTACGGGTTATCTCCCCTTTTCTATGCATCAATGAAAGTGAAAGGTGGGTGATGAAAGTATCCGATTTATGTTTTTGTATTATGAAATACCCTCCCACCTCAACCCTTGAGCTAGGTGTGAAGTATATACCCTTTCTCCTTTTGTTTGTTTAAATAACGTTTTTCATTGTTTTACATGGTTTGGCTATACCAAATTTATTAGAGTTATGCAAATGTTATTGAGAATCTTTTTCTGCTGTGGGTTTTTGTTTTTGTCTTTTCAGATATTAGAGATTTCGTTGAAGGAGACTAACGATGCTGATCTGAATTGCCTGCTATTTCCGTATTCTGGGACCTTTGGAATGATCTCTGGCCGAATACTATGCATGACAAGGGTCAACTTGGCGAATTATCCATTCGAGGAGTTTGGGGAAAGACAGTAAACTATACTTCACAGTGGTCGTATTGGCGAAATCGTCACCTTCAATTTAACCATTGAACTGTTGATTTTGTTGACTTTTTGTGGTTGATGTTGATATATGTGATGGTTGATGTTGATATATGTCATGTTGACTTTGAAAATTATATCTTGTACAATTTAAAGCTAAAGCAAAATAATATAATTATAAAAGATAATTTGTGTTGAAATGTGTCCGTAGCACGAATGAGGTCAACCCAGCGTGCTACTTTTCCCGTCAGGGAGGGCACAACTTATGTTGATGTTGGGGATATGCCATTTTGCCGGCTGCCCCACTGTTGTGTAGACCACTGTGGACAATACCTGCCAACTCGAATAAAACATTAAACTTAAATACGTAGCATTTGTTTATTATATACATAGGTCTTTGATAATACTATGTTATACAATATATGTAAGAAACACACAATTCTACCGTCTTGTTACCAGAGGGGGCATCTCAAAATTCAAAAAAAAAAATGCAAATTTTACTATTTTGATAGAGTATTAAAAAATATGACGTACACCATGGATTCACGTGAGAACATAATAAAAATATTGTAATTTTTTTCAAATTTCTATGTTTTAAATTTCAAGAGCGTAAGTTTATTACTTTTTCTTCAAAAGCTACAGATTATCATTACGTCAAAAACACACTGCAACGACGTCAACCTAAATAGACAATAGACTTTTTGTTCAAACTCTGTTCAAATATTTGATAAGTAATACTATATTAAACAATATTTGTAAGAAACGCAAAATTCTACCATATTGTTACCAGAGAGGGCGTCTCAAAATGCCAACAATTAACGAATTTTCCTGTTTTATAGAGTACTATAAATATGGCGGGAACAAGGGATTCATATGAAAACATGATAAAAATAATGAAGATATTCTCAAATTTCAATATTTTAGATTTCATGAGTGTATGTTTATTACTTTTTCTTCAATAACATTTTTATTACCCCCTTTCTATAAGAGCCTCAGTACATCATAGCGTCGATAACACAGTGTAATGACGTCAACCTACCTATGAATTGCAAAATTGGATCCAGCAGGCACGTGATCACTTCCCGCCCCCTGATATGCCATTGCATGGTGGCTATTAGTGATGTCCGAGGTACATGGGCACCATTTGTAAACGTTGGTTTTAATAACAACGAGAAGGTGGGTTAAATTTCACCAATGTATTAATACACTGAGGTCATGTTGTTCACAAACAAGAGTTCAAAATATGGTATATGAAGCTGATCTGTATATGGTTCCATTCTCAGTCAGTCATAGCTGACTGAATTGCACTGGTTGCCGAAGTGACTGGAGAAGTAAAGTCGTAGAAGATGCAAGAGGTACACATGATGCCTGCAGGTTATTGTAAGTAGATAGCACATCTACTGCGAGGGTTGCTGCACACGTGGTTAATATCGTCTTTGGAATGTTGATACTTGGATATGTCACATCAATGTAGTAATTCTCACGACGGGTAATATGGATGGGCGCTTAGTCCTTGATCTGTTTGCCCTGATTATGGTCATATTTCTGACGTTGGACGGTAAGTGGAACACAAGATGAAGATAAATATTAGATAAATATAGAGATTAAACTCGATGCTGAGCTTCAATGGATGACGGAAGATGGAAAGGAAGAGCAAAAGCACATGCGTAGTGGATGTGGCTAAATAAAGTCAGTGCATTTGAGTGAGAGTTATCTTTCCTGGACTTTATATCTAAATTTTTCTCCATAACGAGACTTAACTCATATTGAGTTAAGTTGGATTATCAATGGATAGTGGAACTTCTGTACTGTAGCATGAATTTAGTGTACGATTGGTTGATTTAGAGTGAATGATCACTATCCAATGTGCTTTGCAGATAATTGATGAATACGCAATCAGACTAATACATCAGATTTTACAATTATTAGTAAATATTATCAATTTCAGTTACATATAAGTGTGCATATTTTCTTACGTAACAGCCTATGATGACAGCCAAGCTCAAGGAAAATAGTACATGCATCCTAACCGTAAGCTTAACGACTGGAAGGTATTTTCTAACCCTGAAGGACTGCTTGTGTAACGGACTATTTCCGTGTCAATGTTGATGATATGAGTTGGCCAATCACAGAGGGTAGGGGGGGTCGACTTGTTTAAGCTGGAAATATCTGTATTTGTTAAACAAAGATTCTGACGCAATGCAAAACGACAGAAACAGAAAATTAATTATATTGTATGACTGGCCTATTTAAACGTACATCTCATCATTTTTGCTTTGTTGATATGACACATTTGAAAAGCAATGCATATTTTTCTTTACCGAGTTATTCTATGGCAATTTGCTCTGAAGAAAATTGACAAGACATTTTAAGTGATGTGCTTACAACCACAACTTGAAGATAACATGATTTATTATATTTTTACCAGTGAAATACTGTTATTTAGTCATTGAATAAAAGTGATATCTTGTCACAGTGTGAAAGGATATCAAAATGATATCCTGTCACAGTGACGAAAATCAGAAGTGCGGGAAAACTTTCGATTTTCCTTCCCATAACGAAGATTTCTATAAAAAAAATCTTACTTGACATAATATAAGATAGATAGATATGAATAAACCATTCTGACAGCAAAAAAACTGTCAAAATTACCAAAAATAAGTTGCTTAATTCATGTTAACAGTGTTTTTACCTCACATAGCTATGACGTCTTAACCGCTCAACCATGACGTCACCAGCCTATGACTTTATTACAAGAAAGACAGAGGCTGAGGAAAAATCAGAGGTTTTATAAAATGTAATAAACAGAAAATTCAATGTTTTGTAGTTGAATATGGAATTTATTTCACTCCTGAGACAGGATTTATAAAAAAAATTCACTTGTGCTTCGCACTCGTGAAAAATATCAAAAATCCTGTCCCATGCGTGAAATAAATTCCATATTCAACTACAAAACATTGAATATCCTCTATAAACTAGAAATCATGTAGAAAATTTCACTACGCTAAGCTCAGCAAAGCCAAAGTCTCGGGTGTGCTTCTTGTAATCGTTAATAGAATAGAGAAAAATTAGGTTTTGAAATACCTCACTTCAAGATCCCATGGGCTAACAAATTGTAACTTGGTTGTTTATGTCGAAACCGCCACACATGTTGACCTAATTTTTAAGGTTCAATAACCCTGGGTGTAAGATTGGGATTTTAAAAAAATCAAATCTGGAGAGATGCTGTCTTTGGATTTTTTTTAATATGCTTTTCTTGAACAGCAGAATATAATTCAGTACTGTATATAATATGAATATACGTATAATATGGCGTTATTGTCATCAGAATCCCAATTATGACAAACCTCTGTTTGCTTGGACCATTTTTAAAGATATATATATATTACATGTAGTATAAGAAAAAGTATTTTGAAATTATCTCAAAAACAAATCCGACCAAGGTTTTTGATATCGAATGCAAACACACCTTGTTTTAATTACAAGTTAAGCTTGTTCTGTCATACTAATAGGTACATTGTAGGGACTCTTCAAAATATATCCGACTCTTACTTAAGTCTTCAAGGTGATATAATGCATATACATACATTTCTTGAAAAGGCTAAATTAAAAACTTAGATAATGAATATCCTAAGAGCACGAAGAATACGTTAAGTAAGTTCAAGGTTATGAGAATATCACTCGTCAAGATATAATTTGCATAGATAAGACCTCTAGAAGATTTCTATTTTGACAAATGCTTCGAAAAAGACTCAAGCTTCTGGAAAATGTTAATGTTGGAACAGGTAGAATTATCACTATATAAAGATTCAACATCTTTTCGTGTTTCAAAATTGAATCATAAATTAGGACATTTTCCTTATTTCAAACACATAGTTAGATCTTTAATGTTTAAATTATTCCCAATCAATATATGGGGCTAAAACGATTGTTACCACCCAGTAGGGTATGTTCTTTCCTTAATTCTCCTCCTAGAAACTTGATAGGATCCACCTAATGTTCCAGAGGTCCATATTTTGTCTTGTACTTTTTATGTTTAATGAACATCGATCACAATTCTTCTTTTTTGCCTTGTCCATTGTTTCACAGAAGTAATCATTACAATGGAAATGACAATACAGTAGACAAATGACAATACAGAAGACATAGCAAAAAGTTTTATTTTATTTTCCTTTAAATCTTATTTTTCAGTTTAACTTTAGATAATGTTTGCTTGCCTATCCCTACAAAATACTGTAGCTTACTTGACTTTAGCATTATTAATTGTAGTACTAAATTATACAATTTGGAACTTCGATTCCTTATATATCTTTAGAACTTTGATAAACTACAGTAAAATAGAAAATACTTTGAAACTTTTAATTAATACATGCATCATTTAAACTTTTGAAAGTTGAATTCACTATAGTGAAAACTTTAGTACTTCGATTAAACAAAGAAAGTCTTCAATTTTTTTTCTATAGGGAAAGCTTTGGAACTTTGATGTATTATAGTGAAAATGTTGGAACTTTGATTTACTATAGTGAAAACTTTGATTCAGTAATATATCTCGTAATAGCCTTTGATTTTTGTTTAAGCATCCAATTCTCTACATTTCATAATTTCAAGGTTAAAATTCATTAAAACTTCAGAGATCATTTTAAAAACCTGACCTGTCCCATCAAAGAATAATGTACAAAATAATGAAATATAATGTAACAATTGTCTCTCTCGCCAATAAATAAGCAATTCCAATTCTAATCTATAAGATTTCAATGTTGTGAGGATTAAACGTAAATCTTATAAGTATAGAAAAAAAATTACTATAAAATTAAATTCGTGTCATTCAGAATCAAAATTGTTGCTTTGTCAACTTCAACCGACACTTTTTTTCGACCGTTAAATATATATTTCATATATCAATTAATAATTTTGTTTATTTATAAAGATTAACACAAAAACCAGCCGCAGCTAACTCAACATCAACCTCTTAATTTAAAACAATCAATTCATTAAAAAACTTATGAAATGAAAATACAATAAGTTGTTAAAGTAATCAAAAAACTTCAAAACTTTGATTAATATCAGTAAAAACTTTGGAAGTTTGATTTACTAATAGTTAAAACTTCGGAACCTTGATTTACTATAGTGACAACTTTTGAACTTTCATGTACTAATGGTAAAAAAAAATTAAAATTGGATTTATTACATATTCTTGATAAAAAAAATACCATAGCTAACTATAGTTTACCGTAATTAACTGTAGTATCAAACTAAACATTTCGGAACTTCGATTCATTGTAGTTAAAACTTAAAAACTTTGATTAACTACAGTAAAATACATGTAGTAAAAACTTTGTAATATTTAATGCATGTATCGTTAAACCTATTGGAACTTGTATTCACCATAGAGAAAACTTTTGAACTTTGATTACACGTTACAATTGGGGAAAAAACTTTGAAACTTATTTTCTATAGTGAAAACTTTAGAATATTGACTTACTCCAATGAAAACTTTTTGGAACTATCATGATTTACTATGGAGAAAATTTTGGAACTTTGGTTGACTATAGTTAGAACTTTAGAAGCTTAAGGCTATAAATCCCGAAAAATTATGTGTTTTGGTTTACAATTTGTACATGGTTTGATTTATAAAGTTTAAGATTCATTAAAGCTACAGAAAACTTTTCAAAAACCCGACCCGTCCCTAAAAAAGCTAATGAACAAGACATACATTCTAATGTAAAAATTGTCTCTGGTGTTGATAAATAAGCAATATTTATTTCAATTTAATGATGTACAATTGCCAATGAAAAATCATTTATGATATAAAAACTAATTTGTAGAACATCTCGAGTTCGTTCATTTACCTTTCCATGTACCGTTGTGAACCCAACTCACAGCTACATTTATTTACATTTAATGTTATGCACATGCAACGTAAGTCTTATTTATGAAAACAATATACTATAAAAATTATATGCATCATTTTGGATCAAAATGTTATCTTGATCATATTTAATCAACCCGGCTTTTTTTCAATGAAAATATTACATTTGAATAACTGTGTATATATTCAAATTAAGATGTACAACAAAAAACAGCGCAACTATCCACATATCAACCTCCTTAATTAAAACAGTCAAATAAAAGGAAACAATCATAGCTTTGCTGTTTTAACTTATGACAAAAAACTTGAGAACTTGATTAACTATACTCACCGTCAATAGAAACGCAACACCCTAATTTTATGGCTGAAAATTATATACGGGATATAACTATGTACCAAAAAAGTTAGGACATCTTTTACTTTGCCAAATCAGTTATTTAACGGTTGAATGATTTTCATTCCATTACCGGAAGTTGATTTTTAGCTCCCTGAACAGAAATCAAAAAATAGCATTTTAAATAAAATTATTGACAATATTTTGGGTTTTCAAGGTTTTGTACCTGTTAATTATAAGTCTTGTACTAAAAGTCCGGAAAAAATATCCTTCTTTCTCTTCCGGATGTGATGCCTGTATTTCCTCAAAGTAACTGAAAGCACGCATTTTCATTGCTAATGTTGGAAATTTTCAAAATAAAGAAAAGGGAGAGTTACAGATGCAAATATACACTACATAACGACTTTTCGGGCTCATGTGTTTCAAAAGCATGAATGACAGTTCCTTGACCGGAAGTCCAAGGGTTACTACACTACGCCAAGTTAGAGAAAATTCGACCTCAGTATCTGAAAAACAGGCATTTAAAAAAGGACAAGAATATTTATTTCGCTCAGATTAAGACATTGATAAACTTAATGCATGGTAGAATTCGGGCTGCTTATGTTGTACATGGCGGACTAGCACGTTTTAATTGAATGGTCGGAAGGGGGGATGTTTTAGAGTTATGTGTTACTTTATAAGGTTTAAAGATAAGATTAAGAATGAATACATAAATGTAAAAAGTAAATTTACAAAACAATGATACTTCATTTGAACTTTAAATGTTATCTTTAGACCTTAGAAAGTAACACATAACTTTTAAAACATCCCCCCTTCCGACCATTCAATTAAAACGTGCTAGTCCGCCATGTACAACATAAGCAGCCCGAATTCTACCATGCATTAAGTTTATCAATGTCTTAATCTGAGCGAAATAAATATTCTTGTCCTTTTTTAAATGCCTGTTTTTCAGATACTGAGGTCGAATTTTCTCTAACTTGGCGTAGTGTAGTAACCCTTGGACTTCCGGTCAAGGAACTGTCATTCATGCTTTTGAAACATATGAGCCCGAAAAGTCGTTATGTAGTGTATATTTGCATCTGTAACTCTCCCTTTTCTTTATTTTGAAAATTTCCAACATTAGCAATGAAAATGCGTGCTTTCAGTTACTTTGAGGAAATACAGGCATCACATCCGGAAGAGAAAGAAGGATATTTTTTCCGGACTTTTAGTACAAGACTTATAATTAACAGGTACAAAACCTTGAAAACCCAAAATATTGTCAATAATTTTATTTAAAATGCTATTTTTTGATTTCTGTTCAGGGAGCTAAAAATCAACTTCCGGTAATGGAATGAAAATCATTCAACCGTTAAATAACTGATTTGGCAATGTAAAAGATGTCCTAACTTTTTTGGTACATAGTTATATCCCGTATATAATTTTCAGCCATAAAATTAGGGTGTTGCGTTTCTATTGACGGTGAGTATATAATGAAAATTCCTTTGATTTACGATAATGAAAACTTTGTAACTTTGATTTATTATAGTAAACTATAGTTTTATGTTCTTTAGTTTTCCTGCCAGACAACTGAGCTTGTTTTTTGGCTAAATCAGGCAAAAACAAACAACATCATTGAAGTGAAAAATGTCATTTATTAAAGTAAATGACGTAAAAGTAGTAACACATATTTACAATACAGGAAGGGGGGTCAGAAAAGGGGACTTAAATATAAAATAATACATAATTATCTTTATCACAATATTGCACAATCTGACCCTCAGCACCATAATGTCATTGTACATAATATACAATAGAAAAAAGGGGGATCGACCAGCAGACAAATTAAGAAATCAAAACCTTGAAAAACATTGTCATGTATAGTATACATATTATATATCTTCAGTTGACACCTATAGCTTTCGTTAGAGCACTACCGATACAGGATGATTAATTCTTGTCGCTAGGTAGATGAGATTTTTTTCAAAGGAAATTTAAAAATCAATGCTGAATTTTCAAAATCTATTTTTCAGGACACACGAAAACCAATGAAAATAATTGAGTCGAGACAGCTTTTGCCGGTCGGTAGAGAAATTGCAATCAAACTTTTAAAATTTTTAAAGATGGAATAAGATGTCTACATGTACATGTCTTTTAGCTCTATACTTGTTCTTTTAAGAGTATTCCCTTGACATTTATATGAATGTGAACTTTTAGATTTTTTTTCTGAAGATATAAATGTATTTGAAATTCTTTAGATTGAATGTCTTTTGCTAAGAAGTGTGCTGTTTCGATATTTATTTTCATTGATTTGGTTAAAGTCAATGTATGTTTCTGCAGAGTTGTTTTGAAGAGCCTTATCAAGTAAGTCAGTTTTTATATTGATCTCAATTTTGCAGTGAGAATTACATTTTGTGAAATATATTGGTCCATCTTGAATAGGAATACAGGTGCTTGGAGTTGGTAGATGTAAACCCTGATAGCTTGCATTTTGTCTCTCTAAAGCAACTTCTTCATAAAAATGGTTCTCCTCATTGACAGCGTTTTGGTCACGATTTGTTATTAATAGAAGTAGTTTTCGAATGAACAGAAAAATCAGCAATAATGAAATACCAATAATAATAGTTAATGCTGATGCCAAAAGGCCGGCAAACAGTTCCCTACTGATAGAAAATGATTCGTTTGTTTTCAATGATCTTTTTAGATCTATTACACGATCTGTTGTTGTCTGTTTGGTCGTTTTACTAATGTCACTGATCCCCACTGTAATTCCGATCTTTGGACTTGTATCATCTGAAACATATTCATGAATTAGAGTGTTTTGTTTGTTTGCTTATTTGTACAAAGGTTTACAAATAAGAAAAGAATGAGCAAAATTAAGGTTTTGTGTCCTATTGAGAGCGACTGGTTAACAGATTTATTTCCACAGCTTTCGAGAAAGTGAGGAGACATAATTTTCATTCTTCTGTCCGTCCGTCTAGTTGTCTAGCTGTCCATTCGCCACAAAAGCTTTGCTCACATATAATGTTAATGTTAGTGGAGCTATGACTTTCATATTCACAATGCGTATTCCTTGTTAAAAGACCTTTTCGGGGTGTCAACAAATCTGACCTTGACCTTGAAGTCTGACCCACTTTTACACAAAAATTACAAAATTTTACTTTGGCCATTCCTATTGAACGATAGATACTAGGACTTTCATATTTCAAATATGTATCCATTGTAGCAAGACCTTTTATTGGATACAAACAACTTTGACCTTTTGATCTTGGATATTCCTGTACTTTTAAAAAAAGTTTCATAACTTTTGAAGGGTAAGGGCTTGGGAAGTCATACTTTACAAATATAATTATTGTGATAGGGCCTTTTACCGGATACCAAGAATTTAATTCTTTGAACTTGGCGTTTAACCTACTTTTTAAAAAGAAACCTTGAGCATTACTTTTGAAGGTCAAGGTCTATGGTTTCATACTTTACATATCTAATCCTGGTAACAAGACTTCCATTGGATACCATACGCTTTGAACCTTTGGCCTTTACCTTTGAGATTGAACTTAGTATACTTTTTTTCAAAATTTAGCCTTGGAAATAACATTTGATTGGTAAGGGTAAAGGCTTTCATACTTCACATATGTTTTACTTGTGACAAGTCATTTAATAAAAAAAAACAGCTTTGACCCTTAGACATGGGAGTTTTCAAACTTTTGAGCTGACGGGGCTAGGGCTTTCATATTTCACAATCGTATTTCTTGGGAGAAGACCCTGCTTTGGGTACCAAGATATTTAATTTGCCTTTAAAAAAGTGATGGGTGATCTTTGTATCACAAATAGATCTTGTACCTAGATTAATAACTGTTGATTGGGAAGAGATATGGCTTTTAAATTTGATATATACATTTCAAGATATTTTTGTGAAAGATATTTCTGAGCATGCTATGATTTCTGACTCCTTTACCTTGACCTTCACGATTGACATTATTTTTTTTTTTGAAAAAAAACAACTTCGGTGATAATTTTTAAAAGAAATTTTTGATAAGGCGTTCATATTTGACACAATATGCCATAAAGAATGACATCACACCCACAAAGACACCGAAAGCAAGAGACCACAAATCTTTGAATTTTCTTGTTTTATCAGGTTTTACGTTTAAACGGCTACATGTATGTTGTTCACGTGAATAAAGAGATGATGTTGAATTGCAGAAAAAAATCAGATTAAAAAAACGATGAGGGCTACATTCAAGACATGATCGCAGCTAGATTTTCTGCGAATTGGAAAAGGACTTATAAAATTATATAATGTTTTTTTATCAAATTGTAAAAATGTACCGGAAAATATATGTTACAGAGTAACAATAAATTATTTGAAGATGCAAGCTTTTCCAGGTCATATGATGTGCAAATGCAAGTTAATTCAAATTTCAAGTATATTTTTATTGTTTTAATTAAAGAGGAATTAAAATCGGGGAAAAAGTACTAAATACTTTTACATGTACATGCTAGCGGGAAAACAGTTTCTTTTTTTAGTTTTCAATATCAAAGCCACAATTCATGTAGTTGTTTATGATATACCAATGTATTAGTTAATAATGTTTATTTAAAAGAGGCTGGTTCCTGGTATCAAAAGTATTAAAAAAAAATTGTCCAATTTATTTTTAGACATATAGCTCAATGAAGTTTACATAAAACAATAAAAGAGGAATCTGTGTGCTCTTTTAGCACTATAGGGCAATTAACATGACCTTTTTGCATTGTAATAAGGTCTAATAAATAATTCAATTTTCAAAGTTTTTAAAATTTGTATCCAAATAATTATTGACCGTTTCATATTTCTGGTGTAAAAAATTTAATAGCAAATCATGACAGTATTGATATTTTTCTGAATTGAGGCAGAATGGTTTAAGCTACTTTATACATATGTATATTTAGAAAATGAAATAAAAAGTAGGAATCTGACTGTGATGTTTGTTTTTAGATATATAAGTCAATGTAAAATAGCTATAATTCTAAATTAAGCTTTTTTTTCAATGACTTCCATGATATATTTGCCAAATAAAATGATAGAATTTTTGACAGTTTGATAAATTTAATTTAAAACCAGCATAAAACATTTCACTGTACAAATTAAGGTACTCTTTATGCAGACTTCTGAAAAGCTACGGAGCGAATCTTTAAGAATCTACTGAAAAAGCTGGATAAAAATTAAGAAAATCGATCTTTCAGTTATTAGTCATGCTTTTGAAAAAGTTTTTTGATGCTTACCACATCCAAAGGATGGATTACAAGCAGGCTGTGAGCAGGTACACAACATCTGACATTCGATACCATAATTTGGATAAAGACAAGGGTCAGAACAGTTGATTCCAACGTACCCTGGACTGCATTCTAAAATTGTGTGCCAAAATTTTGCGTGTATTACATACAACAGAAATGTAAAGCATACGTAAATGATGGATCTTCAATCATTTAATGTGTTGACGTTTTATTTAAATCAAAAAAACTTCAAATAGAAAAGTTAATATATAAACTTGATTTTACATACGTTCACATGACTTTGAGTCGTCATTCCACATAAACCCTGTGCAGCATTTAGCAGGACTGGTAAATAATATAATAATATAAAATCTATATCAATAAAACTAGAGGCACTGTGCGCAATGACCTCAAATAAATGATACACCTTCCTTCCAAACTATTTATAATGGCAAATGTGCATCTTTTGCTCAGGAAAACCCAACATTGATATCAGATAAGCAAGAAAGGAGAATGATACTAGTATTATGTAACAAAGAATATGTGGAAGTATCATTTCATTTTACCAAGAGGTATAAGACAATGACAAAATATGTGTTCGATTAAAAAATAAAGTAGGAGGTGCAATAAGGAAACTTTCTTAACACCAATAAGAGACTGGAATGTCATAAATAAAAAACCTAGATGGTTAATAGGCATACTCTTTTCATTAAATTTTCATTGACAATAGTCACATTTTAAAGCTTTAAATCACTGACCTTTTGTTCTCTTGTAAAACAAACTAAAACTTAATTAGGTAAAAAAATGTAATTGCCTTACCCATCGCAAGCCATTTGTAATCTTTCTACTTATGTTATTACAAATACGTTTCCGTTTAATTTTCCGTTTTCAGCGTTGTTGCGACAAAATCGGGAAAAATATATATTTCCCCGACTTACTCTTTCTCTCTCCTGCGAGCGAGCGTGACTGAACTGCTCACTTGAGATGAAAAAATCACCCTCTTTGAATATTTGGGAATGAAATGGGAAAAACTGCATTTTGTTATTATATATACATGTACGTGGTCATATTGCATGTTCTTGAATGTAGTATAAAAAAAAATATTGTTCTCTTTTTGCATTATTTTGACAAACAATCGAATGTTCGAACAATTTTGTGCCATATGAATGAGGTATTACAAAGGATAGAGCTCTAAATAGTAAATAAATTTTCAAATAAGGAAAGCTTAGAATTTATTTTATCAGCTTTAAAATGTGACTATTGTCAATGAAAATTTAATGAAAAGAGTATGCTTAGTTAAAAAAGGATTAGCTCCTCTCATGAATTGATTCATCTGGTTCAACGACTGTTTAGCAACGAGTTTTACTAATAGATTTTACTTATCTTTCCTCATGAATACATCAATGATCGATCTTGCGTATTTACTGAGTAATCATTCGGCAAAACTCGGCTGATTCCGTGAAGGTACGAATTGGCCGAGGTGTTTCGAGTGTGCATTCAATGCAGAAGGATAAAACATACGCTAAACCAGGACCTCGGGTCCCCTGCAAATAGTTTATCAATAGTTCGTCATAAGTAGTAATAAAACATTTTAGGAACTCTTCTAGCATATTCAAGGCACAAAGATAAATTCATTGATATCAATACGGAAACCTAAGGTCACCTTATATATTGGTTGAATTTAATATTATGCATGTAATTGACAGTTTTCTGTGTCTTGCTCCAAAATATTCCTATTTATAACGTTAAACAGATCTATTTTCTAATACACATGTACATATTAGCAGAAACGTGGTGGTAATTAGGGGGACTATTGGTAAGCATGTATTGTTCATCGTTAAGGATATCTGAGGTCACCTTTATACCTTTACAATATATATAAGTAATATAATTGTACTTCAATAGGGGGACCAGTGGTCACCTTATATTGTACATCATAAGAGGGATCAGGTCACGTCACCTTACATTTTCAATTAATAGGATGACCATAGGTAACCTTATTGCACATCAAAGGGGGCAGGCACGTAGCAACGGGGGGGGGGGCTGCCCCCGCCCCCCTTTTTTTCCAAACTATACCTTTACTATTGAAAATATCCATGGAAAGATTGTAAGCCCCCGCCCCTCCACTTTTTACCACAGCATAGTGATATGAGGGAAAATGTAGTATTGTATGGAAAGAAATTGGAAGTGAAAGGAAGTTGGTCTTGAAAAAACTCCTACCCCCCCCCCCTCCCACGAAATAGGATTTTCGAGTTTGGACAATTTCCTTTTTTTTCTTTTTTTCTTTTTTTGCTTGTCAAGTTTTACAGGAAACGTAATTTTTTTTGTTTGCCCCCCCCCACTCTTTCAAAAAAGATGCTACGTGCCTGAGGGGGCCCTGACGACACCTTATATTGTACATCGTTTTGGGGACACGAGGTCATCTTAATATAACGTTGAAAGGGTACCCATACTGATGCACAATATAAGGTGACCTCTTGTCCCTTATTTATGGACAAAATAAGGTGACCTCTGGTCCCCCTTCTGATGTACAATATACAGCTGAGAAGTAACATCTGGTCCCCCGACTGATGTACAATATAGGGTGTCCTCTGGTTTCCGTACTGATGTACAATGTACTTGTTGAGCTATGGTGACCTCTGGTCTCCTAATATATGTAAAATATAAGATTTACTCCGGTTTTCTTATTATTAGACTTTTCAACATAAAGGATAATTTATGATCATGATTCTGATGGATTTTAAGTAGGTTACAGATTACTTAATATTCAGGTATTCTTTACCAGACATAGGCGTCGGAACCGGGGATGGGGGTGGGGGTGGGGGGGCTTAGCCTCCCACTTTTTTCGCAATATGTATACATAAATATAGGCATTGAAAATTGGAGGTTACCTTTTTTGTTGGTTAAGCCCCCCCCCCCACTCCTTTCAGTTCCCCCGCCCCCACTTTCAATTTGCTTCCGGCACCAATGCCAGTTGCAGAATTACAGAAGCTTGACTGGCAAATTGCATGTAAATTATATAATACCCAATCATTTCAAAATCCTTTTAATAGATCACGATTTTTATTTAAATAGACCTGGACATTAAATCACCTGTATCAATACTAGTAAAACATGTTTTGACAGCTTGTGTTCGATAACGGGATTTAATGTGCACGAGATCCCGCCTTTACGAAGATATACGGTAAGTTGACATACTAGTACACAAGGGTTGTGATTTATTTATTTAATGAAGAAAGGATTATATATCGTGTGGTAATTAGTATTACCGACCTCCGTAGAAATGGGTACTGTGGATAAAGAGGGAGAAGGAATAGGAGACAGGAGAGATAATTAAAAGTTATAAAGTGCACGTACCAGAAAGAGAGGGGCAGGTACATTTGTACATGTACGTGAGAGAGAATTATACGTACTTGTACCTGAAGGAATGTTTCTATTAAGGTTGTCCATTAGTGGTATTAATATGGACCAATTAATTTTTTTTGGCATTCTAAAATCTAAGATACGTGTATTTTAAAACTAGAGGTACCGTGAGCACTGAGCTCACTAAATGATACCCCGCCTCCTGGGCATAGGATTACAAGACAAAATGCATGTTTTGCTCATACATGTAAACAACTCAATGGACATCCCGATTAATATACTCTTAAAAAAATAAAAGAAACGCATAGTAGAATCTTAGTGATACTTTCAACATAAAGATTATGTAGTAAAATGATGTATTGATGAAACAGAAATGTGGTAAGCCACAGGAATACTATCTAAATGTCATAATTACTCAACAATTTTAAAATTATAGACAATTTAAGGCCATTAAAGATTAATATCTGGTATCCCCCCCCCTCCCCGGACACAAATGATAGCCACAAACGGCATCTGATGGAAGCAAATGTGTTTAATAAAAAAGGTATATAGGAATACTCTCCTACTCCAAATGTAGAACTTTGATCAGCTGTTGCAGAGTCTGGGGATGCGATTGTCTTTGGCAAATCATGTCAATCCATTTTGTCCAATGCTGCTTAATTTGCTTAATCTGCTTAAATCTAGCGATTTAGACGACTGTGGCAGAAACAGGTTGCTGTTGCTTTGGAGTGTCAAACGAGCCGTATCTGGCTGTTTATTGTGAGATTGCAATAAGGCTCTAGGATGCTGCAAAATTGAAAGGGCATGTGTAGGTAGAACATGGTTAGAGTACCTTTTTCCATCCAAGTCCATCGAATTTGAACCAAATCAATCTTTCTTTCTTATAATACCGTTTTCCATATCACTACACTACCACCACCAACTTTTTTAACGTCCTTGGGACAGTTATATGTCTTACATTCATTACATAGCTTAAGCACAGATAAACATTCTAGACTTTTATCTCAACCAAAATGTTCAGCAGTGATGCTGTGGTTATACTCTTTTGATCAAAGATCTTTGAAGTCGATAATTGGGATGTTGTGGGGTCGGAACAATGGCATGAATAATCCTCTTGCAATAATTCGTAGTCAACTGAAAACGGTCTCGTTAGATAATCTGTGCAGTTCAGGGATAGCTAATGCTTCAGATGACGTCATTGTATTACATTCGTGCAATATACGTAATCCTCTGAAGTGATGTTGTGCTCCTGATGTCACACTTAGTCTACCATAATGTTTGCGAACATTGTGTTCGATGTTAATGGTTTATGTTTTATAGGTTAGATATGGCGCTATGCGTAACATAAAATAAAACCTCTTGCAATTGAAGATTGCGTTACCCCTGCTTCCGGTCGCCCATTTTCCTTTTTGTGCTATGCAACATTCGGATGCAGCATTTTAGGAAGCGTCATTTTTCGGATAAAACCGGATTCAAAAAATCGAGAAACCCCGCTTTTGATAGCCCCTTTGTACCTGAAGGAATTCCATTAGAATTCAACAAATGAAAAATGAGATCAAAAGAAGGATGGCGTGTACTACCTCGCTCTGATACAAAATGTTTCAGAACTCAATTTTTAAAATTCACAAAATAGTTATATTTTTCTAAATTCATGTTCTCAGTAATATCATCTTCAAAAAAATTTATTATTTTATTTTACTGAAAGACTTAATTGTCACTTGATAATCTTTATTTCAAAGTTGACAGTTAAGCATATATAGTGGAAAATGGGTTTAACACTAAAAAAAAACACGAATGGGTCACACAAGTCTCCATTCTTCGTGAACGCTTAAATGATGGGAACGTAAATGTGAAATCTATTTCATTTGTCCTAAAAATGGAATCTGAACCCATTCTATATGGAAATTGAACTTTTCTAAAAAAAAAAAAAATTCTGGGTCCTAATAAATCTCTTACAAGTTTGGTTGATTGATGTCGTTAATTTTTACACTTAGACTAGGAACAATGTCCCATCGGCATCATCCCGTGCATCGCCCTCCCTTGGACAGCGATCGACTTGTGTGGTTTATTTGGTTATCCAACAATCCGGCCACGCTCTTTGCTTCTATTGTCTTCTAAGACGTTTTATTACCAGCACTTCCTTTACCAAATCAGCACATGTTTGTAAAGGATTGAACTGCTACTTCAAAGATCGTCTTTTACGCTTCTCTTATTATCAAATACTTCGGCTTGCTCAAATATACACATAAAATAGTGCCCTTCATTCAATTTTCACTTTGTACCAATGCAAGAAAACCACGCACTCTAAAAAAAGTTTTACTTAGTAATCCATATTTACTTAAATTTGTGTGTGTAAGTAATAAAATATTACTTGGTTTTTACTTACAGTTTTCCACTAATTACTAGCTATTACTGAAATATTTTTAGATTGCTATATTTAGTTGTTTTACTTAAAAGAATAAATTATTTACTGCATCAAGGAGGATTCAGGGCAGCTGCAGAACAAATTACTTAAATCTGGTAGTATAATTACTATAAACATATATAATGAAAAAAGATATCAAAATTTTATTTTAATTCCTATACAAACTGTATATAACTAATATTTTTTTGCCCCCGTAAACGAAGTTTCAGGGGTATATAGTTTTTGTTGTGTCCATCTGTCTGTCTCTCTAGCTGTCCGTTTCTCTGTTTGTCCGAAAAAACTTTAACATTGCCCATTACTTTTGATTTAGCTGAGCTACAACTTGCATATTTCACATGTCCATTCCTTTTGACAAGACCTATCTTTGAGTGTCGCCAAATTTGACCTTGACCTTGGAGTTTGACCCACTTTTACAAATTCCAATTTTTTAGCCATATCTTTTAACAGTAACTACCAGGACATTAATTAGTACTTCACATATATACTCTTTGTTGAAAGACCTTTCATTAGATAGCAACAACAATGACCATTTGACCTTGACCTTAGAGATTCCAATCCTTGTGAAAAAACTTTAACCTTGGCCATTACTTTTGAACGATAAGGGATAAGGCTTTCATATTTACATATATGTAATTCCTGTGAGAAGACCATTCATTAGATACCAAGAACTTTGACCCTTTGACATTGACCTTGGAGTTTGACCCACTTTTAAAAAGCAAACCTTGACTTTAACATGACAAAGGTTGGGGTTGGTGCATTCATACTTTACATATTTCACCCTTGTGACAAGACCTTTCTTTGGGTACCACCAAATCTGACCCTTTGTCCTTGACCATGGAGTTTGATTTACATTTCAAAGTTGGTAAACATGACCATAACTTATGAAGGGTCGGGGCTAGTGCTTTCATATTTCAAATATGTATTTTCAGACCTTTCGTTAGATACCAATAACATTGACCATTTGACCTTGACCTTTGAGATATCAAGAAATACCAATATATTGAATTTGCATATAAGAAAAGTTAAACCTTTGCTATTTTGCCATATGGGGGGAGGCATTAGTGTTTCACAAACACATCTTGTTTAAATTGTATTCAATTGATTTACTTAAAACTTAAAACAATAATTTATTTACTGAATCAAGCAGTTGCAATACCAATAATTACTTAAAAATGGTAGTCTAATTACTATCAGGATTGAATTCTTAAATTGTCATATTAATTGTCTGTGAGGAGGAATTATCTTTCTTCTAAATATTCCTTCATGTAAAAAAAAAGTTATACTAATTAAAATGCTATATTAAGTACTTGAAAGTTTAAACTATTTTAAAAATTGTCCTTAAATATACACAAATTATTCAATTTAGAATGCTTTTGATGTTGGAATTAAATTTTTTTATTGCTAAATATAATAAAACAATTACAAAGAAATAATGTCGATTTTAGTAAATATGATAAGCATTTCATTTACTAAGCATTCTCCTAAATAATAGTATTCTAGATATCTATTAATTCCAGAATTACATTATTTTACTTAGTAATAATTCATGAAATCTAGTAAATAGAAAGAGTATTATCTCTAAATTAAGTAATAATGGTTTACTAAAAAATAGTAAAAATGAGTAGTTCGTTTACTAAGTAATATAATTCCAATTCCTATTAAGTATTTATACTTAGTAAATCATTTTATAAGTAAATGAATTCATCCTTATTACTAATTATGTTTACAATTACTAACAATGATAGTCATTTACTTGCTATTCTGACTAAATGGATTACTAATAATTACTAGTTTTTCTTAATCTAATATCTTATTTCAAAAGCATCAAGTAAAACTTTTTTTAGAGTGCGAGAATATCAGATTATGAATACTAGGATATATTGAAGTACCAGATCAGCTTAAAACAGGAAGAATTCATTCAGGATTTGGACAGTCATGTGAAATATTAATCCTCTTATTATCATCATATTATATAAAGACGGATCTTTATTTTAGCCTCATTTTATGACACTATGTATATCAGACGGTTTAAGATCCACAGGATTTAATTACTATAAAATTGGTGTGCATTAGCCACCCATTGGACCAGCTCTTAAACAAACACCTCCCCTTGCACGTGACCATAACGAATTATCGGAGTTTGACTATCGGTTTCTTAAGGCAACATACTCTTCCTATCCTCTAATCTATCAACACTTATTGGTAATTAGACGGATTCATTATCTCATCGAAATACTCATTTTTGATCCATAGTGCCTCGCTGTATACAATATATACTCACCGTCAATGGAAACGCAACACCCTAATTTTAAGATGAAAATTATAAACAGGTTATAACTATGTATCAAAAAAGTTAGGACATCTTTTACTTTGCTAAATCAGTAATTTAACGGTTGAATGAATTTCTTTCCATTACTGGAAGTTGCTTTTTAGCCCTCTTAACAAAATTCAAAATTTTTCATTTTTGATAAAATTTTAACAATATTTTAGGTTTCCAAAGTTTTGAAACTGTTAGTCATAAGTATTGTACTAAAAGGCCGGGAAAAAATCCTTCTTTCTCTACCGGATGTGCTACCTATATTTCCTCAAAATGACTGATAGCAATTGCAAGAAGGGGGGATGTTTTATGAGTTATGTGTTACCTTCAAAAGTTTAATGATAACATAAAAAATGATTATCTTTAGGTAAAAAGTAAATTAACAAAACATAAAGCACCATTTAAACATTAAATGTTATTTTTAGACCTTATAAAAGAACAAATACCCGTTAAATCTTATAACATCCCCCCTTCCAACAATTTAATGAAAACGTACTAGTCCGCCATTTACAACAAATGCAGCCCGATTTCTACCATGCATTAAGTTTATTAATGTCTTAATCTAAGCGAAATACAGGTTTCTTCAGATATTTCGGGCGAATTTTCTCTAACCTGGCGTAGTGTAGCAACTTTTTGGCTTCCGGTCAAGAAACTGCCATTTATGCTATTGAAACACATGAACCTGATGGGTCGTTAAATAGTGTATATTTGAATGTACAGCTCTTTTTTTCTTTATTTTGAGAATTTCTAGCATTAGCAATAAAAATCAGTCATTTTGAGGAAATAGAGGCATCACATCTGGTAAAGAAAGAAGGATTTTTTTCCGGCCTTTTAGTACAATACTTATGATTAATGTTTCAAAACCTTGAAAACCCAAAATATTGTTAAACATTTTATTAGAAATGGAAAATTTTAGATTCTGTTAAAGGGGCTAAAAAGCAACTTCCGGTAATGGAAAGAAATTCATTCAACCGTTAAATAACTGATTTGGCAAAGTAAAAGGTGTCCTAACCTTTTTGGTGCATGGTTATAACCTTTATATAATTTCATCCTAAAATTAGGGTGTTGCGTTTCCATTGACGGTGAGTATATTTACTACCTACTGCTCCTCTATTTGAATGGCTCGACGAATAAATAGACGGAGTAAACAATGAAAAAATGCTAAACGCACTCTTAATTATTTACGGGGAGTTAAAGTTCACTGCATGGAAACTACGGCCACAGGGGGAAAGTTTGTTCTAAATCTATCAAGATACAACTTATCCGAACATGAACTCTCAGTTCTAAGCAAAGGCTTAAAATTTATTCCAACGCCTAAAAGCGACAATGCTAAAAGCCAGCTGCTCAAAGATTTTGAAGAATTTGCCAGGAAACTCAGATGCAAATTCCACTTTGATACCGAAGACGACAATGCCATTCACCCCTTTAACACAAAATCTGGCTAAAAACCGCCATTTACATGCAGCGAACTCGAGGAATATACATGTATAGATAAAACAAAATTGGAACTTTCCTCTTTGGAAATTGCAAAAATGAGATCAAACATCTCAAATGCTGAAAGAGAAGCTTTTTTATCTCTTAAAAATAACAACGACATTGTTATTAAAAAAGCAGATAAAAGCAACACAATTGTCATCATGAACAAAGACAAGTATGTCTTAGAAGCACAAAGCCAACTGCAATCTAAACACTATATGCAAGTATCTGAACCCAACATGCTCAAACTGCATGAAAACATTCAAAATAAACTTGCCACAATGCATTCAAATGGGTCACTGGACAAAGAAACTTACAAATTTCTTAATGACAAAAAACCTTCACTCCAATGTGGGCATTTGTACCTTTTACCGAAAACTCACAAAATACCAGCAAAAATTTACTATGCTCTTATAAACGGTCAGTGCAGCATTAGGAAATTACCACCTGGTAGACCAATTATCTCGCAATGCGATACGCCAACGAGGAAAATAGAACAATATTGCGATTACTTTCTTGTACCCATTGTACAAAAACAATCAACTCATATTAAAGACACTACGGACTTTATCACCAAAATTGAAGGCCTCACATTGCCAACAAATGCATCATTAATTACTTATGATGTGACGAGCATGTACACAAACATGGAATTCAACGAACTTCTCTCATCAGTAAATGAGGCTTACACACAGGCCAATAAAAGGCAATTAAACATTCCATATCCGGACCCTGAGGATCTAAACTTCTTACTGAAATGCGTCTTGGAAAACAATTACTTTGAATTCGACGGAAAATATTACAAACAAATAATAGGAGCAAGTATGGGGGCAGTCCCCAGTCCAGAGATCTGTGACATCAGAATGTATCACATCACAAAGCATATAATGGCACAATTTCGTCATGCCAGCAAAATTGTCTTCCACGGCAGATACCGTGATGACGGTTTCATGATATTCTGAATCAATGGAATGCAGCCAGAGATAGAAGAATTCTTTAATATCGGCAATCACTGTCACAAGCATCTAAGATTTACATTTGAAATTTCGACCATCTGCTGTCAACTTCCTTGATACTACAGTTGATAAAGGACAGAAATTTCAAAATTTTAACAAACTTGATATCAAGTCGTTTTTCAAACCAACAAATAACTTTCAGTATCTACACAGACAGAGCGCTCATACCCCAGCTGTGTTTAAAGGATTCATTAAAGGAGAATGCATTAGACATGCAAGAAACACCACTGACCCTGAAATATTACATGCAACACTTAATGACTTTAAGACGCACTTATCAAAGTGAGGCTACTCTACTTCGGAAATTGATCCTATTATCAAGGAAACGGTCAACACAAACCGATCAAAACTCATCATCAAAAAGACTACAGAACAGTCATTACGTAACCCTACAGTACTGGTTACTAAATTTAACCCTTTCGTTAAAGGACTGAAAAAACGAATTCTAAAATATTGGAACACCATTCTTAGAAATCCAGAATGCAAAACTTTATTTAATTCTCGAACACAAGAATATAGGTGACGAGATAATCCGGTCTCACCTAAAACAAACACCATGATTTATGTCCGTGACCCCTGATGAGGCTTCTTAATAGCCGAAACACTCTACAACTACTTGCATAATTCAAATCAGATATTAATCTGCTTTATGCAAAAAACATATCTACTTAAAGTGTGGTTTGGAGTGTCGGGTCCTAATAAATCTCTTACAAGTTTGGTTGATTGATGTCGTTAATTTTCACGCTTTAACAAATCACAATAAAAGACGTCAATAATGCATATACTTCGTAGCGTAGTGGTTAAAGCGGTTGGTCTTAAACCAAACCTGCGTAGCGGAGAAAGTTCGAATCAGACATGAAGCTTTTTCTGAAAATTATATATAGTGAAAAATATATATATTAATAATTATTAAAACAATGCAATACAGAATTTGATATGTATAAGATGATATTCACAAAAAAAATTAAAAAAATATTACTTTTAGAATTGAGAAATGTCTTTTTTCAGAGCGGGGGGTTGTCCGCGCTTTGTACGCCTTCATTCTTTAAGGAAAATTTGCAAATTTAGGACTTTTTTGTCTGTGGGATTTGTAGAATAGCTGTAAAGTTAACAATTCCATTAAAAAATCACGCATTTCACTCGAATACATCATATCCATATAAATATAAAAGGTATGACAAATTAAAACTATCGTACATTTTGCAGGGCATTGTTCCTACTATACGTTTCTTTTTTTTTTGAAGAGTTTATACCCTCCCGCTTTTTGTCCCCCACTTGAAAAGTGCGGGATATTAATTTGGGTTTGTCCGTCCGTCCGTCATTCTGTCTGTCTGTAACGCTTTCGTTTCCACGCGATATCTCGAGAACTCTTTGAGCTTTTGCAATAACATTTAGCATATGAACCTCCTATGGACTAAAGAAAAACCCAATTGATTTTTAGGTCTAAAGGTCAAGGTCATACATTCGCAAATTCTGTCTGTAATAACCCTTTCGTTTCCGCGCAATATCTCGAGAAACCTTTGAGGTTTTGCAATGACATTTTACATAACAACTCCCTGTGGCCTTAGTAAGGAAGATCCCTATTGATTTTGAGGTCAGAAGTTCAAAGTTCAAGGTCGTACATTTATACATTATATCTGTGTGTAACATTATCCTTTCCTGGCGATATTTCAAGAGGCTTCTGAGCTTTTGCAATGTGATTTTATACCAACACTCCCTAGAACCTCTCTTACCCCTCTCGAAGTGTCCCGCTGTACCAGTGAAAACTGTCGCTAGTGCTCAGTGTCGCTCTAAAAAAAGCGGTAGCATAGGAATTCGGCACTCGTATAATTAGACCCAGTGAAAGTTGTAATCGCCTTATAAAGACGCAATTAGTATTTAAAATGAAGTAAAATCAAAGTAATAAAGTTCCAAGACTGTTAAAGAATTCTGGTTTTTTAAATATTTTCAGAAAAATCTTGAAAAATAAGTGTTTGACTTTCGACGCTATTGCATCGCGATCGGCATCTGATATGGGCTTTCATATGATACTTCATCTCTAAAATTACATAAAAAAGGGCAATATATGACTAATTTAATTAGATATTTATTAATTGACTGAAAAAAAAAACTATTTGGGAAAAGAAAGCGACAGCAGAAGTGAACTATAAACTATTTAATGTTTTTAAGCATCGGGATCGGCATCCAACTTAAGTATAAGTCACATTATCCAGCGATGGGGTATACGATGAGAAACCGATGAGTTTTTTGATGAAAATGGCATGATTGCCGGCCAGGCACTACTAGTGATCGGACGGTGACTGAGGCCATTTAGCGAATCGGTGGGGTCATCGGTAGGAAATAATTCGTAGTTAAAATTCAGCGATATCTCCAACGATGCCTCACATCGCTCCTCATCGGTAACCCATCATTGACACATCTTTCAAGGATCGGCCGATGTATGGCCGAGCATCGTCCAATATCCGTTGAATCAGAGGCCATCGGGGGGTTGAGTGGTGTTCAACAGATAACTGCCGATCACTGGTCGATTTTTGACCAAACATTGGCCCGTAGTCGACCGATATATGAACGATGTTCGCCAATGAATGAACGATGTAATATACATCGGCCGATTATTCTGGAACATCGTTTTTTGATTAATAATGCATTGGAGGGCCTTTGTAAGTCCGGCCGGCAACCACGCCTTTTTTATCATAAAACGCATTGGTTGCCCATCGTATACCCATCGCTGGATAATGTGACTGATACTTTAAGGACTATTAGGCCGATGTGTACCGATATTGGGGCATCGCTAACACCACGGATTACCACCGATTACCAACGGTCCACGGCTACCGGCCGGGAAATGTGACCTAGGCATTAATCAGCTGTTTGCACTCAAGAGTCGAGAGAACAAATTATGATTAGTAAACTCACAATCAAAACCGATCTATTGTAAGTAAGACAGTATTTTAACAAAATAAAATAAAAATAATTATCGTTTGTTTTGCCGATAAATGTAATGCAAGACACAAGTAAAGTTAAGGTGGAATATCCCTCTGTTAAGAGAGATAACTCTTCTGATAAGAGAGATAACTTTCATCAGACATTTTGTCAAGAAATTCAGTGAATTGTCATGTCAGAGTTTTCAAGTTTCATTCATGGGAACCATTATATAGTCAACTCAATCAAACTTATTCTATGGTACAAATTTTGATTTATAGTTTCTATTGCTAGTATGTACATTAATTATTTATTATAATTTACTTAAAACATTTATACTCAGTTCCTTTAAACAGTGTAAATTGAGAAATCTCTATCTCTTAAAGTATAATTCTTTTAATTGTACAGAAATTTCAGATGCAGTATTGTTTATAAACATTTAATTAATATTTTGTTTCATTAAAAAATATTTTCAAGGGCGATAATGGAACGATAACTCTTGTTTATGGATGCCTGTTATTTTACATGCACAAAAAACAATTTGTAATTGTGATTCAAAAAGCAGCGCTTCAGTATGTTTTCTAATGGGAATTAGATAGGTATGAGAGTAAATATTATTTTTATATATACCTCATATTTCTAATTTAATTGTGAGATAAAAAATAATTAATCTTTCTATTTACCATATCAAGTTTTCTTCACATCATGATTTGACATATTATTCATTTCTGAAAAAGTAAGCAACGCTTCATACTTCAAACTATTTTCCATTTGAATTTAATGCTATAGTTGTTGCTGAAAATCAATGTCTGGATTTTTAAAAAATAAGTCGTGAAATTTGGAGCAGAGGGATATTGCCCCTGAAATTATGATTTCGCCACTTGCAACCAGTATAGAATACTTCGAATAAAGTTGCGATGCGAATTTCCTTTATTTATTGTGGTTTTAATGTGTCTGTAATGCTGAAAAGGTTTTTTTCTTGTACACAAAGATTAATGTGGATTTTCCCGATGAATGTTTAGGTGTTAATTAACATTCTCTGTCATAAATTAAAAACTGAGCAGTTTTCAATCAATTTTCATCATACATATAGTTTTTGGTTAGATGAGTTCTGTTCACATTGATTCATTATATGTTCCATGATGATCCATGATAGGTGACATTCAGTAAAATGCGTCGATTTAACCAAAGGGGCTTAATTATGATAAAAATATTAATTATATCATTTATAGTGATATAGCATCTTTTTTTTTAAAGTGTGTGTGGTGGGAGGGGGGCTTTCAAGGGTGTTGCTAACACCCGGCTTTCAATGAACATTTTTAATACAGTAAAACTAAAAGTTATGTGTGGAAAATAGTAGAGGGGGGGGCAAGTCCCCGGCCCCCTGTTGCTACATGACTGATTTACTAAAAAAGAATAAATTTGTGAAATTTTCTGATTGGTAAACTCGTATATTTTAAAATGATTTGCTTAAATTTCATGAATAAAGTAAGTTTTTTGTATACAATAATTTGAATGTTTGTCATAAACATAAAACACATTTATTTCAAAAGCCATTATTCTGAATATTCAACAATATAAATAATTCAAAATAATTATCATCTACGATTTTTTCCTCTAGAATTCTTAAATCATACCTTAATCATCTATATCAACTGAAACTGGCTTGAAATTTTACTGTATACCACAGGGGCTTGTCACGAAATATTTATCTTCTTTTAATAAAGTTATTCCTACTATAAAAATACACAAAGGAGGAATCTAAAAATAGGAAATTCGCTACCACAAATTTTGACAGGACGTTCTATCTTGTTTCTGGGCGACTTTCGTTGCGGACCAAGAAGGAGTGAGTGGAGTATAGATTCAATTTTAATATTCTTCAGTCAAACTCTATTCAACGCGTACCGTTAGTCATATAACTAACCTCTTTTCTCGATATTTGGATCTGGCGACAGTTCTTTCCATATGAATTTCCGGCGTAAATATTGAATGCAGCGCTCTGATTGGTTGCTTTCTGTAAATATCTCGTACACAAAGTAGTTCTTTAATTTAGTGCACTAAAACGGAGGGAAAATCAAACTGTCGTGATGGCATTGAACAATAAAATTGTGGTTTCATTGTACGTATTTTACTATATTTGGTTATATTTATCTGTATAAACATGTTAAATATCCTTCACTAAGCATGTCAATCCTTACAGTTTATATTTTGTGTACGAGTTATCTACAGAAAGCAACCAATCAGAGCGCTGCTTTCAATTGACGCATATGGAAAGAACTGTCGCCAGATCCATATATCGAGAAAAGACTCTTGATGAAAACTAAAAGCTAAGGAAAAATCACATAAATTGGTATCTAAGAAGTGTATTCCATAATAATGATAAAAAGTTACTTTTATATTGTTATCTTTATATAGAATTAAAGAATATCAAATAACAAAACATATTGGTAAGAGTGTTATCAAAAAAAAATTACAAATTTTTTTGTCTTTTTGTAAAATTAAACGTTCAAGTTCATAATGTCATTCGCAACATGCTTTTACCATGGAACATTAACAATTTGAAAGAGAAATATGTATAATTACACATAATTACACTTACACATAATTACACATTACACAATATAAATCAGAAAAGTCAAAACACTTTTACCATCAATTAGGCCATGCAAAGTTAATTAGTTGGTTCTCAGGCCTTGTTTTAAATAATATTTATTCTACTACCTGTCGCATTTTTAGCACAGGGAGATGAGGCGAGTTATTACGTATAAAACAGGTTGTCGGTGGACTTTATATTCTTATTACATTAGAACTGTTTACTAAAGTTTCAATTAGACACCATGCATTGTGTAAAATTTTGACAATATCGAACGTGAATATACATATGTATAAATACATGTTGTGACTTCATCTTTGTATATAATTTTCGTAAATTCACAGCGTTTCCGTGGTTTAGAGGTATGTCTCTCGCTTCACATGTGAGAAATCCCGGCTTCGATTCCCGGACGATCAATTTTCTTTTTTTCTAAATGCTTTTTTTAACTAAATGACAGTATTCAGCATGTGAAATTATAAAGTTATGAGGTCTAGCTTGTACAAACTCATAAAGTCATCATTTTAGTGTGATAAATATTCCATATAAAAAGAAACTATAGTATACACATAATTAAGAATAAGCAATCAAATCTTTATATCCATATATTGACATACATGTACTTTATTTGCTTCAGTATACATGTATACATTTAATGATTCTACAAATTCAGTCAGAGAGATCCAACTACCCCCCCCCCCTCCTCTCCCAGAACTGCGCATGGTTTACTTTTTCCCCGAGCGGGGGACACTAATTCTCTGATTAGCTTGTCAAGCTTGTGTGCGGTTTCAATAGCAAATAAATTTCTGCCTCTCTTTAGCTCACCTGAGCCGAAACCTCAAGTGAGCTTTTCTGATTTTTCAATTTGCCCGTTGCCTGTCGTCGTTGTTGTTGTTCATCTTCTTCTCAAGAACCACTGGACCAATTTCTAACAAACTTGCTATATAGTATCCTTGGGTTAAGGGGATTCAAGTTTGTTCAAATGAAGGACCAGGCCCTCTTCCAAGGGGAGATAATTATGTAAAAGTGAAAAATTAATAGCACTTTCCAAAAACTACTAGGCAAGGAAATATGAAACTCATGTAGATGCATCCTCATCAGATAGTGTACATTCAAGATTGTTCAAATCGTGCCCTTCGGGGGTAGGGTGGGGCCACCATGGACGATTAAATTTTTACATAGGAATATATAGGAACAATATTTAAAAATCTTCTTCTGAAGAACCACAGGTACAGAAAAGATGAAACTCATGTTGAATCATCCTCAAATAGTGTACATTTAAGTTTGTTCAGTTCGTGGCCCCCGGGATAGGGTGTGGCCACAATGGCCGATCAAAATTTTACATAGGAATATATACTATAGTAGCAAATATTTTTGAAAATCTTCTCAAGAACCATTAGGACAGGAAAGATGAAACTAATGTTGAATCATCCTCAGAAAGTGTACGTGCACGTTTGATTGAATCAGGACTCCCGGGGGTAGGGTGGTGCCACAATTGCCGATCAAAGTTTTTCATATCAATAAATGGGGAAATCTTTAACAAAACTTCTTTAGCACTGCAAAGCCATGATTAGTAATATATATGTAGAAGCATCCTCAGTTACTGTAGATTCTAGTTTGTTCAAATCATAACCCCCAGGGGTAGGATGAAGCAACAATGAGGGATCCAAATTTTAAAAAATCTCAATAACAGAAAAGCTATGTTAAGTCATATTGACATGTAAGCATCCTCATGTATTGAAGATTTAAATTTGTTCAAATCAAGAATACCCTTTGGGGTAGGGAGGGAAACAATAGTGAGTCAAATTCAAATTATTACAAAGTAATTTATAGAAACAAAATGTTAAAAAATCTTTTTCTTTAGAAGTTTCTCAAGAAGTCATATGCAGAATTGATATGGAGGTATTTTCAAATAGTAATAGAATTCAACCCCCCCCCCCACCTCCTCAGTAAACTTATCGATTCTGTTCTGATCTGTGCTTTTCACTAGCCGATGTGCTTAGGTGAGCAATGTTGCCCCTGGGCCTTTTGTTTTTAAATTTTATTTTGTCTCTCCTTGGCCCAATCTGGCTCATACTTCACATACAAAGTGACTTTGGGGAAAGGATGTGCAGTAACCTTGAACCATGTTTCTAGGTCAAAGATAAAGGTCATAGGAGATTTATATAAAAATTCTTGCCTGGAGCATATTTTCTCTCCCCTTGGTCCAATGGTACTCTTACACATGTACTTCTCTCACAGAGTGCCACTGGGCAATGGATTGGATGTGCAGTGATCTTCAACAAAGTTTCTACCGTATATTCTCGACTATTAGTCGGTTGTTTGCAATGGAAGTAAAATTTAGTCCAAAAGCTCTAGACTATCGTTGAAGAAAGTCTTTATAAATAAAATAATTTATCTATTCCAAGATTATGCTTACACTGAAAAATACAATTGTCTATGAATTTTGATAGTTTAATTTTTATCTTAAGTGTGAGTTTCTTATTCTTTAATGATTTAAATTGAATCTAGACGTCTTTTTTTAAATATTGATTGAAACCAGGTTTAAACATCGTTTTGACCATGACCCTGAACCCACCGTATGTACATGTACTCGCGTATATGTCAGTCTGCCTACAAATCGGTTGTATTTTATTCAGTTGCATGTATATTTGGGGTATTTCCCACTGCCTCGGCGCTTATCATTCGTACTACTTTTTGCAAGAATTGGTTGACCATTTTAAATCAATGCACTGCACCCTTTCGGCTACCTGATATTTTCATGTTCATTCTGAAAGCGGGGCTCTTGCATTTGATTAGATAGAATGTTCTATCGTTAAAATGATATTGTCCTATGGACCCGGTGAGGGCCTGTACCGAGACACAGTTAGATTATTCTAACTAGCATTTGATATGGTCACAATCTCAACAATATCAATTTTTATTGAATGCATCCATACAATTCTTAAACCTTTAGAATTACACAAAAGTCATATTCCTAACTTTTCAGTCATTTGCTTTAGTCATTATAGTTTAAAAAAGTCAAAAGAAAAATAATGGTAGATGATCAACTCTTTGTGTTTATAGGGAAATTTATTTGCACATTTATACAGGTTAAGGTTTATTCAAGGAATGTTTTTTTAGTTTTGTGCATGTGAGTTATTGATGTGTGAATCACACAGACTTGTCACATAGGCATAATTAGCGCACTTCATGAAAAATATGCCTGTGTGCAAGTCTGTGTGATTCACACACCAATAATTAACACTTAACTGATAAACCTTTCTTATATTTACATTTTACCTGTTTCGAGGCAACTAAAATGTACTCGCTGCCCCATATTGTTGCATTTTACTAACGTCGCTGCAGTCTCATTGTGACTTCACGTTAACGCACGTTTCTCCGTGTATATTTCTACGCGTGAGTATACACGAAACTGTTTTCAAATCTATTTCACATTAAGCTTTCTAGAAAAACACAGCGAATGCAAATATTTCAATGTATTGTTTAAAAAAAAAAGACATCATAATTTTCCCAACTGCATGTTTACCAAATAATATTTAGATTTGTAATATATTATAGCTTTAATTTTCTTTCAAACGCACCAGTCTGTTTAATCTAGATCTAGGAAAAGACCAATCAGAAGAAATGTCACGGGGAAGGAGTGCGCCAATGGCTTTAGTTAATATAAATAAATATGGTATATTGTTAACAATCATGATAATTGGGGTAGCTACGTTTTCTATAGCAAATAAACATAAACTGGTGTAATGGGGGGGGGGGGGGGGTATAGTTGTACCTCCTCTTCATGTTGTTCACAGTATAAGTCTGTGTAGAATAAATCCATATCCGATTTTATTTCATGTTGGTACACCTGGATTGACTTTTCGTATTTACAGAATAATTTATTTCTTGACTCAGAATTACGTTGAGAACTCTCAATTATTTTTAGGTCACCTGGGTAAACTCAGGTGACCTATTGCTATCCGTTTTCGTCCGTCGTCGTGCGTCGTCCGTCGTCCGTCGTGTGTTAACATTTGAACATTTTCAGCTTCTTCTCTGCAACCACTGCACCAATTTCAACCAAATTTGGCACAAAGCATCTATGGCTAAAGGGGAACAAAAATTGTGAATTTCATGATCCCTGCCCCCCCCCCCCTGGGGCTTGAGGGGTGGGGCCAAAACCACTAAAATTAATGCAATCTTTAAAAATCTTCTCCTTTACTCCTGGACATCAAGCAGTCAAACTGTTTGCATGATTGTAATCAGCAATGAGTTTTCTACCAAAATTGTGAAATTCATGGCCCTGGGGTCAGGGGTTCTAGTGCTAGGGCGGGGCTAAATAAGTATATAGTGAAAATTTTTGAAAATCTTTGAAAATCTTCTTCTCTGCTCCTGGGTATTAAATAAACCAATTAAGTACGTAGTTATGATGAGCAAGAGTGCCTCTACCAAAATTGTGAAATTAGCTCTATAGATTATATAGTAAAATTACATGAACTCTTTGAAAATCTTCTTCTCTGCTCCTAGGTATTAAATAAACTAACTAAGTGTATAGTTATGATGAGCAAGAGTGCTTTTACCTAAATTGTAAATTTTATGGTCCCAGGGTTAGGGGTTCTGGTGTTGAGGAAGGGCTAGTTTGATTATATATTGAAAATACGTGAATTCTTTGAAAATCTTCTTCTCTGCTCCTATGAATTAAACAAACTAACTAAGTACATTGTTATGATGAGCAAGAACGCCTCTTCTATGAATTTTATGGCCCCAGGGTCAGGGGTTCTGATGTTAGGGCGGGGCCCTATTGATTATATAGTGAAAATACATTAAATCTTTGAAAATTTTCTTCTCTGTCTCTGGGTATGAAGCAGATGAACTACCTATATAGTCATGATGAGCAAGGGTCCTAATCTTGCAGAATTGTGAATTTCAAGGACCCTGGGTCAGGGGTGGAGGAGGGGGGGCTCTACTTATATACTGAAAATGAATTAATTGTTTGAAATCTGCTCCTTTTTATTTATAAAACATTTATTTATTTTTTGAAAGGCAATTTTAAGAGTGCCTTTTTAAAATTTGTGCAATGTGTGGACCTAGGGTCAGGGGTTTATGTCACAGTGTTAGGGGCACTACTGATTATTGCTGAATATTACTAATTAGTTGGAATGCATTTTTTTTCCCCTACCCTGCGTATGGGTATTCAGTAACCAAGCTAAGCAACTGCTGAGTGTACTGTTATGATGATCAATGGTGCCTTTTTCAAAATTGTGAATGCCATATATCATCTGGCTTAAGTTAAAACATGAATCAAATTCAATAACTGGAAAGTTGTTGCATAATGCTCAGGTGACCTATAAGGCCCGTGGGCCTCTTGTTTTCTTAGTTCTCCATGAAATAATATATTTTGCTCATGTCAGACAAACTTTTTGAAAGCCAATACTTTTATGTTAAATAGTACAATCAGTTTCAATGCATTTCACTAGTAATTAATCTGCTTGTGACTTGCGTTGTCATTAAATCCTTTGTGTTTTCGTGACTCCAAAGTAAAAAGCTTTCATTGATCAATGCATTGGCTGAAAAAAGCATTAATTTACTGTGAGGTCCATTACTAACATTACATGATATTATAGTAAAGTACAATGTAACTCAGTATGTTTGGTAATTATTTTCTTTTAAATGAGAGAGCGTGTAATATGTATTTTGAACATTGTGAGTCAAATGGTAAAAATATTTATTGGTTATATATTCGGACTTGGAACTTTTCTCAAGAAATCGATTGTAAATTCTACGTATATACACTGTTATTAATTCTATGTGGACCTTGATAATGTAATTAGATTCTGCAATACAACTGTACATTAATGTCTATGTCAAAAGTACAACGTTTCATTACCCTAGGAAACTGTGTTAATGTTTTATTGCATAAAACTTGTATATATGCCTCAGAGATACTTCCGTAGTACTTCTTGTTTTAAGATACATATCATGCACTTCATGCAGTTAACTGCTCAGTCTGTAAGCTGCCTTTTATAATGTGAACCTCGTGTGTTTTAGATATTTGGTGATCTGGATGCTGAAGTCTAATGATTTCTCGACTGTTGGGTTTGGTAATAATGTGGAATTGCTGCCTAAAGGTAAAAATACTGTTATTTGGTTGCTGTATGATAATATTTTAATAAATACATGTATTTTTTTTATCTTTATCAAAGTAAAAAAAAAATAACATTGTGGAGAATTTTGTGAGAGCTTTACTGAAATGTTTCAAACGAAAAAAATTACTCCTAGATCACCTGTAGGCGCTTGAATTGACGTTTTAATCTTTCTTTTCATAAATATAAAAAAAAATTGCATACTATAATGACATGAATAATAAATTAAATGTTATTATTATCATGATTATTGTATGGGGATTATTTAATTTACAAAAAAGAAAGGTTAAAAACTTCCAGCTTCTGTGATCTGAGATTCAGATTCTGAGATCGGATATTTTAGACGTGTGAATGCTGTGAAGCAACCAGATCTTCAGCCGATGTGGTAGAATACTGTCCAGAAAATGAAAGTGACTGGAATCAAGCGGCTTTAAGAAAGAACTGTTCCTCCCTATCCCAAGACTGCAGTACCTCCTCTCTAGTCTATCACTGCGTACCCAATCATTTCTTTAATGTCACAATAGAGGTGTGCGCGGTACCTAAATTCATCGTTAATGGTTTGTATACTATAAAAATATCATTGTACTCCAGAAACATTTAAGTAATGAATTGATTGTTTTTTCTTGTAACGGGTACTGTAAAATACTCACAAAATTTCTTGGGGTCATATTTTCGAGGTTTGATGAACTACTATGGGTTATTGGGGATTTGATTTCGTAAATAAAGGATTGTTATGTACTGATGTTCAATGTATATGATATTTTACTTTTCCTGATGGACATGAATTTGAACGTCTCTTTATACTAAGAAATCAAGGAAAAATAACCCCCCAGGAAATTTAATAATTTCACAGTTATGTTAAAATATAACTATTATTTTGAAATTGAAAAGCCGCAAACGCACTCGATCTTTGTTGTTATGTTACATAATGTGTTGGTTAATATTAAACAGATAAATTTTTTCTCTAACTATATTTTCAATTTAGTATCTAGGCCTTAAAAGGACAACTTTGAAGAACTTTATACATATTATATTTAAAAATATCCGTGTTATTTTTTAATTTAATTCCACTCTTTATACTTACCAGGACGATGTACAGAGTACAATGAAGGTGGAGGCGTCATCCAGGCGAATCAGAATACAGACTGTGGTGTGTTTACAGAAAACACATGTCCTCTGAGATACAGGTCAACAGACACATATAAATGTAAGAATTCGAACCTGCAGATTACAGAAATCTAGACATTTTTCCGAAAAGTGGGAGGGACTGGGTATATAGTGATAAGGATTTCCGTCCGTCCGTCTGTCTAACAAAAATTTACTACAGTAACTACTACTTATAAAAACAATCATTCTGCGAATGACAAGAATATCGGCTCTAGATATATAACCCTCCCAGTATTCGATCTTTGTCGATGATGAATTGTCCTCGTCTTTGGCTTTTGTAACCAGGGCGGACGTTTTATGCACAAACATGATTCTAATTTAAATAGCCTTGATAAATGTTGCTCTATTAAAGTTTTAGATGTAAATGCATATTATCAATGATATAAAGGTTAATTTAACAGTCTTAAAATCGACAGGGGATTCTGATAAGCTATTGCATTAATTGTTCAATTTGTGTTCCTTAATAATTTTTTTTTTAATCTCTCACGAGAGGATGTATGACGCCTCGCTACAACACCTCTGTTAATGTATCTTATACCTATTGCATAATAAATTTCGAAGTTTGATAAACTTTCATCAAATCAAAGATCATTCAATTTGTGAAAATTTATAACAGATTTACCTTTTACGCCGTATCTTACAAGGGATTATATCTCGGTAGGATATTGAGAACGTAGAAAATTTAATACAGATTGCAAATATCAACATGATTTAGTTCGCATAGTCATAGACAAAAAAAAGTTGCAGAATTGACCCATTAAACGAGATATTATCTTGTGAAAACGAGATATTATCTTGTGAAAACGAGATGTTATCCTGTGAAAACGACTTATTATCTTTTGAAAACGACATTTTATCTTGTGAAAACGATATATTGTCTTGTAACGACTTATTATATTATGTCGTTTTCACAAGATAATATCTCGTTTTCACAAGATAATTATGTCGTTTTCACAAGATAATTTTTTTTCTGGTATTTAAAAAAATAATAATTGCGTGTCCTAGATATACCACCGTATATTTATATGCCCAAATATCCATTAACTTGATATATGCAGATAAAGAAATTAAACTCTTACAATATTTTATAATAAACCTTTTGACATTTTGTAGATCGTGATTGCTATAAACTTGTGGTTAGATCTATTGGCCCGTCTAATACAGAAGAAAAGAATCTAGTTCTTACCAGTAGCTTGAGTTATTCAATATCCTCTACCACTGTGCCAAGAACGACAAGTGTTAGGTTTGTATATTGATTTGATAAAAGGCAAAACACCTAAACTGAAAATTTGTCTGGCGCCCGTCTGTCTGTTCATCATCTGTTTTCGACTTCTTCTCAAACACCACTGCACACAACAAAACTTTGCACTAAAAATTCGTTTTTGTTTAAAAAAGACTATTCCAAAGGGAGTTACATTTACATGAAGTAAGGGAATTTAATTTAGCTAATTTAATTTAATTTAATTAATTTAATACAATGTTTCCAAAATCTAGCTTCTCAAACACCACTAAGCAATTTGCAAGGGAATATAATTTAAACTTGACTGTGTACAAGCTTCGGTACGTGGTAGAGAATGATATGTTTTAAATAATGGTCCAGAAAGTTGGTGAGTACCACAAGGTTTTTTAAGTGAATGTCTGAAGGAAAAATATTTAGTGGAACTATGTTCTTATGAAGAACAGCAGAATCATAGTCATTTCTTCCTGATTTTTGGGGCTTATATCCATTTGGTAAATACATGTAGTTATTTTTTTCTCTGAAATGAAATTCTTGTTTTCTGGTTGTTCAACCGTGTCGAGTTTGCTTAATTGCTGCAAATTCGTAGAACGTTGAAGAGTAAGAGCTTTTGATAATTAAATGTTGTGCACTTAAAGGTATTTTTGCACACTGTAAGCATACTTAGGATATCCTTAATATGCAATAATTTATCAGAATTGCAATTCATTTTGTTAAAAAAAATACATTTTTTTTCAGATTTGTCAACAATGAAAGGGATATACCTTTACCTCTTGTTTTGGGAATTGTTATATCTTTAGTTGTTTTGATTGCTCTAACTGTGACTGTCATAGTCTTGCGTGTTCGACGGGGTATGTGTCGAAAGACATTTAAGAAACAGAGGACTAGATCAGGTATGGAAAAAAAAGATCTGAATATGTAGCTGAAATCATTTTAAAATTTACAAAAAATTATTGTATTTTCAGTAAATGCCAGTAAGTACTTGCTTTTTAGCTCACCTGAGCCGAAGGCTCAAGTGAGCTTTTCTGATCACATTTTGTCCGGCGTCCGTCTGTCCGTCTGTCTGTCTGTCTGTAAACTTTTCACATTTTCGACTTCTTCTCAAGAACCGCTGGGCCAATTTCAACCAAACTTGGTACAAAGTATCCTTGGGTGAAGGGGATTCAAGTTTGTTCAAATGAAGGGCCACGCCCTCATTCAGGGGGAGATAATTGGGAATTAATGAAAATTTGGTGGCATATTTTAAAAATCTTCTCAAGAACCACTGTGCCAGGAAAGATGAAACTTATGGGGAAACATCCTCAGGTAGTGTAGATTCAAGTTTGTTAAGATCATGTCCCCCGGGGGTAGGGCGGGGCCAAAATGGTCGACCAAAGTTTTACATAGAAATATAGAGGAAAATTCTTTAAAAATCTTCTTCTCAAGAATGACAAAGCCATAATTCATCATATTTACATGGAAGCATGTTCAGGTTGTGTAGATTCAAGTTTGTTCAAATCATGACCCCCGGGGGTAGGGCGGGGCCAAAATGTCCGACCAAAGTTTTACATAGAAAGAGGAAATATCTTTAAACATCTTCTTCTCAAGAATGACAAAGCCATAATTCATCATATTTTTATGGAAGCATGCTCAAGTAGTGTAGATTTAAATTTGTTCAAATCATGACCCCCAGGGGTAGGGCGGGGTCAAAATGGCCGACCAAAGTTTTTAAAGATATATATAGGAAAATTCTTTAAAAATCATTTTCTAAAAATAGCAAATCCATGATTTGTCTTGGGACTACTTTTGAATTTTTAACTTTACAATAGAAAGCCATTTTCTGCTTTTTCCTACCCTTAGTGCTCAGGTGAGCGATGTGGCCCATGGGCCTCTTGTTTTCTTAAAGACATAATTTGATATACAATGACTTGTGAATGATGATGAATCGAAGTATTAGTTACTTATAGAATGAACGTCCTTCTTATAACCTGATTTAGGTAAACTTTTTTCTCAGTGTCAACTACTTTTAGTACCAATTCTAATACAATGTTTTCGGTACATCACCAAAAGTCTAAAGGTTCGGGGGTGGGGGTGGGGGGGGGGGGGGGGGGGGGGGGGGGGCAACCAGGCTTTCAATTAACATTTCCAACAGTATAAGTACGGTTGGGAAAAAAGTGCCCCCACCCCCTCCCCTGTTTTTCAGGTCCATGTAGTTTATAGACTGAACCAAACTTCTAAGTGCTCACTTAACATTTTATTTTTTTAATTTTAATTAAAGAAGAAATGCATAAAACAAGTATTTCTTCTCTAATTCATGGGTAATGGTGCATATTTCATTTCGCTTCGATGTTGCGTTAATTTCATGAAAGTATCTCGTCAGAATTTTAAGCAAAGTGTCAAGGAAATGATGTACCCTCAAAATGAAAATTCACGCAAAATAATCTCTATGGAGTAAAACCACCAATCACTCTAATTACTGCAATACATCGTTTACTGTTGGATACAATGTACCCCTGAATAGAAGATTCATCCATCTGCTGGCACCCTTACTGCATAGATCTTACCAAACACCGTTTACATTGTGTGGAAGGGTGGGGGGGGGGGGGGGGGGGGG
>PRKT01000434.1:283074-315803 GCA_003671525.1 Saccostrea glomerata | reverse complement strand
GGGGGGGTGGGGGGGGCTTTGACATTCTTTATAAATATTCCAGATGTGTTCAATAGGATTCAGATCCGGGAAAATAGACAGTGCATTATATCACAGAGGCCTTGTGGTCAACATCCTTGGGCGTTTAACTTGTAAATGCACCGCTTTGAGGATGATTCAGACTGCTTGAGCTGATATTAGACTTCCACAAGCACCGATTATATTTGTTTTCATGTTTGTTTGTTTTTTGTTTTGTTTTCATGTTTGTAAGGTTGTTAACGGTGGTGCAAGGATTGCCCAGATTTCAACATTCCAACGGCTCTTCCTTCTATCTCAACGGTCATTTTGCCAATGTTTTGTGTTCTTTAGTGACACAAGTTTTAAAATTTGAAAATGATCACAAAAAGATGCTTATTACACAAAACACGTGCCACAAAGTACAGATTTATTGTTTTTAGCTTCGTCACGGAACATTGGTTTTCATCGGTGGTATTTGATTTTCTTTCAACAAATGTTGTGAAGACTCAGTTGTTGTAATAGTTTGAAAATATTCCATTTTTCTATAAAGTAGTTTTTAAATACATACATTTATTAGAGTGAACGCTTAGAGGTTTTGTTAAATGTACATATTAGGGATATAAAGAAATTGTGGTAATAAATTTCAAGAACAGTGAAGTTATTATAAATCATATTCGTACAGTAGTATAAATGCAAATCTGTTCAAAATTTGACCTTCGAGGTTAGGGTTTGGTCACACTTATCAAATTTATATCTAGAATTAACTAGTTAATATCTTTTTATCTCGAATTAGGCGTAAACTACACACAATCACTCTAAAGACCAACAACGCCAAAGTAAGTCATATGCATGAAAAATCATCCTCATGTAGTGTACATTCACGTTTGTAAAAATAATCATCAGGATATAAGGCCTAGGAGACAACAGGAAACTGATGTTATGCATAAACTGAGAAATATATAAGGAAATTTCTTCTCAAGAAAGAAAAAATCATGATTTGTCATATTGATACCAAAGCATCCTCAGTTTGTGAAGATCCAAGCATGTTTTGGAGCACCAATATGGAAGGGAATTACCGCCAAAAGTCTATGTATCTTGCTTTTATTCTTATTCTGCCTACTTCTTTATGCTTTGTTAATATTGTAATTATATGTCACTTTATTGTTTTCATATTCGTCTTTATTACATTTCATTTTGACTTTTATCCTTCTTCATTTCGTCCTTACTTCTATGTTTCTTTATTCTTGTTAAGTCATTTTATTTTATTTTAAATTGATACAGTATCTTAAATGATTATCTCTATTACGAACGTCAACTCAATCACGCAAACAATGAAGCATATTCAATGAAGACGAATACGAGTTATCCTAATTTAGTGCCGCATTATAACGCTAGGTGGCAGGGGTGTTCGCTAAGAGTGTTGGTAAAATTAGGTAAGCAAACCGGGCCGGGGTTATTCGAGTTTTTTCCAATTTACTGCCTTAATACTTTATCAATCGAACTTAAATTTTCAAATGAATGATGTTTGTTATTAGTTCAGGTGTGTACCCGATACATGACATTCCCTCGGAAGTCTCGCTAGATGGTAAGATTTCCCCTGGAAGACTGACTACATAGTGATGCTTCCTTCGGAAGACTTTACAGTGGGACTTCCCCCCGGGTATAGCTAGTCTTCCGTGGGAAATCTCGCTATATATAGCAATTCGCCCCCCCTTCATAGCAACCCCTCCCCCGAATATAGTTTTTTTAATCGTAAAACGATGTTTATATATTATACGAACGTTTTCAGTTTTTGAAGAAAAGTTATCCGTCCTATACACATGATACATGAATGAATAAATATTCAAAAAATATCATTTCAAAAGTGCTTTTTAATGAAATCATTTTAACCAATAGTTAAACATAGATAATCTTCACGAGTACATATGGGTAATGCCCCCCCCCCCCTCCCCCCTGGGTTAAGTCGCCTGCGTGACACTGTGGTTACGGCGTCTGCTCTAGAGTCACGAAGTACAGTAGTAAGGAGTCGATCAATACATGTACGTCGTGGGTAAGAATCCCACTGTAGGACGTGGAGTTCAATCCATCGGATGAGATCTAGACCTTGTTATCCGAGGTCCCGTGTCGCAGTAGGTGCTGGCACGAAAAAAGAGTATATAGGACAAATTTGCAGCTCTCCACAGGCAAGATGTGGCTTCTCCTTTTGAGTTAAAAATTCTCGCAAGGGACATTATACAATGTACAATCAAACCACCAAAGTCTCAATATATATACTGACTTCCGGGTGGACGACCTCCTATGGGGTAAATTTCGCCGAGGGGTGGGTGGCCACGAAACATTTTCCTAAACGTAACTTTTTACTACTGGAAAAGTTCAGCGAAAGGCTTGTTGCCCCCATCCCGGCCTTACCCTTTTTTGTTGCAATACTAATAGTCAATTTATATATTAAAAGTCATGTACTTATTGGCATGAGTAAAATTTAGTACTGAAAAAAAGTTGACGACCCCTCCCCCCTCACCACCACCAAACAGAATTTTCGAGTTCTAAGATTTTTTTAGCTCTCCTGGCTGATCACAAATACGATGCGTACTAAAGATATTTCTTTCTTTATTGAAAATTAAGTGCTATTTTAATATAAAATATTAACGCTGAAAATAAGACCTGGGAGTTTCTAGTATGTCTGGATGCATGAAGCCTAGTTCCTACTTCGCCTACCATGCGCGGATCTAGAGGGGGTGGGGTGTTAGGAACCCCTGGAATTTACAAGGTTTAAAAATGTATATACTAAAGCCAGGAAAAAATGTTAAACGCTCCCTACGAAATAGAATTTTGACGTTTGGGCGAGTTTAGTTTTTTTTATGCTCGTCAAAAATTTCTGGTATTGGAATTTTTTTGGACTGGGCCGGACACCCCCCCCCTGGGAAAAAAAATTTGGATCCCTGCCTGCCTACCCATATTAACGCTCCTCACTCCTTTGCAAAGCCCTGTCCTTAGAATCACGCACATGAGCAGTTACTATCTGTCGTGAAATGAAGTTCAGTTCAGTGGAAGGTTCTGAAAAACAACCCAATTTATGAGGGTTAACTAGACTTATTAAAAATATTGAACATTTTTATATCAATTAAACTGGAATTCAATTATCCAACAAATAACTTTAATAGAGTTATATTTTTCAGGCGAGAGAACAGTAACGTAGCATTGTACGTTTTTGAAAGTGGGGAGGGGGCTACAAGAGAATAAATATTAAAGTACCCGGCTGAAAACAACTTAAAAAAACCCAGGAAATTGTCCAAACTTGAAAATACATACTAGGCGTAGGAACCGTGGGGGGGGGGGGCTTAGCCCCCACTTTTTTTCCAGCGATAGACTTGGTACAGACGTTCCTGCATAGGTTTAGACCCCCCCCCCCATTTTCCATGGACACGATGCAGTAATTATAGGTTTAAAATGGGGAAAGTGGTGGTGTATGGTAAAAAACTTTGGCACTGGAGTTCGAACCTAACACCCCCCCCACCCCCACCCAAACCCCCACGAAATTGAATATTTGAGTTCGGAAAATGGACATTTCTGTTCTTTTCTTTTTTTGCTTGTCAGGTTTTTTTTTTGAAGGTCTTAAAAAATTCTTACACCTAGCCCCCCCCCCCACACTTTCAATTTGCTTCCAATGCCATTGAAATCCTATTTCGAAGGCGGGGTGAGTTTTGGGTTAGATTCAACTTCTTGTTTAGAATCAAATTTAATTTTTTTCCTACTATACATGTACGTAGTACATTAACTTATTTGACCCTTACAAAAAGTGGGTCGGCCTTTCAATGAGCATATTCAGTATAGTATAACGTTATGTCTGAAAAAAGAGGCCGCTATTCCTGTGTGCCCAGAGAAAATGAATATGGAGTTTCCATTATTGGATCGTATTATTGGATCCGGCCTTCAGAAGTTCGAATGATAATTAAAGTACTAAGGCGTATTGAAAAATCTCAAATAACCCGACCCGGGTTTGGTTACCTAGTTTTACCAACACTCGTAGCGAACACCACACCACCTAGCGTTATAATGCCGCACTAAATTTTGACGGTTTGACAACTTCCATTCGTCTTCATTGAATATGCTTCATTGTTTGCGTGATTGAATAATTTATTTAAGAAACTGTTTAAGTTTGAAAGAAAGTAGAATGAATTTACAAGAATAAAGCAGCATAGAAGTAAGGACAAAATGAAGAATGATAAAAGTTCGAAGTGAAATGTAATAAAGACGAATATGAAAACAATAAAGTGACATATAATTATAATAATAACAAAGCATAAAGAAGTAGGCAGAATAAGAATAAAAGGAAGATGCATAGACTTTTGGCGGTAATTCCCTTCCATACACCAAAGGGAAATCAAAGTTAAACATATAAAATTACAGGAAAAATACCTCTTGAAAGCTCTAAATCCATGATTTGTCAAAGAAATGCATGTATATGGAAACATCCTCAGCTGGATTATATTCAAGGTTGTTCAATCAATGATCCCCTGTGAAGAACAGGGGTAGGTTAATTAAATATCTATGACTAATTCTTAATTGAAAGTTTTTAAAATTAAGCTAATATCTGTTTTTCGCGTGTAAATGTTTAGATGATCGATGGTGCCCATCGGTTTCTTGATTATTTAAAGATGTGTATGAAAATTCGAAATTATTTTCGACAAAAAATACTATTGTAAAAAGGTGTCGATTGGGAATGTGTTTGAATAATAAAAAACAATGACTTCTGATTGGGATAAATCTACGTAATACATTGCATAAACAGGAGATTTTGTTATTCGGGATTTAAATTCCTTCAACATTCCTGGATTTTTTTTATGGCAACAGTCCATGTACATGTAGTACTAAATCAATGTCATGTCATGTCATCCCTTTTTAGTACATGTTTTTTTTATGTTACAGATACAGAAGAAGCTTCTGAATTGAAGAGAAGTAATACAGACGATGTTTGAACAATTTAACAAACATTGATTACAAGTAACGGAGTTTTTGTTGACTGTTTTTTGACATTTTTGCTAATTTTATCTGTTGTACCAAATAGTACGCATAAATATTATTATAATTTGAAATTTGCATTAAAGAATATAAATGACTTTGCGTCTTTAAGTTAAAAAAAATTATTTGCTTGTTATTACTAAAATACTTTTATCATTGCTGTATTTAAAAAAAAAACGAGGGACAAAGTACGAGTACGAGGGACAAATGATTACTTCAATAAGTATGTCATTGATGTATCACTTGATTCAACACTTGTTACAACATATCCGTAGGCCAAAACAAATCATTTAAAAAATTCCATTCTTTCTAATTCCTTGCAACTGAAATCTCTTATCCCCTCTTGTAGCCCTTGTACAATGCGAAATGTAATACCAACGCAAATTGTATTAAACTGGGAGCCCAAACTTATTTCTGAGAATCTGGATATGAAAAAGTTGTCAGCCACTAAAGATTCTTGCATATAAAATAAATTAATAAGATGGCATTAATTATAACAAGTGTAATAACTTCAAGATTTTTCATATATATATTCCGGTGAAAAATTCTCCTAGTGTGTACCCCTCCCCCGCTATTGGAGTAGAACTTTTACCAAACTTGAATTAACAAATAAGTTTGCCTTCATATTAATTCACAGTTGTACCTGAGGAGATTTACAAGGATTTTTCCTTTTGTAAAACTTCCTTTTGCAGTTCCATCCTACCTTCAGAAGGAAGAGAGTATACACTTATTTAATGACTACGAGGTAAACAGTCAAAATGTTGTCCCGAGGTAGTGGGGGAGACCTGGGAAACTGTTGCCCGAGGCCGAAGGCCGAGGGCAACAGTTTCTCAGGTCTCCCCCACTACCGAGGGACAACAGTTTGACTGTTTCACCGAGTAGTCATTGAATAAGTGTTTTATTACCTAACCTACTATATAATTAATTAAATTGGAATAAAAACACACAAACAATCAATAAAACGTTTTCACAACTGTTTATTCACATACTTGTCTATAAATGAGCTGAACACATAATATAAAGATTAAATTAATATTTTTAATTTAAAGTAATACTTAATAAATTGATTGTTTGTGTGTTTTATTTAAATTTGATTAATTATAGAGCAGGTAAATACTGATGTCGTGATCATCAAAACACTTGAATCACGATGACGCTTTAAACAGTCAACAGTTCATTCTGTGGACCGGTCAACAGTTCACCGTTTCATGATCATGCAAAAACATAAAGTAAACCGTGAAACAGTTCAAAATGCCTAATTATAATTTATATAGTAGGTTAGGTAATAATATTGAATGGTTGAGCAAATTAAATCCAAAGTACTGGAATATTACTTATCATAGCTTCAGGCTAAAGCTTTCTGATTAAAATGTGTCCGTTGTTGTTGGCGTTGTCGTTGTAAACTATTCACATTTTCATCTTCTCAAGAACCACTGGACCAATTTCAACTTATAAAACAATATCCTTGGAAAAGGGGATTTACATCATGTGTCTTGTCCTTTACCAATGGGAGTAATTATGAACTGATGTAAAATTAATGGCATGTTCTAAACATCTTCCTCTTAAAAATAACTTGACAAGGAAAGCTAAAACTCATGTGGAATCATCCCCAGGTAATGTAGATTCAAATTTGTTTAAATCATGACCCCCAAGAGTAAGGTGGGGTCACAATGGACATTCGAAGGTGTACATTGGAATATATGGTAAAAATCATAGGAGTATGTTGGGAAAACCTTTGGAAAATCTGAAGAAGAATAACAAATTCATGATAAGTGATATTACTATGGAAGCACCCTTAAGTAAATATTGATTCCACCTTGTTCACACCATGAGTCCTGAGGGTAGGGTGGGGCAATAATGGGCATTCAAAATTTTAAAAAGAAACATAAAAGGAAAAAAATTCTCCCAAGAACAGCAAATCCATGATTGGTAATTTGTTTAATATATTTAGGTATAACCAAACGGAGAAGGAAAACGTAGGTTCAATGTATAAATTCATTAGGAAGAATAAAAAACATTGGCAGATCTACAAATAAAAAAAGTATCATAATACACATAGACAATGAAATAAAATTCTTTTATTTCCTATTCAATTCAAAAATAAAAAAAAATAAGTTTACTAAGCCCAAAGTTTAAGAAACGTTTCTTTCAAAAATATTCAGCTTATAACTTGGACTCAATAAATAAAATACAAAAAATTAATATACTAAGTAAATTACCTTTCAAAAGGTGACACTAACAGCTGGTAATAAATAAGAGTAGAGTTTAATTTCCCACACTGACATGAATGGGACGTGCCTCAATATATATAGCAGAAAAACCATTTAACAAGGGGTACAAATTTACTGGTCTATAAAATTTTTTAAGTAGAAATCATGAATGGAGACTAGTACCAAATATAGCATAAAGTAAATTATGGCCCGGTTAGATATTAAGAAAAAATAGAAAAATTATTTTAAATAAATATGTATCTGCCAAATAATCATCCTCAGCTAGTGTAGATTCATGATTGTTCAAATCTAACTCATGGTTGTTCAAATCAATGGATAGGGACACAATATAGTATCAAATTTTACATAATTAGAATATAAATTAAAATATTTTTAAAAATCATTAGGAAAAAAGGAAATATATGATTAGACATTTTTAAATGGAACTAAAGGAACCGTCCTCAAGTGGTTAAGATTCAGGTTTCTTGAAGTCATAGCCCCGGGATCGGGGTGGCGGCAATGATTGAGTTTTACATGAAAATATATATAAGGAAAAAGAACTCCAGAACAGAAAAGTAAGGTTTAGTCAAGTTGATATGTACGTATTGGCATGTAGTGAAGATTGAATTTTATTCCAATTATGACTCAATGGGGCACTATGGTACATGTTAATCAATATCTTTACAAAGTAGTATGTCTACTAGGAAAAAAATCTTAAAAATGAAAATTGTCTGTTTTTAGCAACCAAGTTATGAATAATTCATTAGTCCTACCAGCGGTTATAATAGACAATTCCAAATAAAAACAAATAAAAGTAGCTTCTCATTGAAGTCAGCATCATTTGATAGCACCTTTTTTCTTTTAAGTATTAGAAAATTAGCTCGACATGAACGCTACTTATTTGCCGATATAACTTTAAATTCCTTTACTTGCTTGGATGGGGTTATCTTTTGAAATAGTAATTATGGAAAATGTGGATTCAGACCCAAAAAATTAGTTAATCAGCACGAAACAGCCAAAATATATGATATTTGTAAAACATGACATGCAGTTTACCAGTCATGTGGATGTTTTCAGTACATGTAAAGTTCAAATGTAATTTAGCCGTTTTAAGATTGATTGATTGATTGTATATTGTTTAACGTCCCTCTTGAGAATTTTTCACTCATATGGAGACGTCACCGATGCCGGTGAAGGGCTTCAAATTTAGACCTATACTCGGCACTCAGGGCCATTAAGCAGTGAGGGTTCTTTATCGTGCCAACGCCAACCGTGACACGGGACCTACGTTTTTAAGGTCATATCCGAAAGACCCGTGACTTTCACTTCTAGTGCCGAGCGCTTGGCGAAGGAACAGTCACTACCTATGTTTACGTCTTAGGTATGACGCGGCGCCGCGATCGAGAATCGAACCCGGGCCTCCCGATCACGAAGCGAACGCTCTACCACTAGGCTACCGTGACCGGTAGCCGTTTTAAGAAAAAAATCATGTCAGATAACAGACAACTGCTTTATTTGCTATATCTTTCAAGTCTCAAGTGAACTTTTCTGACCAAAAACTTGCCGGTTGTCAGTCGTTAATGTTGTTGTCCTTGTCGTCGTTGTCGTCGTAAACTTTTCACATTTTCATCTTCTTCTCAATAACAACTCGGCCAATTTCAATCACCTTCTCCACAACGCATTTATGGGAGAAAGGGGTTCAAGTGTGTTCAAATGAATGACCATACCGTCTTCCAAGGTGAGATAATTAGGAATTAAAGAAAAATTTATGTCATCTTTTAAAAATCGTTTTCTCAAGACCCACTGAGCCAGGAAATATGAAACTCATGTGGAAGCATCCACTGGTACAGAAGTTTTAAGTTTATTGAGGTCATGTCCCATGGGAGAAGGGTGGGGCCACAATGGGGGATCAAAGTTTGGCATACGACTATATGGGAAAAGTATTTTTTAATTCTCCTCAAGAACCACTGGGCCAGAAAAGATGAAACTTATGTGGAAGCACCTTCTGGTAGTGAAAATTTAAGCTTGTTCAAATCATGACGCCAAAAGGTAGGGTGGGGCCACAAAGGGGTATCACATTTAAACACAAGAATACATAGGAAAAATCTTTAAAAATCTTTTTTTTTCAAGAGAAGCAGAGCCACGTTTTGTCATAAACATGTAGTTATATGAAAGCATCCTCTGGTAGTCTAGATTTAAGTTTGTTAACATCATGAGCCCAAACACCCAGCCGCAGGATAGGTCGGGGCTACAATGGGTAATCGAAGCTTCACATAGGAATAAAGAGGGAAAAAAACTTCTCAAGAACAGCTAATCCATGATAGGTTATATTTACAGTATATGGAAGTATCCTTTTGTATTATGGGTCAAATCTTTGAGGTTTGAGGGAAAACAGTGGCCTGTTAGCGATATGCTTCGTAAAGGAAGGATTGTTTCGTAGTTATGTACAAGATATTCTACTTTTCGTGAATGAAAAAAATTCGTAGATCTCTTTTAACCCCCCGAAAACAACGAAAATTAAACCCACAGGAAAATAATTCATTTCACTGTACCTTGTTTGAAACATAAGATACTTTTAATGCATCTCTTAATGTGTTAGATTTAATATCTTCCTCCGTATGGCCATCAATGTGCCTTAAATTTGCATTTCTTTGGAAATTTGCTATTATAAATTCACTCCGACAATCTATAGTTAAATGTATCGAATAAATTCGGTACTTTTTCCTGTAAGTCAAAAAAGAGCTATATTTTGCTTTCCACCAAAAGTGACGAAATGAGTCGTTATTTTGTAATTTGTATCTTTTGTGATAACAAACTTCAGGAAATAGCCTTATGTTTAGTTTATGTCCCCCCGGTATTTTGTTTTCAAATAAGAGAACCTCGAGTACTATAAATGGCCAATATGTATATATTGAATTTTAAAGAATCCTAGTCATTTCGTAGAAATGTTGTCGCTTCATAGTAATGATACATCATTCATTAATTTCCTACAAATGAGTCATATATTCTGTAATATCTTTGGATATTATATGATATTATAAGTATTTGACATGTAAATGTATACCGGCATTTTAGAAAGTTAAGATACTGGAATCCTGAAATAATGAAGCAGTTTTTTTCCATTTTAACTCAGACAGTAATTGAATCACACTTGATATATTTTATGGTTAAAAAAAAAGAAATGACAAAATCATAAAATCAAAATAGAATTGTAAACGTTCGGTGACATGTACACTTGTCAAATGAAATTGAAAATATCCATTAGTCATCTTTTTTGTTTAAGTGTTTTAAAAAGCTGAAAGTCAGGAAAAAATTCTAAATGTTATACGTTTGCTTGCACTGTGAGTTTAAGATCAAGATTATCAGTCATAGTAACATGTTTGTTTGGGTTTTTACATTCAAGTTTTTCACAGAAAACCAAACGGAAACATAAGCCTAAAATAAAGTATTATGCATGTAAAACTTCAATCGGCCTAACATTTGACGAATGCACTTGTATTTTGTCCAGGTTTAATCTATACGAGGGCTGTTCAATAAATAATGTCCTGAACTTATAACATACATTACAGATATCATATGACATTAAACTTGACTTTCTCTCATTATTGAATCTTTCATGAATTTATAACAGTTTATGTGACCACTTTTCATCACATAGTTTCATCGTGAGAAGCTGGGAAACAAGGGCTTTTCGAGACACTGCATTATAAATGAATGGTAAAGAATCGGTATACTAGAGTGAAAATAAAAGCTTCATTATAGCTCCCGTAAAACTTGTTAAAAATCACAAAGAAATATTCACTGAAATATGTGACATTTACAGCAACAAATGCCTGTTTTATATACAAAGGAGCAGGTGGATTTCAATGATAAAAAATTATATAATGGGCATCAAAAATGGGTACCCTCCTTGCCAACAAAAATTATAACAACTTATGTACTGGTTGCCAAATTTCAACAAATAATATTTAATGATGTATGATTGACTTTAAGACACATAGCAAATTTGATATACATCATATCGGGAATAGTTTACACTGTTTTTAAGAATCGTTTGACGGTAAAAAAACTTGGTACTCAAAGGTCACCCTATATTTTGAAAAATGAGTGAAAACGACAGCGTGTACGAAATTCTGAACAATTATTTTAAAATATCAGTTATTTTAGTTATCCACGTTTGTTTTATTTTCAAACAGATATTGGAACATGAATCTATTGATTAAAACCCTCAAAACAAAATTAACAATAAGTTGTACTTGATAAAAACGGCGAATGTCTGACAAGAGCACAGGTATTCAAGAGCACAAAGACAGATTTATATGTAATTTTCTTAAAAATTAGTGGTATTGTTGTTCAAATTCGTATTCGGAGAGACAGTTTAATTTCTGGAGGAGTCTAGAAAGCAATTTTTGTGCAAAAAAATCAAAAGGTTTATTAGAGGAAGGACCCAGAATCAGGAATTTACTACATTGAATTTCTTCAAGACAGCGTCCAAACCTGCATGCCCTGAAGATTAAAGGGGTTTTCGGGATAAACAGAAAGTTAATGTTTTTCACATTAACAATATTCGCCAGATCTTTGACCTTTTGACTTGTTTCTATTTCCAAACTTGAAAAAAAACCTTTCAGAGGGAAGAGACAAGTCCGGGAAATCACTGGATCTGCCATTTTCCAGTATACTAAGGGTCATACCCAAAAATGAGTTCTAAAAACAATCTGAAATTAGATAAAAAATGTTACGGACATGTATTTTACTTAAAAGAGATAAATTAGTAAAATCATGAAGAATAAATCATTGAAAAGCGTCTTTTGCTTCTTTCTGAGCACCGAGGACATTATTTATTGAACAGCCCTCGTATGTTGGTGGCATGTTTACATTTTTTTCTTTGAGAATTTTAAGCATAAGATCATCTAGAAGTCCTTTATATTCGGTATCATTTTGAAACGCTTCTACATGTTAGTTTTAAAACACTTTGAGACATCCGTCTCTTCATTTAAAAAAGATAACAAAAGAAAAAACACACAACATCAGGAGTCCTGAAATTGATTAATTTAGTCGAAATTTCTTAAGTTTGTCAATTTCTCCAAATTATTCAGTATAGTTAGCTATATTGGATGTAGTTTAAGCATTTAATCCCTTATTTTTGCTTAAGAATAGATATTTCTTCTAATAAAGCAGTTTACTTAGATCAAATCATTTGAAGGGCTTCATGTTTTGACTTTTAAGCCTGTGTTTTATGTTTTGGTTTGTGTGCTTTTTGCGAATAGGTAGGTAGGTTTTTGAAAGATGGGTGGACGCTAAACAGAGAAAAAACTTGGAATGGCCCTACTTATATATTCGCTTAGTGCCATGTTTTTTTTTCGTACGCTGGACTCCTAACTCTATATGAGAAACCTACGGTCAAAAATTCGTATGAGCGTAATAAATTACCTGTAAAAATATTCATACAGCCAGTACTGTGGTGACATTCTGTCTCTTTGCATTTACATTCATATTGACACTCCTCACCGTAGCTCGGGTAGCTACACTTTTCTAAACAGTTTGTGGCTGTAAAGCCTGTTGGGCACTCTATAGACATGAGAAAAAAATAAATGATACTTTTATATGACAAAAGGTATAGTATTTGGATGAATTAAAACCACACACCTAGTTTTTTATACTTTGATTTGTATTTTCCAAAAGCCGTTTTTACAAAAATGCCTTATTGAGAATGATATTTAAACTCACTGACACAAGCCTTCGAGTTTCTCTCCCAAAAATATCCATCACAGCAACCATGGGTATTCCTAAAATGTATTCAAGTTTCAAAACCTATTATTAAAGGTTTAAAGCATTGACAATTGGATTGCCTGTAAGTGGTATATCCTCATGTATACTCGCAGGTCTTCATTTTTAATTGATTTTTCATGGAATATTAACATTTTACAAAGCTTTGCAGTGTGGATAATCGCCAGCATTGCACAATGGGAAGAGCGTTTACTATCGATTCGCGGGATCGAATCACACAATGGTACATGGACACCAGTCTTTCGGATTAGACGGTTTAAACCGAGGTTTTAGAAGTTGCATATGCTGACATAGAAAAGATAAATGACCCTGAATGTCGAAAATTTGTCTAAATTTGCAGCACTCTACAAGCAGGCGATGGTGTCTTGATAAAGATATCAAAAAAAAAAAAAAAATCTCGAGTAGGACGCTAAACAATTACTGAACAAATTTGAAAAACATTAAAATTCCCTTTCTAAATAATTAGAGGAATTAGAGACTTTGCATAAATGAATTCATAAAAGTTAGATTCTAGATTGTAAGGAACTACACATATATAGAAATTTTGGAATTTTTAAAAAAAATTAACATTACCCGTGACAGACGTCTATGTTTAGAACACTCGGATAACGATCTATTATGATCCAAAGAAAAATGAATACAGCATAAGCATGTACATCAGATAACATCTTCAAAAAACCACTTATTTGATATAATAAATATTGTTCGAGCGATGTTTAATTTCTAAAGAATAATTTCCGTGTTTCATGAGCAAATGTTCCTCCTTTTCGTCATGAAGAATAATATTTGTAAATGTGATGTGCATTCAAAACTTTATGTTTTTTATGTAATTTATAAGACTTATAATTAGATTTAAAATGACATAACTTTAAATAAGTTTAAATTTAACAAAAGTATGGGTGTGCCCTTGAATAACAAATTAATGGAATGAAAAATATGGAGATAACGAATAGTTTTCATGATCAAAAGTCCACAAAACAATACAAAATATGAACAGAGCAAACACGGACCTCCGAAACTCCAGAGGTGGGATCAGGTGCCATGGGGGATTGGGCATCCTCTGCCGACCGCTCACATCCGCCGTGTAATCCTTGTTATAATCGGGATATAGCTGAAAAATCTATCGTCAATTCATTGTGTAAATAATAGACTGATAATTAATATGAAAAACGCAAGTCAGCATTTAACTCAATGATAAATTGTATTTGCTGACAAGGTCATTGTTCCCACCATAAAACTTACGAAATGTGACTTTAAACGAGACTGATGATATTCTTGTTTCATCAACTTGTTATTCAATAATGTACCTAGTTTTAGAAGTTTTACAAAGGAATATATTAGAATACATAATTATGTTCTCTTCTTACCCATATGCTCACGATGTAACCCAATTCTAAATTGAGATTTAAAACAATTTATTTTTTTCTCTTTGGCACGGTTTTGCTTCCTTTTATAGTTTCAAACCTACTCACTGTGGAACAAAAACTCATTGTTGCCAAGATTTGATTCCAAATACTTAAAGAAGCTTCTATGATAGGACTTATCATGAATTTAATTAATTTTAAAAATATGTGATTGAAGATGTTTCCTGTGTGTTCCTACATTACAATACATACTAGTGTGTGATCCCCTTTTGTGGGCCCACTTTATCCCTGGTGCGTGATTTAAAAAATTGAATCTACACTTCCTACGTATGGCCTATCATGATATGGATAATTATGGCTTTGTTCTTCATTTTTTTCAAATCTATCTCTTTTTGTATGAAATGAAAAATTTAATTTCTTGCTACCTAGTCATACCCAATGGCCATGATTTCAACAACTTAAATTTAATTTGATATTAAACGTACTAACAGATAGGCATTTAGAGAGTACTGCATAATCAATATAACATATAGTTCCCTACCGAAATTTAACGAAATGCAAACTCATAGAGATACATCCCTATACCACCAAAAAAATCACAATTTTAGCACCTATTTAGATAATGAAAAAAAAAAACAACAACAAACAACTAAGTAATGTAGACTGACAAATAATACAGACAGAGGAACAGCAAGACGAACAAACACACGAACAGAAAGAAATATGAGGAAAAAACCTATATTCCCCTCATTTTTCACCGTAGGGGTAAAATTGTATACATAATTTAGATCTTCTTATTCAACCCTTCTCTGTCAACATTTTTAGTTCAGCTAAGTCGAAGGCTTGTCAGTTTTTGCATCTTGTCGTCTGTAATGCACTTCTTTTCATTTTCGATTTCTCCTCGAGAATTGGACTGGTTTTAATCAAACTTCTGACAAAGCATTCTTTGGTTACATGCATGTAGGTTTGTTCTAAATGAAGATACAAAACATCTTCTTTGAAGGTTGGTATGAGAAATAACAGAAATTGGTAGGTTAAGTATTTTTTCTCTTACGAGCCATAGGAAAGGAACAACTTTAACATTTCTTTTATTTCAAACTTAACAGATACATGTAAATCTGCAGATAAACCTTCTTATTTGAGTTGGGAGATCTCTTGACTTTCTTTTCAAATGACAGAAAAATATTTCTACAAAATAGATATTGCAAATATCCTAACACTAATGAATAGTAATAATGTAGAAATACAAAAATCGATGTCAAAATTTATCCAGAAAAATTTTCAAACCTGTCTGTCCTCCTTGAATGCTCCATGTATATTTTATATAACTGACTATAGCTATGCTGTGCTATGTTCGTAAATGGATTCCATTTATGTTACTTTTTGGGGGGGGGGGGGGGGTGGTTAGTTATGATATATAAAGATAATAATATAAAAAGTAGATTCAGACAAGCGTGACTGCACATAAGGTAGACTGCACATGCCTGGTAAAAGAAGATTAAAGGAAAAACTTTTTTCAGAAAAAAAAGGTTAATGTGACATTAACATCTTCATCATTTTTTTAAAAGATTGTGATTTCTTTCACATCTTAGCTGGTATCGTGACTCACAGTGAGACCACTGTATAATTTTATGGTTCCAGAAAAACAAATAATCAAAAGCAAATATGCGTAAAATAAGGTCAGTTAAACGTTTCATTGTCACCCACTTGCTTTCTTTCTTTTTATCATAGTACCTTTGAAACGATTAATTAGACTTGTATTTAAAAAAAAGGAAAAAAAATTAAATGCTGAAGTAGATCCTGGATTAATACACTTTTTATTTAAAGAAACGTGAAGAAGTTTTGATGTATGTACAGAAGTTGTAGACAAACTTCCTCAGCTAGGTCATGTATGGCCTTTTCCTTAAACATGTATTATCATGAATTCACTCCAATAATCTATGGTTAAATTATGCATGTGGTACATTGTCCTTTTCAGTCAAATTGCCTGATTGCCATGATTTCATTCAAATGATTGTAGATGATACAGTCAATTTGTATTTATTTTTCTTGACTAGGAACCTCATGAAAAAGGTTCATTTTAAGGCAAGGTCACCTTATTGTAAATGACAAGAACTTAATTTTCAGAAGAAAAATATCGAGCGCCAAATGCGTGTCATGGATACACAAATTTAGATATTTATAATCATTGAGAAGAAACATTGTTAATTCATAGTAATATATAAACATCCTTTATAAAGTTCCCTCTTCTGAGTATGCATTCAATATTCTCTTTGATTGTGTATTACATCTAATGTTTGACTGGCATAGCATCTTTAAAAAAACATTTTATATATTTGTTCATGCAAACTTTGGCAAAAGATTTTTTAAAAAATTAAAAGGGTCATTTGCAGCTATTTTACGAATAAATAAGTAAATTTATTTTCCTAAAGTGCAATCTTGATAATAGTAAATGGATATATTCATATCAAATAGATTAAATAAACTTGTAAACAAAACACTGAGTTTCATAGACATAAAGCATACATGTACATATACGTTGGAATAGGGACACGACAGCCTTATTTTTGAAAAATAACAATAGCCAGAAAATAGTGCATTTAAAACATATTAAAAACAATGTTTGTGTATATTTAAAACTTGCCTAGTGCTTAAAGATAAATACTGTTTAATGTTGTAAATTGAGAACATTATTAACAAACGATATTTATTGATATCTAGATACACTCCCTCAACAGTGCTCAAACAGGAAAACAAGTCTTGTGTGACATATTCAGCATGACACTTACATGTAATATATCAAATATATAAGAAAACAATCACTTTTAAAACATGAGTATGACGGCCTGCTTCTGAATTAGTCCTCTATTTAATTAATGTATTTATGCTCAGTTCAGGTTACTCTATACTTGCGTGACACGTGTACAATCCTGATTCTCTTTTGTGAAATTTCTAAGAATACGATTATCTGGAATTTCCTGGTACTGGGAATCATTTTGATACGATTCTGTTTGTAAGTGGGATGCGTGTTCACATATCCGTTTCTTCATTTTCACTACTAAATGCACTCCACAAAGTACAATACTTATTGAAAATATCACTAAAGTGCATAGAGAGATTATTTTATTTGCACTCCAAGGACTCTGTAATTTCTTTGAAGAATCTAAGCTCGAGTCGTTCTTGCTATTCAAAATTGAAGTTTTGTCTAAATTCGTCACTGAAAAATGTATTAAACATGAACTGAAAATATATACATGCGTATAGGCATGATAAATTTGACAACATCAATTGTGGGAAAGCATACATCTACATTTACCTGTAGAAACATCTACACAACCAGTGCTATGGTGACATTCTGTCTTATTGCATTTACACTCATATTGACAGTCTTCTCCGTAGCTCGGGTACCTACATTTTTCTGAGCAGTTAGTGGCTGTATATCCTACTGGGCATTCTACAGACATTAATAAAAAAAAATGTTAATAACCAACTGCTGTTTTAATGACAGAAATGTTTTTTGAATTAACTTTTTAACCCAATACTCAATATTATGACGTAAATTACAAAACCCATATATAAAAATAATTAATGGCAAATGCAGGATTCTTTTATTTATAACTCACTGACACAGGCGTTTCCATCCCAGAAGTATCCGTCACAGCAACCATGGGCGTTCCTAAAATGTGTATGTAGTTTGATATCCTGATTAGATGTTTAAAGCATTTGAAAATGGAGTGTTTTCGAGTGGTACATGTATTTCCTCAAATATATTTATTATTTATAGCTTGTAAATGAACAAAAATAAATATTTCTTTAAACTTTTTAGGGGGAGTGATTTAAAACAACTTAAATTATTACGAAAGAGCAAAAGACTAATGAAATTAAAAAAAAATCTTTGAAAAAAAAGCGAGTGTGTATACATTAGTAATTTTAATCCATACACGAGTTACATGACTGTATTAGTTGATTGGGTTTTATAAATTATGCTACAATCATTAGGTTTTGATATGAATTAGCCCTTGAATATTTCCAAGAAATGTTCATAAATACTCCCAAGATAAGTATAGATATACATAAAATAATATAGCTATACTTGTGCAGAGCCTAGCAATGTTTACGAACATTCCCCTCTTTATGCTTAAAAGATTTAACAAAAAAAAACTATTCATGAGAAGTTTCATTTTAGATTTATGTACATGTATTAAGCTATTAAACCCTTCGTAATTTATTAATCTAGCTAGCATGTGCATAAATTAGGGTTTCTGACGCCTTACCCATGACAATTGTTCATGTTCAGGACACTTCGAGGACAGTCTATCAAGATCCAAAGTAAAATCAAAATAGAATGTAGATCAGAAAACATCTTGCAAAACCATTCCTTCAACACGTGTATTTTTAATGTTATTCAGGAGATAAGTTTTAATACTAATAAATAATTTCCGTGTTTCTCGATAACTATTTCCTCCTTATGAAAAAGTATATTTTTGTAAATGTGATGTTAATTCTAAAGTGTGTGTTTGATTTTAATACTATTTTCTACTAGTAGATACGAAATATAGATAACACTATTTCCTCTTTGTGTGGGGATTAGAATTTTTTTTTTTTTTGGTGGTCGCGCAAACGATTCTTTTAAATACATTCTGGAATTTTATCATCCCGACCACAATTATTTAAAAAAAAAATAACTTCAATTTTGATAAATTTTGAACAAAATATATGAATATCTTAAAACTCCTCAAGAATACCAGAATGTGAATAATCATATCAAAACCGATGCATTCTTTTGAAAGCTTGGATTGAAAGCTTTAAATTTTTTTTAAACATCAATGGGCAAGGACACGCCAAAAGATCACATTTTCAGCGGTCAATACGAAAATATATAGAAAATCTTTCATACGATATGAGTAGCCAAATAATTACATGTACATGTTACATGTAATGAAACAAACAGATTCAAGTTTGTTCAAACATGCCCGGGAGGAAGGTGATAAGTATGAACCATTTATACATATATAAATCTGTATTTATCAATACAGAATTGATTTCTGTTTGTTTATAGCCAAAATGCTAGAGTGAGAAATATGACTCCTATCCTATGTCTGCAGTTTCTTTCATTGTAATTGTCCCAAAATAAAATCTTAAAGTATATAAGGAATATAAAGTTAATGTGAGACTTGGGTGGGAAATCTTCGAAGATTTCTTCCACACTTGATTTTTTCCCTCACATAATGATCCAAATCTTAATAATTTAATCACCGTTATTAATATGATATCAGAGATACTATATCTTAGCTGTGATGAATAATTTGAATATATTGCATCGATCTTTAATATATGTAACTCAAAAGCCCAGATTCAAGCAATGTCTAGGATTATGGGATTTTATATCGGTGATACACGTTCTGTACATTTAAATTCTTTATATTGTGAAATTATTTGCCTTGCAGAATTATCTTGGTTGCGTACGTACATCAGATTTATTTCTAATAACAAACGCCACAGTTAATATATACAAATGTATGGAAAGTAATTTCCACTGTTCTAAGCTAGAAGATAAAAACATTGATAGCTAAAAATGTCTGTGATAAAAACTTTCAATGTTGGGTTATAATTTAAAAAGAAAACAAACCTCTCACCGCAGTCTTATGCAGCTCACTGCTGAAAATTATAGGTGTGTATTTAGTATAATGATACTGCCGTGTCTTTGCCTTGTTCATTTCATTTAAAGTATTGAATCTTGCCAAAAGCCAATGGTCATCCACCAACGTTTCAGTGTACCTACACGTGTCTGGAGATGTCTTTCTAACAGAATTGAGCCACAAAGTGACGGTTTTGCGTTATGTTGTCACCTCCACTTCAAATGGACGGATTCTGTTGTTAACTCGTGTAATTTTGTCGGCACAATTTGTGCATTGATTTCTATTTTTATTTTAAAAGGAAAAAGACACAGTTTAAACTGAATTTTTTAAAACCAATTTTAATGTTTATAGTTCTAGCTAAGGCATTATCTAATGATCAGCAAATATTTAAACATCATTTATTTATTAACTAACGAGATACAGAATTTAATGCTCGTGTTTTGTTTCTGTTTACATATAGAAACTATCAGATTCATTATTAAAAAAATGAAATTCATCGAAACACTAGAAACTGTCTAATCGTATCTAGAATTACTATAGTGACTTTTTAAAAACTGATTTGCTTTTGACGAACATACATTAGTATATCAACATATGTAAACAAAACCATGACACGGACCATGTTTACATAGGTTTGGGGCTCTAAATCTGTCTTGTATCTCAGCAACTGTAAATCAGATTTTTGATGATCATTAGAAAGGCCCTTGTCATATATTTGTAAAAATGGGAAAATGAATTAAAATGTTTTAGCTGAAACTGTGTCCATGTCCCTTTAAACACTGATTAATCCAATTTCAACATTGATATTCCCTGAACATTGGCCCTATGAACAATATTTTGATTTAAAAATGATGACATTGTTTATGGGATATTGGTCCGTTGAACAATAAATATAATTTTTTGATTTGTCATTATATAGCATTATTATTGGAATATTGATCCATTCATCTAACATTTATAATAGAATATTGATCATTTGTATCCTGCGTGGCATTGCGCATGCGTGTACAATCTTGCCAATTAACTTGGGGTAGCCACATTTGGTTTTGGTAGCTGCTGGGTTGACAACTTGACGATCGATCCCAAAATTGTCATACAGTACGTATAATGTCAACGTGACAAGATACACTGTACGTCAAACATCAACAAAACCCAAAAGTTGTTCCTCATAACATCTGAGATTATATCATGATATCGTACATGTACCATATTATAATATCGTACATGTACCATAAGTGGACAGAATACTGTAAATGTATTATTTTTGGCGTGTACGATATTTGGCGGAAATTGAATTTTCAACAAGATGGCGTATATTTGATTTAGCGCTTTTTGAGTGTGCTTTACATAAACCTTTATACACAAAGCATTTAGCGATGTACTTGATTTAGCGAAGGCTGCTTTCCTCGAAAGGCGCTAAAAAGAATACAGAGCCAAAAGTAATACGTTTACAGTATTATGATCAGTGGGTGCAAAAACACATACTATAAAACATATTGTAAATAATGAATATAGGTACCGGGTAGTTAATCAATCAACCATTTATGGATGAAAAGCTAGGGCAACTATATTTCTTGCAATTGACTGCATGTATGACTGAAACATGTAATGTTTTCTATGAAATACAATAGTAATAATAACAAAAGATTGGAAACGTATCATATAATGGCAGAGTTTCTCAAAATATTGCACTTTTTTCATACTCTTTTTTCCTTTAACAAGTTCACAATTGTTCATACGCACGCAGAGCTCTGGCGTATCGAATCAAGTAAGATATATAAACTCCGTATGCCGGTGATGAAGGTATATAATTGCTGCATAAGTAAGGAAAGTTGGCGGAAGAAAAGTTAAAGTCATCACGTTTATCATAGAGCTTGAATGTTAGCTAGATTAACATCAACGTATTTTTGAAGTAAAATATCCAAATGTGAAACAAATGTGTTGACTCAGACTCTGTTGTATCTTTTATCTCAATGTCACCAGGATATACTAGTATCGTATCGACATAAGAACGAAAAACAATCGTTAATTGACAATTTTAATACTTCGATAAACATGTATCTAAATGTCCTGTTGAAGGCAACAAGAGATGTTTTCTTCTTTCACGCAAAAGATTTTGCACAGAAATTCCGCTTCGTATTAATACAAATTAAAATAGGTCTGCTATGATGGAGCTTGTGATGTTACATGTGCATTTTTCTTAAGCCCCTCCTGAGAAGCATTAATTTGTATTCTTTAAAGTAAAATTGAATCAGTTTCAACTGAATTTTTTAAACCTATTTTCATGTTTACAATTCCTATCTAAGGCATTGTCTATCGATCAGGAAAATTTGAACATCAATTATAGATTAACGCAGAAGATAACGTAAAGTTCTTCATAATGTAAACAAGGTCTGTGCCGTTTTTTTGTTTACATATAGAAAATAACTATCATATTTATAACAAATTTAAATTCAGTAAAACACTAGAAACTTCAAATTATATTTAGAATTTACCTGTCTTGTATCTTGACAACTGAAATTCAAATTATTGATGATCGATAGAAAGACCTTAATTTAATATTTTTAAATGAAAAAAAAAATGTATATAAAATTATAAGCTTAAAGTGTGTCCATATCCAAGCTCAAAAGTCCATATAACGAAACGAATAAGAGTAGAACAAACATCAAGACATCTGAGGTGGGATCAGGTGCCATGGAGAAGTGAGCATTCCCTGCGAACCGGTCAGAAGTAAATTTGTAAATAGTATTAAAAAAAATAGAATGAGTCTATTTTTAGTATGTGTTTCAAAGAAGCATACCTGTTGATATATCTGGCAGCCTTTACTATGGTCACACATTTCCTGGGTACAGTTGCATTCATTTCGACAGTCCTCCCCGTAATTTGGATACTGACAAATTTCAGAGCAATTTATCCCAGAATATCCGTTTTGACACTCTTCAGAAAATTTAAATATTTTAAATTACTTTTGCAAGAGATATGACAAAGAAAAATGAAATTTCATTTGGGTAATACTAGTATATATTTTAGAATGTTTTGGCAACTAGCATTGAAAAAACTAATTTTCTAAAAAATAAAATTAAAACTAATTCTGAAGTGGAATCCAAATAGAGCTGTTTCATGAAACATAAAAACAAATGTGCTAATCTAATTTTTTTTTTCAAACATCTATTAAATATTTGTTTAACATTCTAGTACAATGATACAAGTACATGTGTTTTATACTGACCAACACATGCCATCTCCTCTTGATTCCACACGAAGCCTACACAGCAACCATAAACATGCCTAAAAATTTTAAGACACTTTTTAAGTCAAAACACCTGTGCATTTTGAAATATCAATTTTTGAAGCTATATGATTTTAACTTTATTTTCGTAATTATGTTACAGGTAATTACTCAAGTACATGTTTGCAATATAAAAGTACGAACCCGAGACATCCATCCATATTTGAAACAATCGGAAGGCCATCAAAAGCACACAGTAGGATGAATAGAGCGGCAGTTGGATTAATAGACATTTTCAGAGGTCATTCTTGAAAAAAAAAAACTGTTAACTTGTTTTGTTCTATTATTATTTTCTATGGAACAACTGTACATATTGTGCATTCCAGAAAAAAAAAATTCTTCCGCGTTTTCAATTGGCATATATCCGCAATACATTATAAATACTTTCTATTTCCACTATGGAGGAGTTAAAATTTATATACTGACACGCAAAAGAAACGCAACACCCTACTTTAGGGGAAAATAATTATGTAAAGTAAAGAATTTTGTATCTTAAAATTATGGATATCTTCAATTTGGTAAATATCGGTAATTTAACGGTTGAACGATTTTCGTACCATAACCGGAAGTCAAATGTCAGTCTGCTTAACAAAAATCACAAATTGCATGTTTAACAAAACATCTGGCAATATCATGGAGTTTTAAGGGTTTGTACAGTTCATCTTAAGTAATGCAGCAATATTTCAATAAATAAAGTCTCCTTTCGTTTCCCGTAACGATGCTAAGGCTTCTCGAAAATGGCTTAAGTGCGCATTTCCATTGCTCGAACTGGAAAATCCCAAGGTAAAGGTGATGGAGAGTTGATGATGCAAAAATACACTGCATCACTTCTCAACGGGGTCTTATGTATCATTTGCATAAATGATAGTCCTTGGACCGGAAGTCCAAGAGTTACTACAATGTGCTAAGTTAGAGAAAATTCGACCTAATCATCTGAAAAACAGGCATTTAAAAATGGCAAAGAATAATTCCTTCGCTCAAATTTCGATATTGATTAACCTATTGTATCGTAAAAATTAAGTTGCAATTGTTGTTTAGGGCAGTCTTGCACGTTGTAATTTAATGGCTGGGAGGGGGGTGTTTTAACAGTGATAAGTTACTTAGTTAATTAAAAGATAATCATTTAACATTTTTATCAAATCTCTCATGTTCTGAAAAGTGTTTTTAGCCTTACTGTATCCTTTTTTGGAAATCATTATGTAAAAAATTCAAACATTTGTTGAGTACTGCTTGTTGCGTTTCTTTTGCGTGTCAGTATAATTTTGAGTGCGGCCTTCTGTTAAAAAATCGGAAAATGTACAAATCTCGAATGTTTTCTGGGATAGATGTAACATAAAAATATGCAAACATATGGACGATCGATAAAGAAGTCTAAAAAAAAAATTGCAATATTATTGATTTTTACTGTGATGAAACACTAATATGTAAGTGCATTAACATTGATAATCAGACGTTCCCTTTCATACCTTGCTACATACATGTACACCTTTCAGAGCATATATATACAGTGTATAGATTCCTCCCTTTTTCTCTTTTACCACTGCTTTTTTCGCATTTTATTGCATTGGAGAGGGAAATAAGTTCAAATTAAAGATAATATACATGCATTTAGGGAATTTGATAACCAAATGATACACGATCCTTGTAACACTTTACAACTCCAATTTCTAAAATTATTTTGGGCTTTGGAATGTTAATATATTATATAAAATACCTAAATTTCAAAAGCTAAAACTGATTTGGTATATTGAAATCAAATTTTTTAGTTCAAAAACCTAATTTTTCAAATTTCTAACGTTTAAGATTTTTAGAAATTTAGAATTTTAATTAAATGTTCTAATTTCAAATAACCAAAACACTCTCAAACACTCTCAGTTTCAGAAATTTAATTTAAATATCCAAAATATCATTTCCAAACCCGATATGAATTTTGAATACTTGTTCAATATTCTAGCAATCTAAAAGCTCGTTTGCTCAGGATTTGAAATTTTTCCCCTTCATTGTAATTTTTCCCTTAATTGTAAAGGACTAAGATTGTATTAATTTTTTAAAAATCCTTTTTGTTGTTAATAATAGGAGTTTCTTTATACTCAGTTACGCAAGCATTTAGCCCCCCCCCTTTCAACACATACACCCTCTCTGTCACAGGCGCGCTCACAAATCACAAAAGCCATAGTCATTCCTAAAACATATATTTTAAAAAGAATCGGACAATGTTAATATGCTTTATCTAAGAAAAAAAAATGAAAAGTGTGAAGTTATTAAAAAAACTATAATGAAAATAGAAAATATTTAAAATAAATGAGTGGAATAACAATATTTATTTCCTTCTCGAAATTGAAATATGATATAAAAGACAACTTTTTAATTAAGATTTGGACTCTAGTAAATTTTTTCTCACTAAAGCAAGAATACGTTTCTTTGATTTTAAATGATACATGTTCATATATATATATAATAATCTTTTGATCACATGTTGTGTTCCTGTATATATACTGTGGATATAGCTTTTGTCGTTATAGGATCCAAAGTTGTGAAGTCGGACTAGTTTTTGACTCAAATCGTTTCAAATGTTTTTATCAGGAAGTGTGTAAATTCTTAACCGTAAAAGATACACGATAAAGGTAAATTTAAATTCAGATTATGCAACACTACACTATCCGAGGAAGGAAGATTACTTTTGTGTACAATATAAATCGACTGAATGTTGAAGTTATCTTTCTTACTTTGGCTGTTCTTTCCTGTACAACAATTGCATATACTTGATGCTGTAAAATGTATGAATGTTAATATTATATTAATTTATTATGCGTAAAAATATATTTATTTACATAATCAAATGCCTGACTGCCTGTGACAGTGATCTACAATACTATGTACAATGACAATGACTTTATTCTCATTAAACTTCTGAAGTTGTAGAGAACATAATTAATAAAGTACATGTAGTTGCACGCACGGCTTTTTTAATTTGAAAATTTGACAATTCATGGAATTTTGAAAGTTCACTGAAATTGTAAAATTTAAAGGATAGTGATTTACCTAAAAACTATGAACTTTTATTGTATTTATTTTAATCATTGATATTATAATAATCTGAGTTTGCATTTTTACTGTAAAATGGATGCGTTGATTAAAATTACTATTTTGACAAGATAAGCGAAAAATGTTAGCGATGTTGACGACGAACCATTTTGAATTCCAATACTTCAAACTTATTAGTCATAATGTTTGAGGCCGGATTAATTTTTTTTTCAATAAATTGATTTTTCAGTACATTCATGTTTGTTTTGATAATATATGAGAAAAGACATGGGATATATACACAATCAGCTGCAGGTGATGAATCTGCAATAAGCAGTTATGAAAGGTATTTGATTATAGGATAGGGCCTTGGGACCCCCCCCCCCCCCCCCCCCCCCCCCAGCTGGTCCACGGCAAAACCATTTTGTGGGTGTGGGTTCATGGGGACAGAGTCTTGAATCTCTTGTACTCAATTCAATGCTTATTTTAAGGGTGGAAAAGGAGACCTTGAAGAAAATGTATGGTTGCCTGACGTCACGGCGTCAGGCTGTATAAGGATTGATATTTGCAGGATCCGAAACTAATAGATCATACCAAGAGAGCTAGATTTTGTGCAAGCTGATTTACATTGGAATTTTCTTTACCTGCATTTTAAAAGAAACAGTTTTCAGAAAAAAGAATGATAGTACTGATGCAAAATACTACAGTGTTATTTCCTTCAATCTTTTTGCATGGAAATGATATTATTCCAAGTGATTCACCGTTTCAACATGTCCGTGTATCCTTTTTTGTGCATTTCTATACTACTGGATCAGTCCATTTATCTTCTATGAAAGGGGTGAATCGCTCTTTTCGCGCCAAATGTCATAGTAAGCTGACATGCCTTTTTCTTGGATTGTTCTATTGTGTGAATGGGCGTGCTAGTTAACGTTTATGGAATAGAGTTTGTTCTTTGAACCTTATTCTAATACTTCAGAAATTCTATCTACAAATTTTATCTCATTCTTTTAAGTAATATATTGTGTATATCAGTATATGGACATGCAACACAAGGAAATTATTTTTTTCTAATTTGTTTCCCAATCCCGCGGATTGTTTACTACATAAATGGACTAGTCCAATAATGAACAATGCAGTTCAAAAGTCATGGAACGTTTATATCCCCGTTTCAGATGCACACAATAGATAAGAAACCAGTACAATATCTTGGATTTTTCTTTCCACATAGGCCTAAATATTGAATTCTCCTATTTCATTCTCAATGTATGATAGTGACACTACCCCCCCCCCCCCTTTTAAAAAAAAAAAGAACATTTAATGAACACACATTACTACTGTTTACTTCAGTGAATAAATACACTCTGACAAAATGTGTATTTTTCTTTTAAAATGTTTACAACGCATGATTTCAATGATATTATTATAGATATTAACGTTATCTATAATAATATCTCTGAAATTATGCGTAATGTAACGTAGCCTTCAATTGCCTTTAGATCCAAGTACAGATCATCTACTTGCAGACCCCCCCCCTCCCCAACAGAATAACATCTCAAGGATTTCATTTACACAAGGTTTTCAAAATATAAAGTAAAGACATATTTTAAACTCACAAAAAGGTTTACATGTATCACTCCTCATGCAGATATTGATTGATTTAGTCAGGCAAGCTTTTTAAAAAGCTGTTACTTGTTTACCTTAATTTTTATTTAACTTTAGAGGGCGCAAGGGTGTGTGTGTGTGTTGGGGGGGGGTAGATGTTTAACCCCCTTGTAAAACTGTCAAATGTTCATTATTTGTGTTTATACAGCTAATTCGCTGTAGGCAATTATCCATGCAATTATTCACGAGAGAAAATTTGGCACAAGTTCAGCTTGACAATCTATACATTCTTCGGTACTAAGTCTGTGTAGACAGGTAAGTGCATGTATATTTATCATTGATATCAGTGCTGAGGTTTTCCCCACCATATGGCAATTACGTTAATGTTATATTTTTAAAGATTTAAAATATATAAACAATCAATTAGTATTGGTTATGTAGTACACATATGTGTCCGATAAACATGCTCGGTGACCCTCGATCCGTGATTTGAACGTAAATACATTTTCATGCAGTTATAGGGACGAGGTAAAAAGTTCAATAGTTTACCAAAAAAAAAATCGTATTGTTTTTTTCTCAAGACGACGTTTTTGAAACAATATAGAAAAATCTGGAACGTTCTAATTTATAGTTTTACGCAGAGACTGGCTTGCCTGTCTGATACAATCTCTACCCAGAGTTGTCGTTCGCTTCGCTACAACACGGTATAAGTGGAACGATAACTCTGGGTAGAGATTGTGTCTGATATCGTACGAATGAGACAGGAACTGTCAGTCTGATTTTACGCCTTTGCAATCGAATCACCTCGCCCTTTTCCGTCGCACTCTAGCCTGTGACGGAAAAGAGCGAGGTAATCCGATTGACGCCTTGGGTGTAAAATTCGGAGAATTGTTTCCAAAGTGTGCAAAAGAGGGGGGGGGGGTTCTTATGTGACTTTTAAGACAAATTTGCCTTTTTTATCTCTCTATTATTTAAGAACCTAAATTTAACTGAGTTGTTTCTAGAGCTTTCCATCTGTGCATGTTAATTGTCTGACGTCACGGCGTCAGACAGTACTAGATTTAACCAGGGCTTATTTATGCAGTCGTATGAAATTGTTTAGATAGTTCGATAGTAGAAATTTCGATACATGCATAATCTCCAAAGACGCATATAGTTCGTCCCAGGAGGAAATGGGCTTTTAAACTTTTATTTACAATACTGGATGATTTTGTCTTTAGCATAATCTGTTCTTTCATCTTCGAACATTTCCCCTTCAGGGGTCCGTTTCACTAAAAGGCTTAAGATACGACAAAACTTAAGTTAGGCCTTAGGGCGTACGCCAAAATTTAGTCCGGCGTAAACTGCGTTTCACTAAGAGGCGTACGCCTGGCCGTAAACACTAGTATCGGACTAAGTTAAGGCTAGACTTACGTCCTTGACAACGAGCTTATGCATATGCCCAGACAGATGATAAACAGTAGAAAGGAAGATAGATAGATAAATAGATATATATATATAGAAAGATTTTCTTTAGATAGATAAAAATATATAGAGAAATTTTTCAATTGTGTTTGAGAGAGAGAGAGAGAGAGAGAGAGAGAGAGAGAGAGAGAATAAATAGATATATAGATAGAAAGATTTTCTTTAGATAGATAAAAATATATATAGAAAGTTTTCAATTGTGTTTGAGAGAGAGAGAGAGAGAGGGGGAGCCGTAAAGTATTCAGGCATATTTATCCTGTTAAGTGACAAAATCACACAGCAAAACTTGCTAAAATGTTTTATTTGAAAGATATATTTGATGAAGCATATAGGATATGTTCATTCAAAATTATTAATCAACAGAACTATTTTTGTTATCGATATCTACTGTGATTTCACCATGCTTCGAACACCCTTGGATATTCTCTTTTGATCATGCGTCACTTATGGTCCGAGTATAAATATTTTTTTTATTAAATTTTCTGGTTTCCTATTGCTATATCATTGACAGAAAATCAGTGAATTTGTTTAAAAATAGAAAATATAGCGAATTAATGCAGTAATGAGCTTTTTAACCATGGATTGGACAATATTAAGCAAGCATCGAACAACCATACAACCAGATACATGTACTTATAATAACGAAATTTTAATATTTCATGAAAAAAAAAAAACAAAAACAAAAAAAACCTGAAAAAAAAACGAAGAGGCTCGGATAAATATATCTATTACTTTCATATTAAGATTTGTGTCAATGTAAAATGTTGAGCAAAAATGACCTAGGAAATAATTGATGAATTCCAAGTCTAATTATTTTTAAACAATTTGTTTCCGAAGTTTACATGACAAATTGTACAATTTAACATTATGCTCAGCCCCGATATCCTCGGCATCAGAATTAGCAGTCCATTCCTGTTTACGCCATAAGTTACGACTGCCCTTGGCTAGGCGTAGATTTTTGTCTTAACTTAAGGCGGGCGCAAAGTTACGCCTTTTAGTGAAACGGACCTCAGTCCAAATATTTGACTTAAGTCCGGACTTACGACAGGCGTAAGGTTACGCCGGGCGTACGCCTTTTAGTGAAACGGGCCCCAGTTCTCTTAACAAATGTCCTATTTGCTAGATCACACTGTTATTGTTGTGTTGTGTATCAGAGAATAAGTCATGTTACATGTTATGGTCAATTATTTTATTGCTTATTTTAAGTAAAATTATACCTTTGACATTGATTTACCTATAAACATCAGGGGCTCGTTTCTCAGAAAGTCGTAGATTTGGGCCTAAGTAAGTCCGACTAAGAAAGTTACGCCAAAATTTAGTCGGGCCTAAATCACGTTTCAGAAAACGGCTTAAGACTGGGCCTAAGACTAAGACCTTTCCGCTAGGTACTAAGCATGCGCAGATCGTATTCTATTTGGTTTAGAGAGTACAATAACATGCGGTGGATCACACTTTAACCAGATTATAAAAAGTAAAGCACAAGAAGCACGAATTTTCCCTGGCTTTTCATCGTCTTTCAAACAAATATAATACATGGATCTATCTGCATTTTCAAGGTCAAAGCATTTACATACTAGCTAGAATAAGGGGATTCAGAAACCTTGACAAAAGGGCCAGATTGGGGTTGGGTTAGGGGCCCACAGTCACACAAAAAAATTGATTGAGCAAATCTTTTATTATTTTGGACACAACCCTCTCCCCCTCTACAACCACAACTTTTATATTAAATACATTTAGTTAAATGCATTTAGGTATGCACAGATAAATTTTAAAAGTGAAATATATACTATAGAAAAATATAAACGTGTATTATACGTACTTGCGAAAATTTGGAATGAAAAGAAATTTTCCTATGAGTAAAAGCCATAACTTATATGGCATGGGGTTGGAACAGACTCGTAGCAATATATTTGAAAGTCGTGGAGGTGCAACCAGTATCTCAGGGAAGTTTTTCTCTAGTTAAAATACTTTATGCAGGGAGAGTGAAGGACCGGAACCCCCGACCCATAGGCGCACTGTGAAAATTTAACAATTTTGAAGTCATATCATAATGATAATCATTGAAACATGGATAAGAGAATTTTGAAGAAAAATTATCAGTTGTATTCATTTTATAATATCAATCCATTTATTCATTACGAATTAGACATACTGGCATTTCAGTCGATACATACCTACTGTATATATTTATGATATTAGTATTGTATTTTGGACACATAGTATTACATTGATATCGATATAATAATTTACATGGTCCATGTAAAAATACGTACCTATATATAGCAATTGCAGTATCAATGATGGCTTGCAAAAGCGAAATTTGTTTTAAATCTATAATTCTTGTGAACCATATTACAGACAAGAAATCTAGTAATTTTTATAAATTTCTCCATTTGAATTTTCCATTTCAATATTTTCAAATCAGATTCATTTAGATCGGGAAAGGTACTAATTTCAACATCACCATCTTTTCCTTAAATATATCAATTCCTTTTCATTTTTTGATAAGGATATGTTCATAACTTCATACATTATTATTTTTTTTCTACAAATGAAGAATTTTTATTGAATATGTAATATAGATTTAAAGATATTAAAAAGTCGCGATTTACATTAACAATAAAAGCATTTTACAGCACTTTATTATCATCATTATTATATGAGTAGTGTTGTTTCAAATATGATATAAATTATTTTTCTGTTCAAAAATCTCTCTCAAAAAAAAACCTTTTTAGGCAAACTCCGTCCGAGAAACGTGATAGATTGACAATGAATCAAAAGCATCTTTACGAAAACATAATATACTCATCTACATGCACATCTCGCCCCCCGAAAGTTACTCCAGTGAAATAGGAATGAACAGTATAATTGACAGAATACTTTAATTATAATACTGGAACATTTTACAAATTTAAATTTTTAAATTCTATTAATATAATATTTAATTACATGCAATTAAAGGGGAGAATCAAAGATACATTAACTTACGTTAAAGTACATAAACTCGGCTGATGGCATAGTTACCGAATATTTTTTTTTCATTATCTAAAATACTAGTAAAAAAATAGATATTATTTGAGGATTTTATTGAAACATTATCCATTTCAAACAACAACAAAAAATATTCAGGACCCACATACAGCATGTAGCATCGTTTTTAAAAAAGTTAATGGGGAAGGGAATGGGAGTGGTGGTGAGTACAGTTAATTTGGTGATCAAAATATTCAGCCAAAAAGAGAAATGCTGAAAGTTGAAGTCAGTCCATAATTTACATAGCTTTATTTATACAGAAAACACATAACTGCAATAAAAACGGTAGGGTTGACCCCCCCCC
>PRKT01000434.1:229713-242835 GCA_003671525.1 Saccostrea glomerata | reverse complement strand
GGGGGGGGGTAGTGGTAGGTTCGAGCTTCAGTACCAAAATTTTTTTCTCCAAACAACACCACTTTCCCAATTTTTAACCTATACTAAGACGTATCTGTGGAAAGTGGGGGGGCTAAACCTACGAAGATACGTTCAATGTCTATACTAAGTATATATTTGGAAAAAAAGTGGGGGGGCTAAGCCCCCCTTAGCCCCCCCGGTTCCGACGCCTATGACATATGTTGAAACACCATTGTTCAGAACCTTAATTCTTCAAATCATGCATCTGAAGCTCCGTCTTAACAGCAGTTACATGTAAAAGGATATGGGTTGGTAGAACATTTGCTGGAAAAAAGAAATATTTCATAGCTTGTAAGAATGTTTTATTTATACAAAACTTTATTCACAAACTAGAGTACAGTGAGCAATGAGCTCATCAAATGATACTCCCGCCACCCATAATACCCATGTTTTGCTATATAAGATAAGATATTCTTTATTTCCTCCAAAGTAATGGAGAATTTGTATGAACAGGTAATTAACTAATTATGAACACAATGCAAAAAAAAAGAGAATAAAATGGCAATGTCCATGTTTTTCTATGGTAAACCTAAAATACGTGTCGAATAAAAAAGTAAAATAGGAGTTGCATAATGGCAAAATGTAATAAAGATTCTGTGAAAGTTTCATTAAATTTCACTCAGTAGTATAAGAGGAGTTGCGGTTAAGAGATGGGTACCCCTAAGCGTAACAGACGGACGGACAGACATACAGCTAGACGGATGGACAGACGGACGGACATAACGATTACTATATACCCTCCCACTATTCAAGCGGGGGGTATACATGTAATAAAGTGAATGGAGCGGGCAGCAGGCAAAGCCTTTTTTAGCCCTGTCTCCCTAGTAAGAATTGTAAGAATTCTAATGGAGTTTAGAAATCAAGTATAAGAATTTAGGCTATAAAAGACTAATTTTTGTTGACTGAAATGTTTAGAGTATGAGACACTAAGATATGATTTTATAGAGTTCTATCCTAGAAATTGAACTGCTTTTATTGGTAGCATTTCCAGAGTTAGACACAAGCTCATCCAAAATACAACTTAGATAATGACAACAATAATTTACAAAGACAATATTGCAACAAGCCTTGTCTGCTCTATTCATTACATATTGTTCATGTGGTGTCTGTAATTCTTTTATCCACTCCGATTTAGTGAAACAGAAGATGACAAAAAAGAATTAATTACATTATTTAATAATTTATAACAATAAAAGTACTTTCATAAATCCAATGGTCAGATAGACTTTTAAATAATAGATAAATAAGATAGTCAACTATAGTTTACGATAGTATTTTTTTTTCTTAGGGTAAATCTGTTACTGGACAATTTATTAATTACGTCTTACGTTTGGGCAATATATAGCATTATTGATCAGCTTATTTGAGTTTATTTTTGATTCTATCTTCGGATCCATTACAGTATTACATTATACACTGTATTCATGTGATCTTAAAGATCCTTAGGCCTCCTGTGAGCATGTTCATATAAAGAATTAGTTATAAATTGCTTGAATCCATAATAAGGATTGTCAAGCTTGTTTACTTTCTTCATGTCGAACCAAGAAAAAGAATTGACTAAGTATTTGATATGAAACAAACCATTTAAATGAATTTTAAAATAGTGTTGCATCATCATTTTTCGTGGAGGACCAATGTAGTTGATATTGTGGGTCACCCTGACATCCCTGCGAACTTTTATTTGTTATTATATTAATTTATTTAATTTACCATATAAACGAGAAGAAGTCAAATTTCGCTTGACCACTGAAATGATTCCACAGTAACACAAAACTATGATGTACATGTAATTATAAACTTTGTTTTATAGTTATATTTCTTAATACTTAAATACACCACTTTTGCTTGTAGTTAATCCCGATGTTTCAATGCTGTTTTGATGTCAAGTCCACAGAAGAAATTGTTGAATCCTGTCCAAGAAATCAAACAATGTGGAATGAAGCAGCTACAAGAAAGAACTGTTCGTTGTTCAATCAAAATTGTACTTCCTCTAACCATGAGTACCATTGTTTAGCTAATCACTTTCTTAATGCCACTTATGAGGTTTGTGCTGAGCCAGCATTAATATTTAATGGTAAGTTAGAGATATATATGCAGGTATATGGTGTTCAATCTCACCTGTTACGTTTTCTGATCAATGTTCCCTCTTTTGTCTGTTCGTCAATATATTTTTTTATTCTTGACGTATCTTTAATAGACCCCCTTGAATAAAATAAACCAATGTAAACATGAATACATGTACATGTAATCATTTTGCAGGGAAATTATATTGAATTATTAACTTGAAGGACCAGGATTCCATCGTAGAAGCAAATAGAAAGGACAGAAATGACATAGGACCATAGTCTTCTTCGTCAGAGTTATAGTAATTATTGTGCCAAAAAGGTCATATTAATTGCTGCGTTGTACTAAAAGAAGCGCACTGACCCTCATTTTTTGTTTTTATTTTGTTAATAAAGCTAAATGTGTAATTTTTAAATGATATATTCTCAATACAAATTCTCAATACAATTGATAACAGGAAGCAACCTCCTTAACAGTAAGCATTTCATCAACTTAAAGATTGTTTTAATGCCATTTTAACAAAACAAAACCTGTCATTGGATCGTATGTTGCTGAAGGGCTTCAAACCAATATTTAACCCTTTGTATTCATTCCTTGACAACTGAATATTCTACCTGAGTAATACATACATGTAGGCCTCACATCGATATCGGATGTGATAGGTCAATAGTAGATGCTTACTTCTTATAGAACACTTACATGTATCTAATCCCTGGAATTCTCTATGATCCCAGCTGTTTTATGCCTTATATACAGATTTGTGTAGATTTTTTTTTCTTTCAGTTTTATCAATGATATTTTTACCTTTTTCATTTTATACATGTACGCAAGTATACATAATGCACATACCTTTATTGATGTCTTATTTAATTAGATATGACAGGTGATTCTCTTGTTGCTTAAACTTCTAAAAAATTAAAATGCTTATCTAATAGTTTGGCTAAAAGCTTTGGTCTTATTACATGTATCATCTCTTTGTTTAGAAGGAAATTTTCTCTTTAAACTTGGACCGTCCTATGCAGAGGTTGTTTCGAGGTTTTATTAAATAAAATCGTGACGATAAATAAAATGAAATTTCTTTTTATCTCCTTCCATAATGCCTAAAATGGAATGTACTGGATCTGATATTATAAAATTACTAGTAAGAATCAATGGCCTATATTATTATTTTTTGTTGTTGTAATTATTGGAATATTAAGGCTTTTCACAAATTTACAAGATGATGCATTAAATTTTATTGATGTTTTGAATTTCCAGTAGTTAAAAAAAGTAAGAAGAGTTTGCTATGTGTACAAAGTCATAATATATATTGAATATTTTTAAAAATAACATTGAGAATGATTTTATATTGTGAATTAACATTTCTAAAGGAATTTTCTTCAATTTGAAGGATGGTGTGCAGAATACAACGAAGGAGGGAAGATAGTACAAGGAAATTACAACACAAACTGTAAAATCTTCAACAAAACCGCCTGTCCATCAAGATATTATTCTGATGAAGCTTATAAATGTGAGGATTATATGTTTTGATAGACATCCAAACTCATGTGAATGAAAATTATTAACAGGTTTTTGATTTCATTTGTTGGAATCCATGACCAAGTTGATGAAACCGTTAGGTGGAAGGCAAAGAGTTTTTGTTTGAGGAATCGGCAAAACTCATTCTGCCAGATAATCTGGTCAATAAATGTAAAAACACTTGTTACGTCTGATAATAAACGAGTCTGCCAGTCATCTGTCTAGATCTATCTGATGAATTTTGAGAACAAAAAGGTTTTAAAACATGTCTTCTCCTTAACCATTGGCTAAGAAGAATTGATTTGAAAACAAAAATTGAAAGCATCATTCTTCAGTGTAAAATTGTTGCATAGCTTTCTCGTATCCTAATGCGGCACGTGGAGACCGGTCCTTCGAATGAAACCATTTAAACCGAGGTCCCGTGTCGCAGTAGGTGCTGGCAGGAAAAGGATCCCTCACTGCTTAATGATCGTGAATGCCGAGCACAGGACAAAATTTACAGCTCTCCACTGTCAAGTGGTGGCGCCGCCATATGAGTGAAAAATTCTTGAGAGGGATGTTAAATAGCATACAATCAATCAATCCATCTTACTTACATTCAAGATTGTTCAAATCATGATTCCTTCATGTAAGGGAGGGGAGGGGTCAAAATAGATGATCAAAATTGCACATAGGAAACTATGTCAGTATATTTGATCATGTTAGTTGCAAATTTGAAACAATTATTTAAATAAAATAAATTACATGTATTTTTATATAACACCAGATATCTTGGTAGATTTTCTGAAATTTTGTCCATTTATGTCTAGCGGGTAAAAACCATTCGATTTAGAAATAACACCATAGTTCTTGTCAAATCCAGATATTGTGAAATTTGATATCTTGCCTAATATGATGTAAATGCTTAATCCATTTCATTAAATTCATTCGTTTAAAATGTGATCTAATCGGAAGTTTTGCCTAATACGCTCTATTTTGTTGGACCATTGGTATTCATGTATTTAATAAAACAGGATAAGTTTAATTCAAACGTTTACAAAATACATGGGAACGTTTGTATATCTGCGAAATTTTCAATTACATGTTTTAATATACAATGTACATGTAGCTTAAGAACTATAGATCTCTGCTTGAGGAATTTCGGACAGATAAAACAGCGAGCTACAATTAATTGAATAGAAGCTCTCAGAACAAACAAAATTATGTCAGAATTACATCTTATTACCTAAAAATTGTCAATTGAGTAGTTTGTCATAAAAAAAAAACAGTTTAACCTTATTGTTTTTGCAGACCATGAATGTTATGATTTAGTTGTGAGAGCCTCTCCTCAACCCTTGACAAGAACGCCTTCTACAACATCTGGATATAACGCCACTCATATCGTTTTTCATCCAACCGAAGTTCAAGAAAATAAAAGGTTTGTTAAAAAGCTTTTTAAAAACTTAAAGCTTAAAATTTTCAACTCATGGAAACTCCTTTCTCCATCCCACGAATGGCACTTCTCTCACATTGCAAAGAATCAACTAAATTTTGATGAATATGCAAATATAACCTTTAACAGCAATTTACGTAAAATTAAATTGCTTTGCGGCGGCTAAAGTATATTAATTTAAATGTAAATTTATAATTTTGAGATATTGTTTAAAGTATACAAGGAATAGGAATGACAACTCGGAGTATAGGTTATTTTGAAAATCTAATGTCAGGAAAGCAAAGAACCATGACAAGGAAAATAGGAAATGTAAGGAACAGTTGCCATCTAAAAATATATAAACAATATAAATCTGTGAAGAAGCTTAAACTACCGAACCTTAGAAATTCCAGATATTCGAGCAAGTGTCTATGAGAAACAAGCATCCACTGTTAACCAATCTGTTGTTCGCCGTAAATTATATAGTAAAATTGAATATTAGTATACTCCATATGTTTCGTAGTTCACAGAGAATATTATGTTTACAATTTTTCTTTCAAACAATATGCTAGTCACACAAAAAAGTTAACGTCATTTATTTGAATTTTTTAAAAATCTGTTTTATCGATATGAAAATTGACATTAAGACCATGGGCAACTTTATGATTTGATGCAAAATATTTCTGGTTACGTTTAGTTTGTTACAAAGTAATAAACTGGTCATGGTAGCCTAGTCGCACAATTCTGTAGGAGATTGCTTCTTGATTGTGAAATCTGGTCTCGAATCACTCGTAAGTATAGTAGTGACTATTCCTCCGCAAGAAAAACGAACGCCACTGTGACGACAGGCTTTCATTTCACTCTGTTCAAAGCCTTTACTGCTCACATAAATATAGGTGCAAGTATGTGGCCCTTCACTGACACATGATGACGTCTGTAAATGAGTGAACGATTTTCAACTGAGACTTTAAACAATATTTAATCAATGAAAACATCGATGCTGCTTCTGTGCAACGAATAAACGACCAATGCAGTTGAGTTATTTGATATCAATTCCGATCAAGTATGTTGTTCATAAATCTTTCATTTGATATTTCGGTTGTTATTTGGAAATTTTGGGTATAAATCACATAAATTAAGAAAACTTGTTTTAAATTTACTAGAATTAGTTTTACTCGTGTTTAAGAATCTCTCAAAATATTTTCTTTTCCTTCTTAAAGACCCACAATGTATTGGACTGGGATTGGATTGGGTATCATAATACCTGTAATTAGCTTCTGTTTTCTGTCATTGTGTCTGTTTAATTGGCGTAGAAAAAGGAGGAGTTCCCAACCAAATATCACAGAAGTTCAAGGTATGCCTTTAAATCACTAGGAAAAAGTCCCAGTCAATCTTCCAACGAAAAGAATTACATTAGTCTATCAAAAGGGTGGATATAATTTTAATTTTCACGACGTAATATTCGTTTTTCATAATATTCTAAATCAGTCAATCGCATAATTAAACGTACAATAACAAATTAGAGATAGAAATTGTAAGAATTGTGTGTGTGTGTGTGTGTGTGTGTGTGTGTGAGGGTGTGTGTGTGTGTGTGTGTGTTTGTGTATATTGTTGCTCTGGTGTTGTGTATCACAATGGTTAACTTTTCCATTTGCTACAATCATGTGTTGATTGTGCAGTACTGTATTCAGCTTAATCCCTGCTGGGATTCTGCTAGGCTAGATATTTGGACTGACGCCGTCGCAGAATCCCTGGACGACCATTAATAATGCATGTCTGGAGATTAAGTCCCAACTTCGGTCGACTATAGCAAGAAATATTCACCTAGACCACACTGCCGTTCGCTTCAATTAAGCCATTTAGTTGTTTATTTGATTCCCTGTCACTATTATATTCAGCTTTAGGAATATTTAATTTATTTTCTTATTTATTTTCTTATATTCTTTTAAGATGAAGAAGAGCATTGCCTATAAGATGTATGGCTGGAACAAAGTAGCAACATCTGAAAATTGGACTTTTCCAAACAAACTCTCCCAAAGAAGTGTATACAACCATGAAAACATTAAGAAACGGAGAAAATGAGTCAAAGTCACACTATAGTGAGACCTACGAAAAAACAGGATGTGAATATAAAGTCTATTTTATTTCTTTTCACCTTTTATTGTACGAGGGGTTATCAAAAAGTTCGTGGACTGATGCTATAAAATAAGTACTATGTAGTCTGTGCTTCCAAAATTTATATGGAACGTAAAACAACAAAAAATAAAGAAATGTTAAAAATTTTAGCCTGATACGTTCATTATTTGCCAAATTATTACAAAATATAAACTACATTATATGACCACCCGGCGCTGTCGTCGTTTATTTTCATGACGTCCGATAACGTCATTGTTTTTTTCAATGTCCGCTTCTTCTACCCTATACACTTTTTTGATGAGATTCCCTGGACCTGAGTAAGGACTTAAACCCGCCTTGTTTATATGACTCTACAATGTCATGAACAGTGGCCTTCAGTGAATATAATATTCCAAATGGATTAATACATTGGGAGAGATCCGCGCTTGATTATGCCGGCATAGTTTGCTTTTTGGAGTTCAATATCTACAACGCACGATCAACGTCTTTTTTGACGTGATTGATTTTTCACACCTTGACTGCAAATCGACATTAACTGCGTATCCTTTTTTTCTCTGAATCTTTTTTGACATTAAAAGAAAAGTACTCTGGATGCATATTATTTCTCTGTAGCCAGTTTCAACATATTTTAGGTCTATACCAGATTTTTCAGGAGCAAAACTTTATAGAATGTTGGAAACGGAAACCCCTCCCCCCTTTTGACGTCATTTTTAAGGCCTCATATGTTTGGACATTCCGTGTAAAATTTACAATAAAAATTTTAAAGAACTTCCAGAATGAAGTGAAAATATCATATTTTATGGAACAATTGTGTCCCGACACATGTACCTGAATTAACGGGATTTTTAGATGTCAAATGATCATATAAAAAGAGTTTTTTTCTCAGTTACACATAGGTCGTTAAAACGTCGTTTTCGAGGTTGCGCCGCCTGGACATACCATTGCTTACAAAAACATTACTAATTTATTAAAAAATAAAATTTATGATTTATGGTTTATTCTTTAGATAGAAAAGATGATGCTAACTAGATATTCTAAAATTCATTAATGTGCCTAAAGCGGTTTTAATTTTATAACGCTAGTCCACGAACTTTTTGATAACCCCTCGTACTTTAACGTATTGGAACTATGTATACAACGGGAGATAACCCAGTCTGACTTACCCAACAGCTTCTTCTATTTCACTTCGTTTAAATAGTAGAGGCTTGATATAGTGAAATAGTTCGGGCTTGCTTTTTTCAGACTTGGTAAAACATGTAATCCTGTCTGTTTAGGAAATGTGTAATCTGGCATAGCTTGACGAATAGATTCTCGTGCCAAAGTAAATTATGCTATAACTAAATGTTATGAAACAATGAATAGAAATGGAAATCACTAGTAGAAATATAGTATTGAAATTGAACCCTGATATTTTTTCATATAGTTATTATCCTACGCAACACATTTAAGGTTACAAATGGAAATAACAGCGATTTTTTATGATAAAAAATACATACTTTATTAGGATGGGGATTCTTTTTAGGACTTAACTGATATCGAAAAAATGTAAGTGGTTTAAATCTACATGTCGGGGACATTTAGATTTTTTATTAAGAATTGTCACGTGATGTCGACGTCATATAAATTTAGCAATTAAACTTGCAGTTTAGAGGTCATCTGTAAATTCCAGTATTGCAAAGGCATAACCAACTTAAAAATCTTTGTTTAATTTATAATTCTTTTCAACACTATATGTAGTTTGTGAAAAGTGCTGCTAACCTATATAGATTCCCTTTCTTAATTGCTACAATTTAATTTGTTGGACGGCAGGTTGAATATTTTGCTGGTCAAGTACATTAAATATAGCTATAATTAATTTATTTGCAAGATTTCATGAGGTTCGCAGCACTTTTCAAATATCTTAATGCTTCTTGAGTTTATTTGTAAAAACTTGACAAGATACATTTAGGGTATGCCCTTGCAATAAATCGATTTTTTAGGGCCCTTCCATTAGTTTTTCAATGAATCTGCATACAACCACACGACAGTATCACTTGTCTAGAGAATGTACGGACAGTCTATAAATAAAATGCTAAAAAAGACATCGCATCCAAGTTAACGGCCTTTTATTTAAATGCAAAATATATTTTATTTGAGAACAAAAGATATTTTTCATTGTACAAAATTTGACTTGATCAGCCTCTCACTGTGTACAAACTGCGTCATTTTTGAGAGATTACGTCACATTGACAAATACTATTAGTTACACAGTCAGTTAGTGTCCTAATACGGATTCATACAGGGTGTGAAATGGAAATCCGTATTGGGCGAGGCGAAGCCGAGTCCCAATACGGATTTCCATTTCACACCCTGTATGAATCCGTATAAGATCACTAACTGACTGTGTTACGAATTTATCCCGCTGAAGACCTTTATCGATATAAAAAAATATTTGTGTATATTATGAAAATATTAAGTTTTAATCCAATAACAATCAACATAAAATATCGTTACAGTATCAAGAAATTTAACTAAACTACCTACGTAAACCGTTTCTTAGCTGCCATTTTTATTTACAATAACAACGCTGCGAACGGAATCGCGTGTCCGATTTTCATATTACGCCTCGACGGAGACGTAATACGCAAAATTTCAGGGCGTCAAGTGATCAGCTTTTATCCAATCAGCAATCTACAAATTTGTCTGAAGCGGGATAAATTGTGTTGTGTGGAATTTAACAAACGACATAACTGCATGTAATAGTAAGTTTGTTAGAGGGATACAGCTATCCAGCTGTTTGAAATAGCAAATAAATTCATTTTGTGATATTTTGAAGACCTTATATTATGTGTGACGTCATAGTAAAAATTTCCCGTACAAATTAGGCACCACCCCATTACTTTAACCTTAACTGTGCTGCGTGTCCGTCCTTCCGTCTGTTTGTCCTCAAAATGTTCGCCCTGATATAACTTTTAACTAGGTTAGACTATGGCTTTCATATTAACATGTGTTTTTTATGTTACTTTACCTTTCTAAGTTACCACCAGATTTGACCTCTTGATCCTTTGAATTTTTTTTTAAATTTTCACCAAACATTTCAAAACTTGTCCATAACATTTGAAAAGTTAATGCTAGCGAGGGTTCTTATATCCCACTTTGTATTTTTTGCAGCAAGGTATTTCAAGGGGCATTAATATTTTTTAGCTTTTTCTCATTGACTCAGGAGTTTGACCCATCTAAGCATCTTAAACCTTAGCCCAGAAGAGTTTATGCGATAGTAATGCGTCTGGCGTCCGTCTGTCTGTCTGTCTGTAAACAATTTTTCAAAATGCTACTCCTCCTACAGTTTTGGTCCGATTTCAATATAACTTGGCACAGAAATAGACTACTCAAAGATACATAATTCTGTGCATCGGTTTATGATTTCGATGAACGGTGTTGCCATGATTATTAAAAATAGAAATTTCTGTGAAATGCTTAAAAAATGCTACTCCTTCTACAGTTTTGGTTCGATTTCAATATTTCTAGGCACACAAGTAGACTACACCTAGATACTGTAAATCACGTTTTATTTGCGAGTACTTTATTTTCGCGTAATTACGCGAGATGGTATGCTCGCGAAAATTTCATTCTCGCGTATAATAGAATTCCTAAAGATTATAAAGAGCAATGACCACAATTCGTGAAAATTTTGTCTCGCTCATAAAGAGTCTATGACTTTCTCGCGAAAATAAGGTGTCGCGAAAATTAAGTGATCTACAGTACATAATTCTGTGCATCGATTTTAGATTTCGATGAACGGTGTTGTCATGATTACTAAAAATAGAAATTTCTTTGAAATGCTTTCAAAATGCAACTCCTCTACAGTTTGTATCCGATTTCAGTATTTCTTAGCACACAAGTAGACTACACCTAGATACATAATTCTGTGCATTGGTTTTTATTTTGATGAGCGGCAAGGGTCATTTTTCTATTTATAGCTGTTTTAAAGTTTCAAGTCCCAACTGATACTTTTCTCTTCCTTTGTTTTCAGTATACACCAGTAGAGCTACAGTCTCGACAGAGACTTCTAGTTTATTTGTTTACTTTAGGCATGAAATGCTAAAATTTCGTAAATATGATTTGAAGATTATCAAACTGTTTTTGTTTTCTGTAAATACTGTATAAATCCATGTTTTCTTTGTTAATATATTGGGTTTTTTTTCTTTACATATTTGTTTATTTATACTACCCGATTTCTCATGTATGGTCTTTGGGTGTTTATTAAAGGTATATCAGTCTATGTATGTAAAAATGTGTATATTTTTTTATGCATTTATTCTTGTTTTTGTTATTTATATTTTTAAGTTTTAACCTTTTGACATCGAAAGTAAACATTCCCGGTCCAAAGGAGGATACAAATACAAGACTTTAAAATTACTTTGATTAAAAGCTTGCATTAGGACTACATGCCCAATTAGTATATAATATCCCAGTTTGGTAATAAATTAACGGTGCAAAAATTAAGATTTTTATTTTGCAAAAAATATCATACATGTTGATTCGCATCAAAATACTAAAATAGGAATAACATTTGGAATGCAATTTTCTCTTAAGCCCTACAAATTTTTAGTTTTATACCTTAGAAGTTGAGCAACTTCCCAGGGACCAGTCCCCTGATAAGTGGCAAACAGAGAAACTTCATCATGCAGAAATTATTCCTTTATAAATTTATTGATGCGGAACTTGAATGTTGACATCCAAAATAAAATTGTCATTTTCGTTCACTGTGAATTTATGTCCCATCTGGGATATATTACGCAATGGGGATATTTTATCCCATTTGCATGAGTGGTCCCAACCGGTTTACGCGATCAATAGTGCATTTTTAAATGCATGCTTTAATGTTATCTCTTAAAGAAGCTATTCAATTAAATACATACATGCAGCTCTTCATAGTAGATAGGTTGAGATTTTACATGTGTTCGGCTACATCTAGAAGGAAAATTCCTAAGTTACTCGCATATTACGTCATCAGTTTTAATGATGACAAGCTAAAGTTTTCTAGATTTAGAATATTATTGAGATTTTACATGTGTTCGGCTACATCTAGAAGGAAAATTCCTAAGTTACTCGCATATTACGTCATCAGTTTTAATGATGACAAGCTAAAGTTTTCTAGATTTAGAATGAGACTTTAATAGACTTTAATATAAAATTATTTTAAATGAGGTAAAATCTTTCATATCTATGCTCACATTTACAAAATTTGCTTTATGAAGCCGCATATCAGCTTAAAAAAACATCGGCCTAAAATAAATTTCAAAGAGACGTAGGTGCTATCGTGTCGATAAAGCATTTTTTTCACGTGATGTACGTGTACATAGTTTTAGGCAGCAGTACAAGATGCACAATTATTTATTTATCCCTCAATTTTATCAGAATTTTTTTTATGTACATGCAAACTTTAAAGCGTCTAAACCGTTGTCAAAGCAACTATTAATCATCTGAAACAACTTTAATATAAAGTGTGACCATGGCGCAATGTCTTTGGAATATAATCTTTCAATTTCGGACCTAGCAAGTGATAAAGAAGCTTTACGGGTTTTTTTCCGATGACGAAGAAAATATTTAGCAGTTAACCGACGAAAAACATGCACGTGTCGCCAATAAATACTAGTAGTCATGATTTGGGGTTCATTCATTTGATTGGAGACGAAGACATTGTCACTGCATGTTGAAAATTGCCTTCGAAACAAGGGTTGTCCGTCCGTATAAGGTAGTGGTCTCAGAGTGTTTATTACATAAAGCCAAATGCATTGTGCACCTCCTATTTTCCTTTTTGATCCGACATATGTTTTGGGTTTCGCAATATTTGTTTTCCTATTTTTTGTTGTTGCTGTTTTGTTGTGGAGGGGGGGCATTGAGAGTGTTTTACTAACATCTCTTGTTTGAAACTTAAACTGTATGAATAC
>PRKT01000434.1:182128-208345 GCA_003671525.1 Saccostrea glomerata | reverse complement strand
TGTGGATGTAATGATTAGGTTCTTTAATTGTGCTCATTGGATTTAAAAATTCGAAGCTTTTATTAGTTTCCATGGAAAGGGGGGAAAAGTCAAAATTCTTGAACTTCGATTTTTAAATCAAAGTACTGAAAGTACAGATAGGTTTGATGGTTGTCCAAGTTTGAGTTCTAGAAAAATGTCCATCCAATTGAGCTAAAACCTTTTTAAGGCTAATAGGCATGTTGTGTAGATGTATGGAACAAAGGTCATTTTGTGTGCATACGCATTTACGTGCGGATGCGTGCAACATTAAATGACTTGTATACTGAATATTGCTTTAACTTTTACACTTTTTTGATGAAATGCTCATTTCATAAGGATATTATATAAGGATATATTAATAGTGTAGATAATATGACATTGTCAGATTAGCACGAAATGATGTGCATGCACGTGCACTTTGCTCTGATTGGCTGAAACAAAAATTTTAATATCTCTTTCTTTTTTGATGAAATACATTGAAATTTTAAATAAGTCATGCATTACGACAAGTCATGCATTACTACAATATGATATATAACAATAATCATGAAAACATGTGCATGCATGTGCACTGCAATCTGATTGGCTAAAACTTTAAATGGCTATAACTACTCTAGTTTTGAACCAAACAGGATGGGATTTATAACTTGCATATGCATGCACATGCGCTTAGCTCCGATTTTAAAATCAAAGTACCGAAAGGACTGATACGAGTTGATGGTTGTCCAAGCTTAGCTAATGGGCATAGTATTACTGATGACAAAATGAAAATTCTCCAGTTCGGGAAACATACGCTATTGCTTGCAATAGCAGACTTTCTAGTCATTATGTCGTCCAGAACGAAGTTGGGGACGACATATTGCGATTGTATGCATGTTTAAATACATCCTCAGTCTATCAGTAATATGATCATTTTTTTGCTAACTGTTGTTGTTGAAACGCAGGTAACAAAATTCGATGATGATCAGCATGCACAAAATTTTGCTGGCTAACTGTGACCTCTTAGCTTCGGACGTAGGAAATATTGATCCTTAGTAGTGCCTGACGCCATGGCATAAGGCAAGAAAAAAAATGCTCAATAACAATAAAGAACAAGTATATAAAGCTAAAAAATAAAAAGATAAAATCACCCTTATACTTCATCAAAGTTAAACCTATTGTTGTTATATAAAATTTAACGATGCTTTTTTCATTCGCTGCATCTAATAATTCCTTATATCATTCATACTTTAACTGAAACTTGTTCTTTTCACCTGTGTGCTGTTCTTAAGCCCGGCTTTCAGTACTTGCAGTACTTTGATTTTTATTGTTTTTTGCACAACATATCAAAAAATTAATGTAGGCGACGGTTGTGGACACTATTTTCTGAAGGAAAATTACCCTTGACATTGGCTAAGGTGAGACTTTTTCTGATAAAAATACAGATATAGAAATGCATCACATTTATGACATCATAATTGTAGAACGGTAATCCGTTTTGCCATATTCTTTCCTGATTTATCAAAGTCATATACTTAACTAATATTTATGCCAGTTTCAAAACATTTTGATGACATTGCATTTTTAGGGCACAATGAAGCTAAAACCATACCTTCTTCTTGTGTTGTTCTCTTTGTAATTGACATCACTGGGCGCGGGACTATTGAAATTGTCATGGGAGGCCCGTATAATTTCAATCTATTAGTCAACATTTCTTTCAATCAACATTTCTTTCAATGCAAAATTAATGTACAATTTAATTTCACAATATAATAGAAATACACTTAACAAAACTTCTAGGTGTTCACTCTGATAAATGTATTTATTTGAAAATTACTGCATAGAATGCCATGATTTTTTTTCACATTATTACATCAAATGAGTCTTCTCAACAATTGTTGAAAGAAAATCAGATATTACTGATGAAGACCAATGTTTCGTGACGAAGCTTAAAAACAAAAAAAAATCTGTACTGTGCGGCACGTGTTTCTTTTAATTAGCATCTTTTTATTAGCAATCCAAATTTTGATAACTGAGTTCACTAAAAAACACAAAACATTGGCAAAATTACCATTGAGAAAGAAGGGAGAGCTGTTGGAATGTTGATATCTAAATCACCCTTGAACAACGTTTTACTCACTTTTATTCTTGTACTTAATTGTCCTTGATATTACTTTTAAAAATTAACAACCAGAAATTAACAACCGAATCAAAACCCATTTTTTATAGGCTAAGCGCCATTTTCATCGCCAATTTATCACAAATTGAAATCTATGGCACAAAAATGAGATAAACATAGTTTCACAGTCGATAATCTACCGGGTAGGTTTATCAGTTGTAAACTATAGTTTACGGACGGTAAACTATAGTTAACAACGTTAATCTATATCTTACATCCGTAAACCATAGTTAACGCGATAATCTAAGTTTCACAATCGTAAACTATACTTAACACTGAAAACAATCATTTGCGATTGCAAAACATAGGTTATCTGATAAATACAGTTTCAATATTTGTAAACTATAGTTTACAAACCGTTAACAATAGTTAACGATCTGATAAATATAGTTTCACGATTTGTGAAACTATGATTAACAACTCTGAACTACAGTTTACGATTGTAATCTATAGTTTACAAACGTTAATCTATGTTTATCAACAAAATCTATTGTTACCGCCTTATTCAGACAGATAAACTTAGATTAGCATTCGTTAACTATAGTTAACGACCGTTAAATATAGTTTTACAGATGAAAACTATTATACTTAACGAATCGTTAACTAAAGTTTACGGTTTGTAAACTATAATTTACAGCATAGTTTACAGTCGATAAACCTAGTTTATCAATTGTGAAACTAGGTTTATCTCATTTGGCGTGCCATAGAAATTTTTGGATAAAATTTTACCAAACCGGAAGTGACCTTGATCTTTGTCTGAGGCCAAGGTTTTGCGTCACACCAGGTTAAAAGAGTCACTTTGTTAAATTGTCATGAAACAATCTGAAACATTAAAACAATTTCAATCATATGAAAATGATAAGAAATCGGTGCTCGCGCCAGTCAAATACCATCTCAAACAGTCTAAATCATCCTCAAAGCGATGCACTTGCGTTATAAACACCCAGGATATTGACCAAATGGTCTCTTTTTGATTGATTGATTGATTGTATACTGTTTAACGTCCCTCTCCAGAATATTTCACTGATATGGAGACGTCACCATTGCCGCTGAAGGGCTGCAAATTTAGGCCTATGCTCGGCACTTACGGCCTTTGAGCAGGGAGGGATCTTTTTCTTGCCACACCTGCAGTGACACGGGGCCTCGGTTTATACGGTCTCATCCGAAGGACCGCCTCATTTAGTTGCCTTTTACGACAAGGAAGGGGGTACTGGGTCCTATTCTAACCCGGATCCCCACGGGAAGCCTCTGCTTCATGATGCACTGTCAAATCCCGGAATCTGAATCCCATTTAAACATTTGGGATTTTATAAGGAATATCAAAGCTCCCCCTCCACACAATTTCAACGGTTTGGAAAAATGTATACAGAAGCAGTTGGGTCAATCTTCTATTCAGGGGTACATGTATCAAACAGTAAAGGATGTCTTGCAGTAATAAAAGCGTGTGTAGTTCCTGCTCCATAGAGATTTTTTGTGTAAATTTTCATTTTGAGAGTACATGATATCATTTCCTTGACACTTTGCTTAAAATTCTGACTAGGCACTTACATCAAACCAAATTATGCATCAATAATCATGAATTGAAGAAAGTATTTATTGTATGCGTTTGTTCTTTAAAACTTAAAAATGTTAAGCGAACACTTAGAAGTTTGTTTCAGTGTACAAGGAATCACCGTGTAGGTAGTAGAGTGTGCCAGGGACATCAATGGTTGTTGGAAACATAGGATAATTTGCAGAACGGAACGGAGCATACTCTACTAAACAGGCAGTGTTATTTTAAGTAAAGGAATTTGACGTTGCATTGATTGATTGTACATGTATGTTGTTTTAAGTCACTAATATATTTTCCCTTATATAGAGATTCCATCGAAGACCAGTGAAAAACTTCAAATTTTGACTTTTAATTGTTATCAAGGTCATTGATCAGTAAGGGATCTTGATTATTGCAACGTCTGCCAAGGCACAATGCCAATGTTTTTAGGATCTCATCAACGACATCATCGGATATCAGAAAGACCAACAACTTTCACATCAAATTATATAGCATATGGAAGAGGAAACTTTTATCGACTTACGTCAGTCGCTGCCGAGATATAAAATTATGGAACTATATTTTGTGGCGGAAGGTGTTTTAGAAAATAATAATAATTTTATTTCTTTTGAACTTAAACATTACTGTTAATTTTAGATTTCTGTGTTTTAATGCTGGTTGTACACAAAGCCGTGTTTTGCTGTGAAATGTTTATGCTGGTTCTGAAATATCTCCCAAATTATTTCTTATGAATTCATTCAGCGAATTGTGACAAAAAGGTCAAATAATTAACTATGCGAAGCTATTTGAAGCTTGTTTTTAGTCACAATTTTAAAGTCTCTTTTTTAAAAAGACTTTGAGTTCGTTTAGTTTCATGCTTTAGTTCGATAAAAATATTGGACGGGAAACGTGGAATATGTCATTTTTATCTAAGATTCAAATTTCAGTGCAAAAACGTCATATTAAATGTACTGTAGCGCAAAAAGAAGCATTATGACCCCCATTTTTTAAAATGAATTTTTATAAACAAGGTACAGGTATGTATGTAAAAAATACACCTGGCAAAAAATGTCTAATACTTTAAATATCAGGATCCAACGTCGTTAAGTCTCCTCCAAAAATTGTTGGAATCATCTGTCCTCAAAATTTTTGAAACGACGACTAGATGGACTTTGACATTATGAGATTTGACAGTTGTTTGTCTCCTATTACGAAAGCTGTTCAAAAATAATTGAGATATTTTACTTTTGCTCCATAAAAGGCCAGGGCAGAGATAAATATCTTTAGGTTAATAAATTTCAAACAGCCCTCGTATAACAAGAAAAAAAAAAACGAATTTGCTGATTTATCAGATACATCACGATATATCTCTATTTTGGAATATCATTAGTTGTGTAGACCAAATATGGACAAAGAAATTTCTGACCAAAACCTTAAGGTTTGCTTTCTATAATATTGGGTAATGCTAAATGATTACAAATTGTCTTTGTCTCTTTCTGTCTGTCTGTCTGTTTTACTCTCTCTCTTTCTCTCTCTTTACAACTTTAGTAGATATAACTCAATACTATATTTTGACCAAAATAGTTGCAAATGTTTACTATTTATATTATGCCAATTTTAGACAATTTTTTCGCTTCAAAAAGGGAAAAAGACTCGTCTCGGTACATATGTTGTCGCCAGCGACAGTATACATATTTATTGTGCTCCTTATTATTAGTATAAGCATCATTCGAGGTTGACAACAGCATTCTATGACATTCTTCTCATCGAATCGTCAAGCAACGTGATACTTTCTATATCAAAATTGTGTAGTGTCATTACATTCTTCATTAATACGTCATGCACAACTACAAGAAATACCCTTAGATATTTTATTTTTCATTTCTATTCATCAAAAATATTTCATTTTTATGTTTTGTGCCTCATGGGCAAACCATGTCAAAGATTATCTCATATTTTCTTTATAAGTTTAAAAAAAACATTTATTATGATTATTTATTTAAAAAAAAAACAGGGCACTACTTATTTCCGAAAAAAAACCTCACTTATATTTTAACAATTACTCTTCTATTTGAATGGACAAACCCTTGTATACATATGAATACTTGATCAAGATTAATATGGTAATCATTGGGGATACAATTGCGTACCAGATGTAAAATATGTACATCCTGTAGACACATTACAAAGATCCGGAGAACAATTGCAGAGCTTTTGACATCTTTTACCATAATGAGGATAGGGGCATTGTTCACTGCAGTTCTTTCCAACATATCCATCCATACATGCTAAAATTAGAAAAACAATTTACAACAAAATTGTGTCATGAAAAATGCAAAGCCATCAGAAATTCAATGTAAATACCTAATAAACTTAATGCATGTCTGTTCTTGGTCTTTCGGGACTTCATGTACTAGGGATAGACATTTAGGTTAATACTTAATTTTTCACTTTAAAAGTTACAAAAAGGTCATAATTAACCTGAACAATTTGGAATCTTCTCGTTCCATTCATATCCTGAACAACACCCTTTATATCTATAGAATTAGATAAATTGGATGCATAAATCGATGGTAGGAAAATATTGTTGGGAAATATCAAGGCAGAAACAAATGATAGTGATCAATTGTAATATCTTTTAAACACATTTTAGAATTAATCATTTAAAGTACATGTACAATACTTGCCCATCGCATTGTTTGTCCACACAACTAACAACATTTATTACAAGAAATATATAAAATTTGGTCTGCACCAAATTTAAAATCATTTTATTTTGAAACATATACTACTGATCAAGTGATCTTTGTCGATATTCCTCATACAGTTATTTAAAACGCATGATTTTCATATTTGCCGATTGTTATTTTAGATCATTATAAGGAAATTATGCTATCTACTATTTTTCATCTGAAACGCGGAAATATGTCGTTTAACTCGTACAAAGCAGAGCTTAGTTTAACTATAAATATTTATTTTGTAAATGCAGCTTTTTTGAAGAGTTTAAACACTTATGTTTTTTACATTGAGACGTTGAGAAAATTGTATAATGAAAAGATGAAAGAAACTGACTAAATTGAAAATAATAAAAAAAGTTTTAGCACTCCCTTATTCAAACATAAACAAAATACTTTAGACACCACGCTTGCTTAATTTAATATGGAACTAAATGCAGTTTACCTTTCAAATACGTTTTATTCTGTTCTTGTATGATGTTTCTGATACTCCTTTATATTAATTTCAATTTATATCCTTTTTTAATGTTTACATCAGAACCAGATATTTCTATGGTCCCAAACTTTCAGTGGAATTTGAACTTTACCGTATGAAGCATTCAGAGGATATACATGGTGAACGCGGAATTTCAATGATTAAAACGTTAACGAAGAATTAAGAAATGCTTACCATACTAAGAGCAATGCCTTGCAAAAACAAGGAAAACATTTTTAGAGGTAGCTGTTGGTAAATGAACCGCCTTAAAATGTCCAGGCCGAAAGAGAATCCAGACCCAATATCTTAAATGTGCTGTTTGGTTTTTATCCTACCCCAAAATTATTCCTATTCTAAAAACAGGGATTGTTCCGAGAATCGCTAGCGCAAAATTTCTATACAAATGAAATTTTAAGTTAACTACGAGGGTTGTTCGAGAAGTTCGTTGACGATGTTGATCTTCGTTATATTACTCCCAACAAAGTTATAAAAAGCAGAATATAATGTCTAAAAAAATATTTGATTTTTGATGTGTGACGTTTAATTCCATTTGATTTAACATTATTTTTTTAAGTTTATTCAGGATTTTTTTCTTGAGTAAAACACAAAACTGCATCGTAATCTAATGCCCCGTGCCGTGACATTCTAAAACGTCATATTTTCTGTCATTTTCAATGAAGACTTCCTATCTTCTGAAATTTATTTCTTCTCAACAAAGCAAAATATTAAGCCATAATTTGGAATAGAACTCGATGTAACAATTCTTAACTTGAATTTCAAGATTTTTTTTCGTTTTTGCTCCATTTTGCAGAGAATATGACTTCATATACTATTTAGTATGGAACACCATCACTGCCTTATAGCATACAACTATGCATTTATTATGTCAATTTATAATTACGTGATGTGAACATATCTTTACGTTATGTCCATTTTTTATGAGATGATGTAAATACATCTTAACATCATGTCAACGCTGCATTACATGAAGTAAATACATCCTTTCGTTATGTCAGCACTTCATAATTTGAAGTAAAAAATTAATTATGTGAAGTGATAATGTGTTTACATTGTGTTAAAACTTTATTACGTGAAGTGAATGTTTCTTTACATCATTTCATTTCTTTAATATGTGAGGTCAAAACTGGATTACATCAGGTAAATTGTGTTTTATAATTAAACTTATCATTACATTAAGTCAAAAGCCCATTCCTTTTTGAGAGTGTATATTTCTATTATATCAAAGCATTATTACGTGATATGGATTTATCTTTATTTTACGGCGAGGGCATCATGATGTGAGGTGAACACATCTTACTTTTATGTCAGTGCTTTATTACGTGGTGTAAAAAGTGTATAACATAATGTGAACATATCTTTATATTATAACAATACTTTATTACATTATGTCAAAACTCCATTCCGTGATGTGGATATATAATTACGTTATGTCAACTCTTTCTTATGTGATTTAAAAATATCTTTATATTGTGTTAACTCTTTATCATGTTGATTCTAAAAGTTCATTACTTGATTTAAAATACATTTACATTATCTCAAAGCTGTATATCTAGTATATAATGAATGTTGACGACCGTGTGTTTATGACTGGCAAGAAGAGGGGAGGGGTCCTGATTGATTAGGACAAATTACAGGCACATAATATCAACCCCCCTCTTTTCCCTGACATAACTTTACCATAGAAAATGTAATATTCATTGAAACTGTACAGCCCCCCACCCCCACTTCTTGTTGAAGTATAGTCCAATAAGGGTAATGTAATATATCTGGGAAAAAATGGGACTGATTGAAGTTGGACCCCTCTCCCCAAATTAGGATTTTCGGATTGGACTTTTTTTCTTGGCTTGTCAAGTTTTTTTCGGGTAAATGATTTTTTTTCTGGCTGGCCTCCTCTTTCAAAAAAAGATGCTACGTCACCGGAGTTAGTAATTTTTTTTAATCATTCCAGGGCCAGAATTCTCTTACAAAAATCTACCAGTCGCTCATCTAAATCAATTGAATATGCCTTAGTAAGCATGCATGGGCACATATCAGTGGCAGATATGGGAATCTTGAACAAGGAAGGGGGCAGTATATGGTTGGAGACCAAGGACGGAAAGCGGAGAAACTTTCAGGCTTTATAGTTTTATAGAAAAAAAGTTTTCAACTTACTTCAGCTGAACTTAATGTGAAACTAATGCAATGTCCTACAAAGTTTAAGACTTTTATAAAAAAAAAAACAATTCAAAATAAAAAGAAAAAAATGATTGCTGCACGACTCATAATATTGGATTTATTTAATTATAAGATCAAAGTAAACCCCATTGAATTTCGACGTGACTTTAATTCACAGTCGCAGTGTAAAGGCTTCGCATGTTTCAAGATTGTCAATCATTTGTCGCTTAAAATTTTCATTTAAAGATGTCATTCCGAAATCGCTGAGAATCTCTTCTACGACAGTTTTCTCTCCCGACATTTTTAGTGCTTGCGGAACGCGGAAAATACGTTATGCTCATATAAAGGCCGAGGATAACCGTGTTCGCATAACGTAATAGAGAATCGACATAATGTAGAAGAGTGCGCACAGTACGGCATGAGCTTTTCACATCAGTTAATAAAAACTAAGATTGTCATGAAAAGTAAACATAACGAAATGAAAGTTGACGAAATAAAATTGTAGCATGTGTAAATGTCATAAAGAGTTGACATAATGTAAAGGAAAGTTAACACAATGCAACAGTAGTGTGGGTAAATGTCATAAAGAGTTGACATAATGTAATGGAAGGTTGACACAATGCAATAGTAGTGTGGGTTAATGTAATAAAGAGTTGACATAATGTAATGGAAGGTTGACACAATGCAATAGTAGTGTGGGTTAATGTCATAAAGAATTGACATAATGTAATGGAAGGTTGACACAATGCAATAGTAGTGTTCTGCTATAAGGCAGTGACGGCGTTCCATAATTTAGTGTATTATTTGTAACTTTCTTAATTGTGACCTGCTCCGCGATCCGATTTTCGAATTTTTAAAAGCTGGATAAGCTTTTAATAAATCGTGATTTAAAAAAAAAAAGATTAATTAAATGATTTAAATTCATTGCTAAAATATTTCTACCAATTTGAATAACGTCAAATAAAAAAGATATGGTTGAAGTCCACATTTTTTTCGAACAACCCTTAGGCTATGTATGTACAAGTTTTAGTTCTCGCGTTTATCAACTTTTTTCTTTGAAAAATTGCGCAGACATCAGTTTTCAAAGGAATTTTTTGTCAGAAAATATAGACATAAACATTGTCCACATGTGGTTCTTCTGATAAAATAATATTTATAGTCTTAACATTTGAGAAGCTTTAGAACATCAACCTAGATATGTGCATGTACCAGTAATCCGTTTTTTTATGATGCGATATCGGGTATCATGAATGAGGTTTCAAATACTCAGTTTTTAAAAACAAAAATACACAATGTATCCATAATACCTCATGAAGCATTAGATAAAGTTATCCTTTCAAGTCCACTCTTCCTTTTTGCATATATCTATCTATGAAATGATGATAACCCTTCAAAGTAAAGTGTTTTTCGTTGAATTTACTGAATTGACTATTTCCTTTGTAAAAATAAAAATTAAAAAAAATGTAGCGGGAGAAGCAATAAAGACAATATTCTATTTCACTGTTGATGATGTTTATTACAGTTGACTTGTATAAAATGAATCATCATATACCATCATATAGTAGATTCTGCAAAATAATATAAAATACATTTACTAAATTTGAAATCACATATAACAGCAGAATCTTTTGTCATCATAAAATCAGATAATTACTATTATATATTAATTACATCATAAAATAATGAATATTGACACATATCAATGAGTTATACCTCTTGACTTTAAATACAAATTATATTACTCTTTAAATATTCACTTCATAATACATGAAGTGGATAATAACCATTTACAATAATATACATGTACATGTAGCCACATACCAAACTATAGGTATGAATCCATGCATCTCTATTGTATAGGTCTATTATATAATTTGTCTTGTGAAGGATTTTCTACAATTCATTAATAACTTTCGTACACTATAAATCTTTTGTGTCATTAGATACATTTATTACAAGTTTAAAATCAACTAGTTCATCAGCTTTTGACAAACTTAAATAATTTAATAAATTCTCTAATATGCTTCTTTCATTAAGTTTTTAATAGGAAAGTATTAATTTAAAACAAGAGTGTCAAAAAGTCAACTTACTGTCAGTGGTCTTATAAAATTCTCCAATAACACAAAAACACAACTATAGACTTTGACTGCTCCTGGGCTAGTAATTAGCTGGACACACAGGACAAAGGGGATCAAAGGTTTTGGCGGGAAAATATTGACCAATGGCTATTTTTACTTATGTATTAATTTAAGGTTAAAAGTTTAGTTTTAAGTTTAGAGCTCTAGAGATTTCTAGACTTTAATAAATTTAAAGTTGTTATAAATTTATTTACATGTTTTATGTTTAAATAAAACATATTTATTTTAAATTAAGTTTACTATTTAAAGTTATTTTATAACTTTCAATGGCATCTGAAAGAAAAATTCTTTAAATTAAAATCAATTTAAAATCACGACTATCCCCCCCCCCCCAAAATGAATAAATCTTACCTTGTCTGATTTTAAATATACATACCCAAGGAAATATTGATACCATTTAGTTTATAAAAAGAACATACAAACAACTTTGCTTTTTTTGATAAGGCAGAGAATCTACTTGACATGGCAATTGTTTAATACATGTAGTACACATGCAATGGAGCTAACAATGATGAGTTGTCCAGTTATAAATGAATAACAGAATATTTCAATTTTCTACATATTCATATTTGTGTTTTATTTTAAACGACGTGCTTTCAATAAGTTTACATTTTGTGCAGTTATATCCTTTTATAAGCCGAATTATGGTATTTTAAAGCCAATTCATATGTATAAAAATATATTTTGGATGCCACCAATTTTGCCAAATTATATATGTTATGCTACATTCACATACCAATTTTTATTGCATAATTATTTAATATTTTTCTTAGAAATCGTGTTCTAATGTTATTTGGTCTCCCATTCTCTTTTACTCATTCTTATGTAATATTTTATTATATGTTGACATTTCCTTATAAATGATTTTATTTGGTACAAACATGTCATGTGTTATTCGGCAGAAAACAAGCTCAACGTAGACGAAGGAGTGTTTTAATCCTAAGCATGAAAGTTGAACTTAAAAATACCTTTAAAAATGCCCTGTGCTCAGATTATGAAAACGTTTTTTTTCTTTGTTAAAAACTGACTGTAAGACTTTGAAATACACTGTATAAAATTTAAAAAACATCACAATCTCACTTAAAATAGAAAATTGTTAAAACGTTGTCTCAGACAATGGAACTGGAGAATAGAATTTTACGTTAACTTTATAAATCAAATGTTTGTAAATGTCAACAAGGAAATAGATTATGATTAATACATATTGTGTGTTATACATGTATCCAGTCTGAGTAGAAAAAAATAACAGAACATTTCTGAAAAATTCTTTTAGAAACAAACCAATAAGGCATATCAATTGGTTCGTATGCAGGTGTGTTTAATACGTTCATTATATACAATTTCCTCGATCTGTTAGATATAATATCTAAATGATGAAGGACTCAAATCTCAAATCCAAACTAAAATAATACCTCTTATACGTATAATTATACTCTTAGGCGTATAATTTACGTCTTATTTTTAATTTAAACGCAAAAATAACATTTGTCTAATGACATAATCTTTCTTTTTATTTCTCTTAAATTTTGCTTTAAAGCAGTACATGTATGACATACATTCGATATAAAACCTTCCGTCCATTCAGTAAAAAGAATATTGTTCTCCCATGCAGTTTTTTTTCTCCTCGGTATACATTACGCATGATTTCAATGAATTATTCTGGTGTCATCTACATTTTTGTGTAACTGTTGACATACATTAAAAAAAATCATTTATTTTATGTTATTAGTCCCCTCTGTAGAAGTTTTCTGTGTTTTTTTCTATGTCCGTCACTTTGTCTGTCTAGTTGTGCATCAGCCTGTCTAGCTGTTTGTCTGTACGGTACCTCGTGGGTTGTCACATTTATTCTAAACGCTTGCAGATATTCAGCTGATATTTTGAAAATAAATGTATCATGATGAGTTACAGATGAGGTATTAATTTTTTTCCGCTTCAATGATTTTTGGGCCATTTTAATATTTAATGAGAATCCTGTTTCACTTACCGGTAGGGGACAGATATCACTAATGCAATTTCCTCTTCTTATTCTTTATATGTTTATAATTCATCACTTTACTTGTTTGTTATTTCGAAACTCACCAAGATACATTCACATACCAAAAATCAAATCAATATCTGCAAGTTTTTAGAATGGAATTTTTTTAAAGAACTTAAATATACTTTTTTCTTTAAAAATCATTGAAGCAGCAAGAAATTTAGACTTAATATGTAACTCGTCATGATAAATTCACATACCAAGTATCATTGCAATGATTACAAGAGTTTAATAAAAAAAATGTGGAAAACCAAAACAGACAGATTGACAGAAGGACAGACAGACAAATAAACAGACTGACATAGAGACACAAATGAATCCTAAAGTCCACTCCAATTTAATCGGTAGGGGACTACTAACTTATAGCAAATTCAAAGAAATGAGGTCTACCGCTCTTGGTTTCTTAGTGGATATCATAATGCTATAATTTATGACTGTGTGAATCATGAACGCTCTTTTATATGTTATTCATAAGGAATCTTCACTGTTTCCCTTTAAAAAAAAAAATAAGGTCAAAATGAAGGTGATGGTCTTTGTGAAAATACTCGGAAATACTAGACTAAGTATGTTATTGCTGATAATACTCATGTAAAACATAAAAGGCTCATCTTTTCTCAATTAAAAGATAAGAAAAGATCTCAATCTAGAAAAAAATCGTTAAACTTCAAGGTCAATATATGTATCACAGAATCAAAAATCAATTTGCAATTTTTTTTTAGAAAGGCTTTGTCAAAGTTGATATACACGTGGAAATAAAAGCGCTATATTTTTCTTTCGAAAGTTTTAACGAATTTAAAGTAATGTTAATTTTTTTGAAAAAAGGAGTCAAACATCAAAAAGGTCAAGGGTCAAGCATTATTCTTTATCTAGAAAGATCTTACCATGATAATTTTCATTCAAAATATTAAAACACTCTCTACTTGTAATATTTTTCTTTAACTTAGAATAAATAGGTTTTGTCAAATATGCATGGATTTTGGGGAAATTGTCCCGCACAAGGTTATAGTTAATGTGACAGACAGCAAGACTTGCAGAGGAGTGAGATTAATTGCCCCCTCACTTTTGCAAAAACGGGTGACATTAAACCCAAATTATACACGCTTTTAATAACCAAACGAAATAGTGATCAAATAAAAGCAATCAGTTGGTACAAAAAGTGTTATGTACCCCAGTGATGATATAGGCATGATAGGGGGAAAAGAATTTAATAAGTTTTTTTGTAACAAGATTTAGAGTAAAATTTATCAATCACAAACGAGTGCTTTTGATTATTATGAAGAAATAAGTTTATACCCACTTGTGAAAAGAAAAGCACAGCCTGTTGACACATGGCAATAAATCCGATTACACTTGCATGTCTGTTGGCATCTAAAACCGTATTTTGGATACAGACATGGCTTGTTGCAGTTCAGTCCAACATATCCATCTATGCATGCTGCATTAAAGAAAAAATAAAACAAGATGTATTTGTGAAACACTGAAGCCCCATAAACACCTTATGGAGAGGGTTTAAGTTTCCAAAATGCACGTCCAGTTGCAAAGGCTAAATTGTCGGTTACCAAAAAAAAAAGTCTTGTTAAATGAAATATATTCATAAAATATAAAACATGTTCTACATGTAATTGTTCAAAGGTTATGGTCAAAGATGAGTTTTTTTATGTCCCCGTTATCGGAGATTTTGGGGTATATACATGTACATATAGTTTTTGTCGTGTCCCTCCGTCTGTCGAGCTGTCTGTTTGCCTAGATGTCTATCTATCTGCCTGTTTGTTTGTCTATTTGTACGCAAAAACTTAATCTTGCCCATAACTTTTTTTTGAGCTATGACTTTCATTTTTCACATTTGTATTTCTTGTGTCAAGACCTTTTTTGCAGTACCAAATATTTAAGCTTTTGACCTTGACCTTGGGGTTTGACCCATTACACAAAATTCCTTTTTTTTATTTTGGCCATAACTTTTGAACGGTAGACATTAGGACTTTCATACTTCATATTTGTATTCTTTGTGATAAGACCCTTCAACGATAACAATAACTAGTACTTTAGCTTTTTGACCTTGGAGATTCCCGTACTTAAAAAAACTTTAACCTTGGCAAAACTTTTGAACAATAAGGGCTAGGACTTTCATTCTTTACTTAAGTAATTCTTGTAAAAAGACCTTTCCTCGGATATTAAAAAAATGGCCCTTTTACCTTGGAGTTTGATCCTCTTTAGAAAAGAAACCGTGATCATTACTTCTGAATGATAAGAACTAGGACTTACATACTTCACGTAGTTAATCCTTGTTACAAGACCTTTCCTGATTTTTAAGAACTTTAACCGTGGCCATAACTTAAGAAAAGTAAGGACAAGGACTTTCATACTCCACAAATGTAATCTTTATGACAAAACATTTCTAAAAACAACAACTTTACTCTTTGACCGTAGAGTTTGACCTACATTTCAAATATAACTTTTGAACAAGTGTTGCCAGGGCTTTCATATTTGACAATTGTATTTCTTGTGAATAGATCCTTCTTTGATTGCCAATATATTTGCATTTAAGAAAACTTTAATCTTTGCTATGTTGCCATTCGGGGGCATTAGTGCTTCACGAACACATCTTGTATTTAAAAGGGTTAATCTCAGCGGTAAGCTAGAGAAAAAGATCAATAATATTCATATCTCTATCTACTCAAAGGATTTGTCACAATAAATACACAGTCATTGAAAGTATAAAAGCCCTAATACCAACTATTAAGAATAAAATTAAACCATGTCATTGTATAGTGCAAAAGTGAGTCATACTCCAAGGTCAAAAGTGAAGATGTCAAATTTAGTGATACATATAGAAAACAATGTCTTATCAAAGGAAATTTGTGAAATATGAAAGCCATAGCCCCACCAACTCAAAAATATGAGCAAGGTTCATGTTTTGCGAACAAGTAGGGAAACAGAAAGACAGACAGAAGGACAGGGAAAAAACTATATACTCCCGAATTTTCGATTAAAGGGGCATAAAAATGCACGTAATGATTAATAAAAACACCTTCAAGAGCAAATCAGGAACAAAATGTTAAAAAATACAGTTAACAATAATAACTTACGCAAACATGTTTGTAATGTTTCATTCCATACTGATCCCGAGCAACAACCATGATTTCTTTAAATGAAAATGTTTATGCAAAGCAATAATTTCTATCACAATTCTGAAAGCTTCTTAATTTTCGTTCTGAATTTATATTGCTTGAATATTACTCTTACATTGTTATAATAATCGTATTTATCTAAAACCATGTGTAGGTATAGCAATGTTTAAAAACATTAGTGACTTTATACCCTACTTATATCATATAAGTATAACAAAAATACTTGAACCATAATATAAAAAAATTTACAAAAACTTACATACCCATCACAACCTTGAAATTTTGCACAAGGAATAATGATAAGTATTATAAAAGTTTGCACAGCTTTAAACCCCGACATGTAAAAAGACGTCTTTTGGAATGTTTATATCCAACACTCAGTCAGGTCAATAGCGTACGGAAGTACAATGTATGGCTTGCTGATATATTTATATACCAAAAGGAAAATAACGATTTGTACTTTGCAAACTGAATGAATCAAACTCTAATAGACCTAAAAAGTAAAATTCTATGAAAACCATACTATACATGTTTTTTGTAGTAAATTTTGCTTGTCAAATGAATGCTCTTAAAATATTCAACAAAACTCTTTAAAAGTCTCGAGTTATGTATATTTTCAATAAAAATGAATGCAAAATAAGAAATATGAAGAAACGAATAGTATTCAAATCAAATTCATTATAAATTTCAAATTAGGAGCGGAGAAAACACGTACGGAAAACGAATATCAGATGTGGGATTAGGTGCCATGAAGGAGTTAGCATCCATTGCCGATCGGTCACACCCGCCATGTGCTCCATGTAATGATGAGGAAATAATGGGAAAATCCGCCAACAATTCAATGTGTATATAATAACCTAAATAAAAGTATGACAAACATCAGTCAGCAGTCAGACGAAAATTCAACGGTCTCGTAAAAATCATTTTATAAGTTCTATGGTCGATACCTTGTCAGCAAATATAATTTACCATTGAATCAAATGTTGAATGACGTTTTTATGCCCCCGTAAACGAAGTTTCGGGAGTATGTAATTTTTGTCGTGTCCGTCTGTCTGTCTGTTTCTCTGTTTGTCTGTTTGTCCACAAAAGATTTAACCTTGTCCATAACTTTTGATTTAGTGGAGCTGTGACTTTCATGTTTCACATGTATATTCCTTGTGACAAGACCTTTCTTTTGGTACCACCAAATTTGACATTTTGACCTTCGAGTTTGACCCACTTTTACACAAAAAATTCAAATTTTTACTTTGGCCATAATTTTGAAAAGTAAATACCAGGACACTTATCCTTCACAAATTTTTTTAATATATTTTTGTGGCAAGACCTTTTACATGATACCAACAACCTTGACCTTGGAGATTTACGTACTATTACAAACCTTTTCTTTGTGGAAAGACCTTTCATTGGATACCAATAACCTTGACTTTCTGACCTTGATCTTGAACATTTATGTACTTCTGAAAAAACTTTAGCCTGGCCATAACTTGGGAAGAGATGGTGATAGGGCTTTCATGCTTTACATTTGTATTTCCAGTTATGCCTAGGTCACATTTAAGCCGATGGTCGGGCGACTAACTTTTTCTGGTCTTGTCGGCTGAAAGAACATGATCGGCCGAAACAAGTTTCGGGAGACACGGAGCAGTCACATTATATCCTAGGAACACCGATGACTTGGATAAATAACACAAAAATCTTTTTTCTTTAGAAATCAGCAATATTTTTTCATAGATCTATATTCAGATAGGTAATGTGAGTAATGTTTGCAAGGCAAAGTGGCAGAATCTTTTCAAATTGTGACTCAATGTTGAAAATGTGTGCAAAATTTTGTATAGAATTGTATAAAAAAACGACAAATGGCGCATATCTAAGCAGCAAAGAATACTTAAGATTTCTTTATATCTTTAATTATTTATGTTATTTCCGTTCAAAAAATATATATCATTCCATGCATCAAAATTTTGTTTGCGTTATGTATCCTTAATAGGTTAAATATTCACAAGTCGGCTATTCGTCGCCCGATCATCGAGCTCTGAGCTACAGTTTGATTTTTACCGTCGGCCGAAATATTAGACACCCTTATTGTCCAACGACGGACGACCGACTTAATAAACTGACTGCCGATGGTCGGACGATGATCGAAGGTTGGTCGACGGATAACTTCAATTGAAAAACCGGCCACCGACGCAATAAAATTATAACTTGGACCGATGGACACAAAATTGGTCGGCCGACAAAAAAAAAAAGAGGTCAAAATCGGCCAAGACAACGGCCGATGAACTGCCGACTGTCATCCGAAGAATACCGATTTTGCTTCAAAACCCGTCGGCCGTTGGTCGTTTTTGGTAATGTGACTGGGGTTTTAGGAGACCCTACTCTGGGTACCAATACATAAAATTTGCATCTAAGAAAAGTTTTTCTTTACTATGTTGCCATACGGGGGCATCAGTGTTTCACAAACACATCTTGTTCACACTTATTTTTAGTCTATTATTTCTACATTGAATTGACAAATGATTTTTTCCTTTTTTCCGATTATGACAAGGATTACACGGCGGGTGTTACTGGTCGGCAGGGGATGCTCACTTCTCCATGGCAATTAATCCCACCATTAAAGTTTAGGAGAACTGTGATTGCTCTACTCCTATTTTGCATTGATTTATCGACTTATGATTTGGAATGCTTTTCGTTATCTCCATATCTCTCAGTTGATTTAATGATAAATCGTATTTGCTGATAAGGTCATTTTATCGAATATAGACCTTACGAAATTTTGACTTTAAACAAGACTGTTTATATTCATATTTCAGCACCTTGTTCGCCAATAATTTACCTCATAATAAAAATTTAGTTTTCGTAGAACATACTCTTGCATATCAAACCAACTGAGTGATTAAGGTATTCTTAAAACAACTTCAAAATGTGATGACTTCCACTTTTCAATAATCAACTTGTCTTACATACAATATATGTAACAATATACTTTCATCCCCTGCATAAGGAGTTCATATCGTAAAAGCAAAAGCGTGCTCTACATGTACGTATGTATAATTCTTTAACGAAGAAAATTATTGACAAACAAGTTAATGAAACAAGAATATAAGCAGTCTTGTTTAAAGTCATCATATCGTAAGTATTATAGTCGACACAATGACCTTGTCAATATATAAAATTTATCATTGAGTCAAATGCTGACTGACGTTTTTCATACTAATTGTAAGTCCATTATTTACACGTTGAATTCACGACAGATTTTCCGTTATTTCCCGATCATGACAAGACGAACACGGCGGGTGTGATCTGTCAGCAGATGATGCTCACTCCTTCATGGAACCTGATTCCACCTCTGATGTTTTAGAGGTCTGTGTTTGCTCTTTGTCTATTTCTTATGGACTTTTGAGCTTGAATTTCATTTTTTATTTCCATATATTTCATATTCTATTTTTCACCAATAATTACACCTACCTTTAATCTATACTGTAGCCACAAGTTAGGCTGAATTTGAAACTTCAAATTTGATTTGTATATTTTGTGCAGTGGTACAGCATACGAGGATAAAATAATCTGATTTAATATTTAGGGTGCTCATATTATACACAGTTAGCCCTAATTTATGACATCTTACAACTTGTATAAAACATCGAAAGCGGAAGACCATAATTCTTAGAATTTAATTACTAACATCTGTTCATATGATCTTTATTTCTTGGGATAGGCCATATGTTTAAACGTTGATCATTTGCATTGCTAATACTTTGATGGTATTCTTTTTACTCCTCTGTGCTGTATTTTGTCATTAGTATGTGCAATTACTAATATTATATGAAATGTTTGAAATATAGAGAAAGTTTTGATAAACAAGTTGGTTATTTTCTTTTATCCCCAGTGGTTCGATGGCTGAGTCATTTAAGAGAATAAGATTTTGGATAACATTCTTAAATCAGAAATACTGAATTGAGGACGGTTTTAAAACTCTTTGGCTGCGCATGCAGTAAGAGTTAGCAACTGTGAAATAAAGACTAAAGGGTCACTTTGGATTTACTCATCTTCTTGCTTTACTTAACTTGCTTAACAGTTGTTCACGAATTCTTCGAATATTGCTTAGTGACTGCATTATTTAAATGCAATGTAGAAAAAAAATCAATAATTAAAATGTATTATCACATTTATTAAAACTTACAGGTATATATCATATATCATCAAGAAGGCCACCCCTTCAAAGCATTTTACTGTTGCAAATGTTCAAGGAAAGACTTTTCCATTTCCCGACGATTTTGGATTCAGCATATTCATATTCTCTCCAAATAAAGTTCACTTGCATTGTTTGTGAAAAGACAAAAAAGTGTAGAAATGTTTCCTCCTTATCCACAAAATAGGATTCTCGAGTTTTGAAACATTCCCTTTTGTGTCAAATATTTTAAGGTACATTGTATCCCCTCTCCCTCTTAAAACGATTCTTCTGCCTGTAGTGTAAATGTAAAAGCAAAAAAAAAAAAAAAAAAAACGTCGGGTTGAAGGAGACTCTCAACAATATATATATACCATTTAGCAAACCTCGGTACATTCTGTCGCCTTCGTCAGTTATTATTTTTTTTTTTTACATTTTCACCATCTTCTCAAGGGCCACTGAACCAATTGTAACAAAACTTATGTGAAGGCCTAAGGGAAGTTTAATTTGTTAAATTGAGCTCCCTTGAAAGGGGCAATAATTAGGAAAAATAGACAAAAATAGGGAGAGCTCTTTGAAAATTCTTTTTTAAGAACGATTGGGCCAGACATGCAAGCATAAAACTAGTATCTGGAGGCATTCTGGGGTAATTTAGATTCTAAAGTATATACTAAAATCATTATCCCCGTGGATGGGGTGGGCCACAAAAGTGACCAAATAATGACCCCTGGGAGTAGGATCAAGCTAGATATTACAAGGTGGAAATCTTGTTAATAACAGATACTTGGGTGAGAAATAGGCTCATAGGCCTCTAACTTGTTATCGATCACAGGAGCAGCCGGTAGTTTGTAGTTGTGTTTGAAAGTGCACATTGGGAAATGAGACGTTCATTTTTTCTTGCGTAAATGGAAGAATTCTTCATATAAAATAAGCCTAAAAATCGATAGAAATCGATAAAAACTTTATCTTGACAGTTGTTATTACGTATCAATTTGTCTATCAATTTTTATACACATCAAGACCTGCTCCCTAGCATGGGCCTGCGTAAGACATTGAAATGAGAAGCTTTCTATGGCACGCCGATTGGTTCAAAAGTATTTTCTGCACGACCTTAAACAAAAATTACACGAGTGAGTCAAAACTTACACAAAGAGCGGAAAATACACACAAATGTATTGAAATTTACACAAACTATACAAAAACTACACAATCAACAAAATATTTACACGATATAACGAGAAAATTACACAAACGTAAAACGAAAACTGCACAAGTGAGAATACAACATCGACATAATATACGACGCATCCTCATTGCGCACATTTCATTAATATTCATTAGAGAACAGATCAGTGTGGCTTGGATGCTTGAAACATTAAAAAACGAGAGGATGAGTAATGTGTTAACAATATTCATCTTTTAAAAAAGATTCAGTCTTTCAGAATTTTGCAAGACTCTCAAGAATATGCCTAACGTGTTATATACATGGGGGGTGGGGGGGGGGGCATATAAACTGTATATTATTAGTTGCGTGTTTAATTGTTAGATTTTTTGTTTCATTCCTCTATATAGCAATATATCTTTTGAAAGTTTAAAACAATGATAATATCATAGTAAAGGTAAATAAATAAAAACAGCGTGAGTTAATACAGGAGAGTTAACAACAAAACAAACTCTTCTCCTCCACCCCCCACTGTGTTGTACTTTGGTAATAATTAAGGATGTGGATGTGTGACCTTTTCACATCGAGAAATTCCTCCCTACTGGGATGGAATGAAAGACACATGTACGCTAATCGATTTATAGTTATATGAAACTTCAATGATACCATTTGATTGGAGGTTATTAGCAATTCGTACAGAGATTTTGAAGCAATGTTGCTGTCATCTGGGTTTTGGAATTTGTCCAATGTGAAAAAGTATTACATGTACATGTAGTCTTAAATTTTGAACAATGTGTGGTGATTACATAAATACATGTATCCAAGAAAATGTAGTAAAATTATACAGTCGTTTTACTTAAGACCGCAGAACATTAACTGGCAAAATTGGAAATATACAGCTTACGTCATTTCTATCTGTTACAATCAAAACATTCAGTGATAGACAGCGTAATGGGCGGGTACAATTCGACGCGGACGTTTGGAAAACATCGGATTGAAATTGCAGATCGAAATTCATTTTCAATCCACCTCAGCTACGCTACAATTCGACGCGGACGTGTGGAAAACATCGGATTGAAATTGCAGATCGAAATTCATTTTCAATCCACCTGAACTGTTTTCAAAGCTAAAAGTGAATACTAGTATATGATCCAAAAATCAACTAAAAAACATACATTTACCAAACAGAAATGAAATATTTATCCCTTAATATTTTTTTTAAACACTGGACAAAAAAAATCAAACTGTACCAAAATTGAAATTATACTGTCTCTTGGGTCAATCAGTAATGTGCCTTCTAGCGTAGCTGAGGTGGATTGAAATTGAATTTCGATCTGCAATTTCAATCCGATGTTTTCCAAACGTCCGCGTCGAATTGTACCCGCCCATTACGCTGTCTATCACTGAATGTTTTGATTGTAACAGATAGAAATGACGTAAGCTGTATGTTTCCAATTTTGCCAGTTAATGTTCTGCGGTCTTATTTGAATTTCAACTTAATTTCTGGTTTTCTAGTGAGATTATTTTGAATAGATAAAGTGCATATTTATAAAGGAGTTAGACAATTAAAAAAATTATAATTTAAAATTATAATATGCAGATACATATGTAGTATCTCTTTTTAAAGGGGGGGGGGTGCCAAATAACCTTAAAAAAACCCTAATCAACAAGCAAAAAAAAAGGTAAAGCCTCCAATCTCGAAAATCCTATTTCGTTGAGGTAGTGAGGCACCTTCAATTCCAATCCAGCAACAAAATAGGGGGCTTTTCAGTTGAAATTTTACAATGGAAGTAGCTTCTTTTTGCAAAAAAAAAAAAATATTTATCATGTAATCGTCATTACGAATGAGGGTAACGCTCACAAGAAATGTCTTGTTTTTTTATTGAGTAGTTTATGACTGAAAATATGAGATTACATGGAAAAGAACTCAAAAGATCTCCAACGAAACTGATATCCTAATATTTTATAAGTATGAATACATGTGATATTAGAATAAAATATTTTTTTTTTATGTTTGGCGTTAGATGCAGCTAGGCGCAGATCCAGATATTTTTTCCAAGGGGGGGGGGGGGGGGGGGGGGGGGGGTCCATCCCAGTAAAAAAAAATCCAATCCCAGAAATTTCTTGACAAGAAAAAGAGAAAGAAAGGAAAAAAAAATACTGGCCAAAACGTCAAAAATCTATTTCGTGGGGGGGAGTTGTGTTATGACTTCTATTGCCTCAAATCTTTCACTTTTCACATCCATTTCACACACATTTTCGCGTTTACCGGGGGTTGGGGGTGTGGTGGGGGTGGGGTGGGGGTGATCAGCGTTTTCCAAGGGGGTCTATGGTAACTCCCCCCGACCCCCTCTAGATCCGCGCATGAGATCTAAATACATGCTGTATGCATCTAACATAATCCCAACATTCTTAAACTTAAAAAATATTATATCAGCCAAATAAATCGAATATAGGTATATATAATTTCCTATTCCGAGTGGTAAAGAAAATAAAATAGGTGCAAATGAAAAGTACCAAAATTAATTCTACAGCTTAATGATTATTATCAGCAATAATTCTGCCAACTTCATGAAGAATCAACTTTATTAATCGTTTCATTATGCGAGTGTTAATTTCATATTTATACAAGTAATTTCCGTTAAAGATGTATCTACAAATTAGAAATTTTCAAAAGCTCTAGAGATTTTATTTAAATAAAAAACAAAACAAAATAATTCTAACATTCTATTTTTTAGAAAATCAAGATTCTAGTCAAACGTACTGTTTTATCGTTAGGTACTTTTAGTTCGGAGTCGAGTATGCATAGTATGCATTTTTTTACCCGCATTATACGATTCCTTCTTGTCACAATTTTTGTCCGGCATCAGATAATACCTCCGTATATTGGTTATGTTCTCGGTCTATATAAGAATAACATAATATTTTCGAAAAACGTATTCTCACATATAGATCACATGGAAACACTTCATAATTGTTCAATTGACATTAGCTAGAAATCGGGTCGAGTTTTAGCAAAGAAATAAAGAAGCAAAATAAAGCACATGCCATCGTCAACGCCATTTTATTTCCATTCTCGATTACATCCAGCTAAGTATACATGAAGCGATAAAGAGTAGAGAAAAACAAGAACACAATTTTTAAGCGCTAAGCGCGCATATTTTCACGATCTTTTATTCAACGCCCTCTACCGACCGCATATATATCAGGGCTGCATTCAATACCATAGTTGCTAGTAAACTTACACGTAGTTTAATATATGCTACATACCCAGTTGTTTTGGAAAGACAGCTCGTCTACTCATAAGATGTTAAAATAAAAATCTTTTATACAATCATTACATTTATAACTGAAGTATGGAAAAAGCATGCAAAAATTGAATGTGTGTCACGAGACTTTACGATTAGATAAAGAACATTCCTTCAGTTAGTATACCGGTATATACAGCATGTCGCGTGATGCAAAGTGTTATCCAAGTAGAGGATATATAACAGGATTTCAAACTTAGCATAAATATTTATATTCTTTACGTGGCTGCTATTCTTGTTCAAATTTCGTATCTGTACTTAATATCTATCTAGCACTAAGATCTTGAACGCACCCCTGACGCGCCATCTATAAATAATGATAATTATGTTAACAAATGGGTTCTATAATGTTTTCAAGAACTACTATTGTTGACCTAAATTATCTCAGTGGTGTATTATAGTTCTTTTAAAAGGTGATTATATATAAATTATATATTCTAATGTTGTATATTATGTTCTCAAAATGACGAACTATATCACGCGGTGTGACACATAATATAGCGCCGCTGAGCAAGTTATGTAACTCTACTGAGTCGTCTAACAATCCCCGACCCTCTGTCCGCTACTTTGATGTAGAGTTATCATAATAGGTGTTAATTAGTACAGTCGATATTAATATGTACGGAAATCCTGCGTTAGGGGATAAGAGTGTTCTTATCTCTGAACAATATGGTGCGTATTAATAAGTATACTGGCAAACACTCATTATGTCACAAATGTACATGTAATCTCTGTAGTGGTAATTCGAAAAACTAAATGACCATACATGTTTATATATTGATACAAGTACCAAAAAAGATTTATGCGCACGTGTATTTAAGTCTCATTAAGATTAAAATTTCAATGAGTGTTAAAAAATCAAATTGGAATTAAATCTTTTAGGAGTATACAGTGTAATTCCATAAAAAATTATTTATTTAACTAGCTTTTATATCTGATGTCTAATTTGTATTTACATCTTGTAGTTTCATTACATAATTTTTCACGCCCTTTATTTCAACAATGTAACTTTTATACAAACGAGGATTTTTATTTTCACACTTGCATTACACAGAGGGCAATCAGTTATAATGATTTCACAGCATCAAATTATCCTTTAGCGGTACAAACTTGAACGCATTTATTTACAGACTATACTTGTTTTGTAGTTTTTATCCGTAACAAAATATTTTGATGCCCCCCCCCC